>CM060328.1:31869247-31874247 GCA_030674155.1 Stramonita haemastoma | reverse complement strand
CAACTGTCCCAGGGTTTGTGTGGTACATGCATTTACAGGACGTGAAAAAAAACCTGTGCATACAAAGATGTCATTTCTAGTATGCATACATTTCTGAAGATTATATTAAAGAAAAGATTTTTTTTAATGAAAAAATGGCGCCACCCTGAGTTAATGTGTTTTTTTTTTTCATTTTATCAAAGCACTAGTGGATAAATCAACTGTGCCGGAACACACTGTACAATACAATACGCCACAATATCAGCATGTGTGGACAGACTTTAAATTGAACTACAACAACAACATCACAATGCAAAGCAAAAAAACATTCATTTTTTTGACTGTGCAATTAATTTTTTGTGTAGCGTCGTGTCATAAAATCAGAATAAAGCCTGAAGGGCCAGAAATTATATGTTTTTTATGGCACTGTAATTAATATTGACATTTTCTACAAGAAAAGGGACAGTTTGCTTTTGGGTCTGGAAACGTTTTCTTTACAGATGTAATCTACTTTTAAATCATTGTCCTGGAGCTCTTCGTGCTATGTGTTTGTATTAGTTTTTACAAGAATGCATGCATTTATCCGTTTGTGCTCGTGTGGCCATGGTCGATGCTTTTCTATCTACTATCTATCTATCTATCTATCTATCTATCTATCTATCTATCTAATCTACTTATCTATCTATTATCTATCTATCTATTCTATCTATCTATCTTTTCTTTCTTTCTTTCTTTCTTTCTAGCTATCTAGCTATCTAGCTATCTAGCTATCTAGCTATGTATCTTTCTTTCTTTCTTTCTTTCATTCTATCTACCTATCTATCTGTCTATCTGTCTATCTATCTATCTATCTATCTATCTATCTATCTATCTATCTATCTGTCTATCTAGCTAGCTAGCTACCTACCTACCTATCTATCTATCTACCTATCTATATATCTGTCTGTCTGTCTTTCTGTCTGTCTGTCTGTCTATTTATCTATCTATCCATTATTATATTATATGTATGAATATATACATATGTGTACATATACATACATATGTACATGTATATATGTGTCTATGTATATATATATATATATATATATATATATATATATATATATATATATATATATATGTATGTGTGTGTATGTGTGTGTGAATAAACATATATGTACTTAAATATATATATATATATATGTGTGTGTGTGTGTGTGTGTGTGTGTGTGTGTGTGTGTGTGTATACATACAAATATATATATATTATATATATGTTTATACATATATATACACGCACGCACGTGTGTTGGATGCCTCTACCTGCACATTTGTCAGCTCATTCCTTCCTCTAAGGCCTACCCTACATGTCCAGAGTAGGAGATGGTAGAACACAGCAGGTACACACACAAAAAAGATGGCACAAACCCTGATAGCATCGCGTACATGGAGCTTGCTACCATTGACAGCGGAGATGGAGACAGCTGACAGCAGGGGATTCGGCACCAAGTCACACACACAGCAAAAAAAAAACTGGACACGACTAACTTCCATCACTTTTTCTTCTTCTTCTTCTTTTTTTAAAATTTTGTCTCTTTTCTTTCTGTCTTCGCCAGATGGCTGGGGATTTTTTCCCGATAGGATGAGTAGCAGTAATCCCTGCTGGCGAAACTCCCCCATGATAATCTGGGGGATTTTAATCCTATCCCCCTGTCTAATGAAATTAGTGCTAAGGCTTCTGATTTCCAGACGACAGGAGAAAGAGACAGATTAATTGGATCTGACAACGACAGAGACAGAGGGGGGGGAGAGAGAGGGGGGAGAGAGGGGGGGGGAGAGAGAGAGGGGAGGAGGGCGGAGGGAGAGGGAGAGAGAGGGGGGGGCGGGGAAGAGAGACTTGACTTATGCCTGTGGATTCCCGTGGGAACATAGGGCCACAACAACACTCCTCCAACGGACTCGGTTCTGGGAGATCCTCTTCAGCTCGGCCCACGTCATTCCGGCTGCTTTCGTCTCTGCTTCAATGCTTCTGCGCCAGGTCTGTTTTGGTCGGCCTACTTTCCGCTTCCCTTGTGGATTCCAGTCAAGGGCCTGCCTGGTGACATCTGAAGCAGGCTTGCGGAGCGTATGGCCAATCCATCCCCATTTCCTTTTCTTGATCTCCGTGTCAATTGCAGCGTGTCTGGTCCTGTCCCAAAGTTCTTCGTTTGAGACTACTTCTGGCCACCTGATACCAAGGATGTTCCTAAGACATCTGTTGGTAAATGTCTGGAGTTTGTGGGTGTTGGTCTTTGTCACCCGCCAGGTTTCTGAGCCATACAGTAGGACCGACTTGACATTGGTGTTGAATATCCGGATCTTGTTGTGGAGTGAGAGGGATGTTGATCTCCAGATTGGGCGAAGGGTGTTGAAGGCATGACGTGCTTTATTTATTCGGCACTTGATGTCTTCGTCCGTTCCCCCATCTTTACTAACTACACTGCCCAGATAGGTGAATTTGTCGACTTCTTTGATGTTTTCTTGGTGTAGTCGCACTGGGTCTTGTTTCTTGTTGTTCACCCTCATGACCTCCGTCTTCCTGATGTTGATTTGGAGGCCTATTTTATCGGCTTCCTCCGCAACATGACATAGCTTCTCTTGTGCATCTTGGTGCCTGTGTGAGAGAAGGCTGATGTCGTCTGCGAAGTCCAGGTCTTCCAGCTGCCTTGTGATGGTCCACTGTATGCCAGTTCTCCTGCCTGCTGTGGCCTGTCGCATTATCCAGTCAACCGCCAACAGGAAGATGGTTGGTGAGCCCTGACGAACGCCGGTTTGGACGCAGAAGGGTTCCGTCAATTTACCATCATGGATGACTTGGCAAGTGGCATCTTCATAGAGCTGTTGGATGATGGTGACGAACTTTGGTGGGAAACCATAGTGGTGCATCAGTCTCCAGATGACATCTCTGTCGACGCTGTCAAATGCCTTCTGGAAGTCGACAAAGACTGAATACAAGGGGGTCTGCCACTCTAGGGACTGCTCGATGATGATGCGCATTGTGGCGATCTGATCTGTGCATGATCTGTTTTGTCGGAAGCCTGCCTGTTCATCCCTGAGTGTCTTGTCTAGTGCCGTCTTCAGTCTTTCTAAGATTATTCTTGTCAGTACTTTCCCTGGTATAGACAGCAGCATGATTCCTCTCCAGTTGTTGCAGGATGACAGGTCCCCTTTCTTTGGTAGCTTCACGAGGTAGCCTTTCTTCCAGTCTTCTGGCACACTCTCTTGCTCCCAGATCTTGTGTAGGAGTGGATACATCATGTCAGTTGAAGTCTGGATGTCTGCCTTCAGTGCTTCAGGGGGTATACCATCAGGACCTGCTGCTTTGCCTGACTTTAAAGACTTTATGGCTTTGGTGATCTCATTTTTGGTGGGGGGGCCGGTGTTGATGCCAAGGATTTCAGTAGGTGGTGGGATATCTGGTGGGACAGATGGTGCTGGTCTGTTGAGTGTTTCTTTGAAGTGCTCTGCCCATCTTGCTCTCTGGTCTTCTTCACCTGGAATGGTATTGCCGTTCTTGTCTTTGATGGGGCAATTAGGTTTACTGTTTTTTCCTGAGAGAGTCCTCGTGATCTCATAGAGTCTCTTCATGTTTCTTTGGCCTGCTGCAGTCTCTGCTTCCTGAGTCAGCTCCTCGATGAAATTTCTCTTGTCCTTTCTTGCACTTCTTTTTACTGCACGGTTTTTGTCCCAGTATCGTGCTTGTAATGTCTGCTTCTCTTCCTGATCTTGTGTTCTGTTAATCTGGTCTTTCAGCTGTTTTCTCTCGGTGATCAGTGCCCATGTTTCTGTTGTCAGCCATTCCTTGTGTTTTCTTGTATTTTTTCCCAAGACTGCTTGGCATGTTGTCTTCCAGGTCTCATGTACACTGTGCCACTGCTCTTCGATCGTTTCCTCTGGCATCTGGGCAAGCATGCTGAATTTGTTTCTTAGTTCCAGCTTGAATTCTTCTGTTTTCGCTTTGTCTTTAAGGCTTTGCACGTTGAATTTGTGCGATGGTCTTCCTGCCTTGTCTGTGAAGGCTTTGAGCTTTGTCTTGAGGATGGCTATTACAAGATGGTGGTCTGACGCTGCGTCTGCTCCGCGCTTCACCCTGACATCGTGCAGGCTCCTTCTCCACTTTCGCCCGATGGTGATGTGGTCGATCTGGTTTTCAGTCTTGCCATCTGGGGAAGTCCATGTGGTCTTGTGGACTTTCTTGTGGGGAAAGATGGTGCCTCCAATGACCAGGTCATTGAAGGTGCAGAACTCTGCTAAGAGTTCACCATTTTCATTCTGGTCTCCCGTGCCATATTTGCCCATGATCAGTTCTCTGTTGGTGTTATCTGACCCAACTTTTGCATTCAGGTCTCCCATTAGGATCTTCATGTCCCTCTTTGGCGTTTTGTCCATTATGGCTTGGACTTGCTCGTAGAAGTTTTCTTTTTCTTCTAAGTCAGCGGCATTTGTTGGAGCATAGCATTGGAGGATGGTAACTTTCCTGCCCTTTGAGTTGAACCGGGCAGTGAGGATCCGTGGTGACACTGGTTCCCAGGATAGTAGTGCTCGCGTTGCCTCAGGTTTCATCAGCAGCGCTACTCCATGTGTGTGGGGCTGGCCTTCCTCCTGTCCAGAGTAGATGATGGTATCTCCACTCGCTAGTCTTGACCGTCCCGTTCCATTCCATCTAGTCTCGCACAGGCCAAGGATCTTCAGGTTGTACCTATGCATTTCTCTACATACCTGTGCTGTTTTTTCCAGTTTCATATAGGGTTCTGATGTTCCAGGTCCCTATCCTGGTTGTTGACTTGGTTGACAGAAGAGTTGTCGGCGCACTGGCTTCCCGAAGGCTTTCACCAGCTCGCGTCATAGACTCTGCCAGAGAGGACTCTCCCCCAACCAGGTCGCTGTTTAGAGATATTGTTGTGGTTTCTGTAACATACTGATTTTTAAGTGAATGGGTTGTTAACCCAAAGCACAACCCCCAACCTGGAGGACCAGGGTGCAAATTTAGTCTGGCTCCTACC
>CM060328.1:31849247-31856747 GCA_030674155.1 Stramonita haemastoma | reverse complement strand
CCAGCCTGCCAGCTGCTGTTCCGCCGGAAGCGGAGACTTGGCGTCGGGCAATTACCGTAGGGAGGGCTGGACAGCTCTGGGACCATGAAATGTGGTTTAAACAAAATTTGCTCTCATATAACACGGGAGATCAAGAAGCAGTATCTATATACCCCAAAACGCATACATAAGTTTATCACTTAATATTTCCGATTTTTTAAACTCTGAGAAAGAAGGTTCTCTCTCTCTCTCTCTCTCTCTCTCTCTCTCTCTCTCTCTCTCTCTCTCTCTCTCTCTCTCTCTCTCTCTCTCTCTCTCTCTCTCTCTCTCTCTCTCTCCCCATCTCTCCCAATTTTATGTTTGTTTATCAAATTCATGCAAATATTTGTAAGTTCATAATTTTGTTTGATGTCATGTTTTCTGTCTTATATGTTTGCTGTTATATCAGTTTTTCTATTGCCTTGATTTCGTTTATTCCGATTTAAATCGAAGATGTAAGTATTCTATTGTTTCCATCGGTGATATCTCTTACTCCATACAAACACAAACACAAACACATACACACACACACTCGCTCACACACAGACACACTCACACACTCACACACTCACACACACACACACACACGCACGCACACACGCACGCACACACGCACGCACACACACACGCATACACACATACAAACACAAACCATACACAAACATACACACATGCACACACACACACAAACACACACGCACACTCACAAACACACACGCACACACACACAACACAAACACACCACACACATACACACACACATACACACACACATACACACACACAAACACACACACACGCACGCACGCACGCACGCACGCACGCACACACGCACGTGCACACACGCATGCAGGCAGGTAGGTACGCACACAGTATAACTAAGACCATTTATTTGCTAATTACACAACAACCCCCCCCCCCCCCCCCCTTATTTACCCGATAGAAGAGGCAGGTTGAGATGAACAGAGGGGTGGGGGGATTATCTCCGAGGATACTGTGGACACGTATGCCATCTTTAGCTACTTGACATGCTTCCGCTAGGTTTGCCACACCCCAGCACAGGTAACAGCAGGGCTTAACTCTGGGCTTGCCACTTCCTTTGACGTCACCTCCACTGGCCTCTCAACATTGACAGGAGGAAATGCCAGCTGCCTCATCTCTAAGTGATGGGTTAGAATGGGACCTAGGTATACCTAGGTGATGTGTTAAAAGGCTGTGTCAATTTAGCAGTTGAATCAACTCTCTCTGATGGAGAGAAACTAACAAGAAAACAGTAATCCCTCTTTAAAACATCTGACCTAAGCAACTTACACTGACCAGCCAAGTGGAACACTTCCTTTCTATAATTATGCACACGCACACACACGCGCGCACGCACGCACGCAAGAACACACACAAGAACACACACACACATTATTTCATAGATTCTTTTTTTATGTCTTAAATAATGGTATTGGTGACATTGTAACAGATATAAGCTGTTTATTTCACACTATATGATTTTTTTTTAAACTTTAAATGTGTGCATGCGCGTACGTGCATAATTTTCTGTCAACATTACTGGCCATCACATCAATACCAAAATAGTTTCTCCAAAGATCACTTAAACAATCCAGTTTTCAAAAAGAACAAATGATGATATATATACACACAATACATATATATATGTGTGTATATGTGTATATATATATATATATGTATATATATATATATATGTATATATATATATATATATATATATATATATATATATATATATATATATATATATATATATATATATATATATATATATCCGCTGTAGTCTAGTGGTTAGGGCGTTGGACTCGTAATCTAAAGGTTGCGGGTTCGATCCCAGCTTTCGGCTATGGCGTTGTGCCCTTGGAAAAGGTACTTTACGGCTATTTTCCCACCACACCCAGGTGTAAAAGGGGTACCAACCTTGTGTTGGGGGTTAACCCTGCGATAGACAGGCGTCCTATCCAGGGGGGAGTCTATGACTCTCAGTCGCTTAACGCCACAGAAACCGGGATAAGCACCGGCTTGATGAGCCTTAGGCTCGGGACAGACTTTAACTATAATATATATATAAAGGCCTCAGTTGCATGTAAATCGTGGAGCACCATCTTTTCTTTTCTTTTTTTATTTCTTTGTTCTCTTGTAGGTGGGTGCTCTACACGTCTTTCTTCATTGGCAAAAAACAAAAACAAACAACAACAAAAAACTAAATAATTTTCAATCTTTGTAACATTACACACTGTCATAGCAAGACAAAATTATTGTTTCTTGAGCACATTAGTCAATCCAGCTTTACACACACAAAAATAACAAAGCACACACAAATATTACATATGAAACCCCAACAAATAAATCGCGAAATAACATATTTTTGTTTTAACATTACTGGCCATCACAGCAAGACCAATATTTTCTTTGATAAATCAATGAATCCACCTTCAAGAAAATAACTAACACACACACACACACACACACACACACACACACACACACACACACACACACACACACACACACACACACAGAGTCCTTCGGATGAGATTATAAACCGAGGTCACGTGTGTGAACGCACGCAGAACATCTTCCGCACACATTTAAACCCGTTCTGCTTTTCGGAAGAATAGGCCATTGTGTGTTAGTGGGAGCAGATGACAAAAATTTTCGAAACTGCATAAACACGGGGGCTGGATGCAAAAAAGCACACGAGTGCTTATTTCATTATCTTCGAAATAAAACCACACACACACTATATATATATATATATATATATATATATATATATATATATATATATATATATATATTTTTTTTTTTTTTTTTTTTTTTTTTTTTTTTTTTTTTATTAAGGCCTCAGTTGCATGCAGATCATGGAGCACCATCTTTTTCATATCTTTTTGGTGGGTGCTTCACACGTCTCTCTTCATTGGCAAAAAAAACACCTAAAAAAAGCAACAACAACAAAGGAAAAATGTGCCCCTTTCCCTTCCCTTCTTTTCCCTGTCATCCATGAACCTGAGACAGCACTTCTCTTACCTACCTAAGTCCAGAGCACTAACTGCCCCAGTGTGAATTGCTGCCTGTGTCTATTCATGTTCAGCGGCAGTGAACAGTCGGCTGGGTTTATTGTTGCTCTAGTGTGTGCTGCTGCTGCATGCGTTTCTACACGTGTAGACGAGTGATATACATTTGTCTGGGTTTATGTTTGCTCTAGTGTGTTTGTGGTACTGTTAAGTTTTTATCCTTTAATTCTCTTTTTTCTGGCTTTTGCTGCATGCTTTCCTGACAATTTTGTGCCTTTGTTTTTCCTGGGCCTAGTTGGTTTTTTTCGGGGGGGGGCAATCACACTTGTATTCATTTCACAACCTTCTGCTCTCGAAATTCATTCAGCGGGTATTGCAGCGTGGTCACTACAAATAAAGATGACTATGTCCTGACCTAACATCAGTTGTGACAGGACTATACCAGACTTCATTTTAAACAGATCATCTGAATGCATTTAGGGAAAATAGAGCTAGAGATGACCTGATATCAGGGACTGTATATAACAAGGTTCACAATGGGACTATGAATTAAATGCATATGGACAAATACTTCATTTGAATTCACAAAAACAGCGCCAAAAAAACCCTCTGGAGTTTTGCAAACACTAAAATAAAATCATTTCAAAGCCATTATCCAATCAGAAAATTGGGGAAACAAGCCCTCAAATAATCTCTAGCCCAGTTTATATCAAACCGTCTAAGGATTTTTAAAAAATACACAGCTTTATAATCATACCACCAGAATAAAACGAGAGGAAACTCGAAATTTATAACTAATAAACCTAACAAAACTATCAGGGCACCCAAGCACTTTTCAACGGATTGATGAAATGGAAAAAAGGAAAACTTTTTATTTTATTTTTTTTAGCAATGATCATTTATAGGATTATGAAAACTTTTGGAATTGAAAAAAGAAATCTGTTTATATCAATAATTATTATAAGAGTATCTTTAATATTTTTTCAACACCTTTATAAGAAAAAAATCTTGAAAGAAACCTATGTATAAACAAAGTCAATACAAAATTTTGGAACATTACATGGTGATCAACTCTTCAGTATAAAGGGAGGAACCAACTCAATAGGAATGAAAGTTAATACTTCATACCAACTAGTTCAATAGGAAGGGAAAAGCTTCATACAACACCAACTTACTACACAGGGAAGAACTGTAAACCTTGAAAAGAACTAGATTAATCTGAATCAAAATCTACACGTGGAAAGTGACACAGATGAAACAGGGCATGGACTCCATACACTACAGCAGGCCCTTTTCCCCAGTACAACTGTCAAGAGTTAGCTTTAGCTTTAAACTAACATTTGTCTAAAAAAAAATAACAAAAATAATAATATAAAACAATATAAAAACAACAACAAAAAACATTCGTCTGCATGTCTTTTCTCTTGCACAAATAGAAACGCTAAAAATGATGATGATATATGGGATTTATATAGCGCTTATACCGTTTTCTGAGGAATGAAGTATTTTCCGCTAGCCAGTAAGTCAAACCCCTCTTTCCCTTTAGTGTTGTTCTCTCATGCAACTGTTGTTCCAAGCAATGCAATCAATGTGAGGGTAACTAGGTTGGCAACAACTCAATATGAAGGGAAGAGTTTTATACTTAATAACACCTGGCTCATTAACAACTACCTAATAACAACTAGAATAAAGGAAATAACTTCTTTGATATCAACCAACTCATTCCAAGGAACAATTTTACTTTTTTTGACACCAACCCATATTAAGAAAATAACCTTTTACACGTGCACCAGCGAACTCATTCTGAAGGAAAGAACTTTTTGCTTTGATAGAACTAACTCAATATAAAGGGAAGAGCCTGCTAACACCAACTAAATGAATATGGAGGGGAAAACTCTGATACAAAAACCAAAGAAATATGAAAGGGGGAGCTCTATACTTTTGTAATAACTGAATCTGAAGAAAAAAGTTTACAGTTTGATAACTATCTTGATACCAAGCTTGGAATTTTATTCTTTGAGCCAACTTGTTCAATAGCAAGGGGATAATTCTATTCTATGACACCAACTTATTTCATGGAATGAAAAAAACAACAACCCAAACTTAGTGACAACTCAAGAGGAAGGAAAGAGATCTACACTAACCAACCAAGTGACTTAACGTAAAAGAAAAAAAACACCTTATACTTGATAACCAGTAGTATTTGAAGTCAAAACTACGTGTCAAGCTATTGAGGTAAAACCGTGTAACTCTCATACATTAAGCACTTTTTCAGTATTGCCGTTATTTTCAAAGGTTATCAGAACACTGTTTTTTTCTGTTGTTATATAGCTCCAGCGAAGATATCCGATTTATGGACTGTGGTCGTAAGCCATCCTACTTTGGTCCTGCAGAAAACTAAAAACAGAACAATTCTTGAAGCATCAGTGCTATGCAAGCATAAGGATGCTATAATCATTATCTATTTTTCTGCATATCATCTCTTTTGCAAATCATGTCCCTATCACGGTATTCTCCGGAATAAAATATTTCCAAGCGGTCAGTACCCCCAAACCCCTCTTTCCCTGTGCTGCTGTTCCCTTATACAGCTGTTTCCCCATACCGCAGAACTGAGTCAGAGTTAAGGAATCCGTGTCAAAGAGTTAATAGTTAAGATCAAACTGATGATGTGTTAGGGTTTGCGGCATGGGGCAAGAACTAGGGTTAGAGTGGAGTGTTGACAGCTCCAGGGAACAGCACTACAGGGAAAAAGGAGTATCGGGAAAAGTACTGCTCTTTCTTCATACATCCTGCACTCAGCTTGTGCATAGTTTTCTCTCTTAAGCTGATCCCGCAAAGTCGAGGTAAAATGATTTGTTTCTGTGAAATAGCTGATCCCGCAAAGTCGAGGTAAAATGATTTGTTTCTGTGAAATAGGCGATGCTATACCAGTAATGACTATGGCTAAGATTTGCATCACAACAAACGTCTGAAGCCGAGTGTACATTTCCAGGAGTTTTCATTTCGTCTCTGTTTTGTACAAGTACTTCTGATCCGAAATCCTATTTAGAATTTTGAGCATTTTTGGCGCCAAAACAAAACGACGTTGTAAGCCAGTAAAAGCTTTACAATGTTCTTTCAAAAGCAATCAAAATAGAAAATTGAGCGCGCGCCTGTGTGTGTGTGTGTGTGTGTGTGTGTGTGTGTGTGTGTGTGTGTGTGTGTGTGTGTGTGTGTGTGTGTGTGTGTGTGTTGTGGGGGTGTGTGTGTGTGTGTGTGTGTGTGTGTGTGGGGTGTGTGTGTGTGTGTGTGTGTGTGTGTTGTGTGTGTGTGTTTGAGTGCCTATTGTGTTTGGGATCTAATCCTCGCCCTATCTCAGTATAAGAAAAACGTCCTCATATTACCACAAGCTGGGATATGAAGAAAATGACCTTTTACTTTGGAACCGAAAAATTAAATAGAAAGAAAAATATTATAATACATGTAGTAGCAAAATATTCAAGAAAGAAAATACTTAGGAACTATTTCAACATGGAGAAAGATCTTTATACTTTGACACCTTTGGTACCAACTAAAAAGGTAAAGAAAAAACTTTATACTTTGATAGCAATAACTCAATACAAAAGGGTTTTTTCCCCCTAATTTTGACACGAACTAATTCAATATACAAGAAAGAATGTTATAAATTGATACCAGCTAACTTATTATGAACGAAAGAAACTTTATGCTTGGACAACAAATAACTCCTCCAAAAAAACTTACTTTATGATTTGATGCTAACAATCACTTTGAAGGGGAGACTATCATACCTTTACACAAACTGAATAGGAAGGGGGAAAACACAAAATTTAAAACTACCTCAATATAAAAGAAAAGGATTTGGACTTTGATGTCAACTTAATAATACAAATGAAGGAATTTTATACTCCTATACCAAATAATTCAACATGTAGAAAAATATTCAATGAAAAGAAAACTTGGATACAAAATAAATGTGAAAGACAGATGTTTATACTTTGATACCAACTACTCAAATGTAAGCTAAATAAAAGTTTTATGAAAAATGATGGAACAAAAATAAAAGACCTTTATGCATATGGTAAGCAGCTAACTGGATATTGGGGAAAGAGCTTTACACCTTGATATCACCTAACTAGACAAGGAGTAAGGAACTCTACGCTCTGACAGTAATAAAACAATGTGAAATAACTGTATACTTCGTAATATGCTTATTTGACATGGAGGAAACAGCTTTTGCTTTAATTCTAAAAAAACTGATAAAAAAATTAACTTTAATATTAAGGGAAAAAAAACTTGTACTTTGATACCAGTTAACTGAAGAAATGGCCTCTTCCTTGAATAAAAACTCACTCACCATATAGGAAAGAAGTTTATACTTACATACAATCTAGCCCGATGGGAGGAAGAAAACTTTACACTGATGCCAACTCACTAGATATGAAGG
>CM060328.1:31836574-31849147 GCA_030674155.1 Stramonita haemastoma | reverse complement strand
TCCCTTATTTTCCAGTCTTCCTGTGACATTGTGTTTTATTTGTCTCCTGTTTATGTCTTGTGCTTTAAAAAGGGGGGGGTATGTTTTCCTCCTCCTTTCTCTTCTCGTTGTTCTTGTTCTTATCCGTGTCTGCCTTTTTCTCCTCCTCCAATTTTCTCTTTTTTTCTTGTCTTGATTAGCCTTCTCCTCTGCCTACTTCTACTTCTCCTTCTTCTCGTTCTTCTTGTTTTTCTTGTTCTTCTTGTTCTTCTTCTTATTTATTTATATATATATATATATATATACATATACATATACATATACATATATATATATACTATATTGTGTGTGTGTGTTTGTATGTATGTACAATTATGTTTAACTGCGCTCCCAAAAAAAAACTCTGCTTTATAATGTCTTCATTGAAATAACCTGCCCTCTCTACCCCCTGACCATAATTAAAAGAAGCACAGAAGGAATCTCTGTGTGTTTGGTATGATTCCCATCTCCTGAAGTAGCAAAGAGCCACATATAGGGGGAAAAACCCACTCAAATCATTAACAAAGACGAGACCGCGAATCAAAAAAAAGAAGAAAAAAAGCAACAACATTAACCGCAGAACAACCATTCTCCGATAATTATCGTTGTTATATCCTGGAGGCCAGCAAAGAAGCATGTACGAATAAAAAAAAAAAAAAAAAAAAAGACCAGGGAATTCCGGACAAGAATAGAAGCCATGAAGCTATGAGCGAAATGTGGAAGCATTGTGATCAACGCAGTTCAGCGGAATGTCTTTACTATCCATCTTTAATGACAGCTGCTTGGGAAGAGAATTCCATGGTTTGGGGGGGGGGGGGGGGGGGGGGGGGGGGGGGGGGGGGGGGGGGGGGGCTTAGGCTATTTTATTTATTTTCTTCTTTTATATCGAGGATAATGAGATAAGCACTCACGTGCTTTTTTACATCCAGTCCCCGTGTGTATGCAGTTTTTGTAAATGTCATCTGTTCCCACCGGCACACGATGGCCTACTCTTACGAAAAGCGGAACAGGATTTAGCGTGTGAACAAGATGTTCTGCGTGTGTTCACACACGGGGCCTCGGTTTATAATCTCATCCGAAAGACTTTTGGGGAAGAGAGGAGGTCAGCACTGATGTTAACTCCAGGAGAAAAATCTCCTCGGACGGGAATCGAACCGGGTCGTCAAATTGCGAGCGCAATGTTCTGACCACTAGGCTATCCCGCCCCCATGAAACTATGAGCAAAATGTGGAGGCATTGTGATCAACGCAATTCAGTGGAATGTCTTTACTATCCATCTTTAATGACAGCTGCTTGGGAAGAGAATTCCATGGGTTTGTGTGTGTGTGGGAGGGGGGGGTGTCTTAGGCTATGTAAGGTTGTGCCAGCCCTCTAGGTAGTGGTAGTCATCAACTGATCTTTTGGAGGTTGGGCTGTACTGCTGATGAGAAAATCCGGGAGTGCTTATGCACCAGCACGCGTACGTTTGTGTGTGGGGGGGGTGGGGGACTGGATGGATGGAAGGTATTGGGTGCGTGTGTGTAGGATGTGTATGTTGTGTGTATGTGTGTGTGTTGTGTTATGTGTGTGTGTGTTGTGGGTGTGGGGGGGGTGTGTGTGTGTGTGTGTTGTGGTGTGTGTGTGTTTGTGTATGTTTGAGTGTGTGTTATATTTTTGTTGTTGTGGTGTGTGTGTGTGTGTGTGTGTGTGTGTGTGTGTGTGTGTGTGTGTGTGTGTGTGTGTGTGTGTGTGTGTGAAAGTCAAAGTCAAAGTCAAACTTTTATTTCCAGATGGTACATTGAGTAAGCAGTCCAATTGCTTTTTTCATCAAGTGTGTGTGTGTGTGTGTGTGTGTGTGTGTGTGTGGTGTGTGTGTGTGTGTGTGTGTGTGTGTGTGTGTGTGTGTGTTGTGTGTAGGGTGCGCGGTTGCCTAGTGGATGGGTGACCGTTCGTGCGTTTTGGCTACAGGACAGTCCTCCACGGGCACGGAATAGCTCAGTGGTCAAAGCACTCGCTTTCCCCAAGCTAAATTTTAGCAGAATCGAGTGTGGTTACCCGTTGGATGGATGACCGTTCGTATGTTTTGGCTTCAGTGCAGCTCTCACCAGTTCACCCAGTGGTAAATGTTTACGTGTCCCCTTTACGGTCAGGAAAGGTAAAGCAACGAGGGAGCGATGAGCGCCGCGCGCCCTCAATATGCTGGCCTCTAGAGAAGCTGAGGTCTCTGACGCCTCGCTCCCCTACGACCGCATAGGTTATTATGGGAACACCCTTTTTCATTTTCCTCGAATCACTTCTTTCATGCTCTCAGTCTCAAGTCCATCTAAACGAACCCAGGCACATATTGTGGCCTCAATTTTCAAGAAACCTATTCGATAGATGTTTTACCGCACTGCACTGTTTAATGTGCCATGAGACCAGATAACCGAATGTCTTAAATGTTTCGAGTTTTTCTACTCTTTTTTCTTCAAATATGATGTTTTAATATCGATAAATCGCGTTTGTGTAGTGCATAATCCCGATGAATAGGATCGGAACGCGTTAACTGCGCGCACACATAAATACATACACATGCGCGTGCGCGTGAGCGTGCGCGCGCACGCACACACACACACACACACACACACACACACACACACAACACACACACACACGAGGATACATGTGCGCATGCGTGTATGCGTGTACACACACCTACACAGACATACACACATGTGTGCGCCTACGCGCGTGCATGTGTGTGTGGAAAGGGGTGTTTGCGTGCGTGCGCGCGTGTGTACTTGCGTCTGTGTGTGTATGTGTATGTGTGTGCGTGTGTGCGTGCGGGTGTGTGCATGCGTGTGTGCATGCTATTTGTATGTGTGTGCATATCAAGCGCTTTGATATGTTTTTGCAAGATATAGCACTATCTAAATTCCATGTATTGTTGTTGTTGCTATTTTTTTCTTTTAATTATTATTATATTATTATTATTATTATTATTATTATTATTATTATTATTATTATTGTTATTATTATTATTATTATTATTATTATCATTATTATTACTTTTGTCTATGTGTGTGTGTGTAAAGTTCTGTGTATGTACACACGTGCAAAACGGCCACATGCACTCTCCTCCCCCCCCACCCCACCCCACCCCCACCCCCCCAAAAAAGACCCCACATCATTTTCTCAAAAGTAAAAGCAGACAGCAAAACACATTTCAAACTTGTGGAAATCGATCAAGCAAAAAAGAAAAAAAAAAGACCAATCAAAAAACCACGACGTTCTGTGAATGAGAGAATGGAGGCAGGTTGCCCATCCAACTCTGAAAAAAAAAAAATTACCCGCATCTGAAACCGATGTGATTGGTCCCCAACTGCTGAAGCTGGTTGAGGAATTGCCATTTAATGACACCGGGACGTCTGGCTTTTCAGCCGAGACCTTCCAATCCCCTAAAAGGCCTCATTACATGGCCAAGAAGACAGGCAGAAGACAGATTGACTGAGAGACAGAGTGAGAGGGAGAGAGAGAGATACAGAGACAGAGAGAGTCAGAGACAGAGACAGAGGGAGAGGGGCAGACAGACAGACAGACAGACAGACAGACAGGGAAAGAGAGAGAGAAAGAGCGAGAGAAAGAGAAGAGAGAGAGAGAGAGAGAGAGAGAGAGAGAGAGAGAGAGAGAGAGAGAGAGAGAGAGAGGAGAGAGAGAGAGAGAGAGAGAGAGAGAGGAGAGAGAGGAGAGAGAGAGAGAGAGAGAGAGAGAGAGAGGAGAGAGAGAGAGAGAGAGGAGGAAAGTCACAGAGAGAGAGAGAGGGAGAGAGAGAGGAGAGAGAGGGGGGGGAGGGGGGAGAGGAAGAGTCACAGAGAGGGGGCGACAGAGAGACAGAGAGAAAGTCAGAGATATTTACACAGAGAGAGAGAGAAAGAGAGAGACAGAGAGAGACAGACAGACAGACAGACAGACAGACAGAGAAAGGGAGAGTGAGAGTGAGAGAAAGAGAGAGATTTGCTTACACACAGAGAGACAGGGTGGTGAAAGAAAAATTGCCTTTTGGTCAATGAAATCTCTCAACGGTCGTATTCTGGTGAAGAGTCCAATTGGGAGGAAGAGTCACAGAAAGACGGAGATAGAGAAAGAGACAGAGGAGGGAGGAAGGAAGAGTCACAGAGAGGGGAGAGATTCGGATTCGGATTGATTTAATGTATAGGCCTTGGCCCTTTACAAGCAGATGAACATAACATGTCGTAATTACAACATCAAACAAAACATGTAATTGTGTAATCACAGCGTTAAAGAAATCGTGACATATTCTGTAATCACAACATTTAACAAAACCCGATATTCTGTACTTACAACATTAAACAAAACCCAATTATCCGTAATTACAACATTAAGCTCTGTTTTCTAATGTTAAGTGCTTTGTGGACAAAAGTGGCAACTTTCATCACAATTGTTCTGTTTTCATTAGACATTAATAATGAATATTTAAACATACATGGATGTCTGTAATATTTGCTTGGAATCAGTTCTGTTCTGAGATCATTGTACTTTGGGCACTGAAGCAAAAAGTGTGCTTCTGTTTCTAGGTCGTCATCACAAAAGGGACATGTTAAAGTCTGTGCGTTGTTACGATTGTTAAATTGCAGAAAGCTGCAATTCAATGATGACATTCCAATTCTAAATCGTGCCAAATCCCTTCTTACAAAATAAGATTTTATGTAGCTTAAGTACGCACTTTGTGACAATGATTGTTTGTAACTATTATACACGTTATAGAAATCATGATTCTCTAGGGCAGAAAGCCAGTCTTGTTTGAAACAGTCTATAAGTCTTTGCTTAAATTCAAATACAAATGATGTTACATCTCCCACACCTTGTGCTTCCCAGACTAGTCCGAACCCAAATTTATACAAAACATTTCTAACACCACAAGCCCATGTGACATAATTTTGTTCCTGTAGAGATAAGAGCATATTGTAAGCCTTTCGTGGATATCTATCAGTATCCATATGAACAATTCGTAACCAAAATTTAATGCATTTTACAAACGTATTCACCTGTAAAGGATGTCTGCCTGTCTCTCCATACACAACATGTCTTGGTGACTTTGGGCTTACACCCAAAAACCTTTTCAAAGCAGATAAATGCACTCTTTCAACAAGATTTTGATCAGGTACTAAACCCCAGATCTCAGATCCGTAAGTCAAGATGGGTTGAATTTGACAATCAAACAGTTTATAAAAGAGACTAGGGAGTGTTCCCCAATGGACCAGAGCATTCTTATAATAGCTGATACACCTTTCTTTGCTCGGTCAGCGAGATCATACATGGTATATGAAAATGAAAGCCGGGTAGACAGATAAATTCCAAGATACTTATACGTATTGACAATTTTCAGTTTCATATCACCATAATGCCAGTTTTCACTAGTAGCAAGATAACCTCCATTACGAAAGACAACAACGTTCGATTTATCTAAGTTTACTATTAAATTAAGTCTCTTTGATGTATCATACAATATATTCAACTGATTTTGGAGAACAACCACACTGTCAGAGAATAGCGCAACATCATCAGCAAATAACAATATCAACAATTCAATGAAATCTGGTGACAACTGAATACCATGTTTCCCTTTTTTAATAATATCTTTGGTAAGTTCGTTGATGAATAATGAAAACAAAACAGGGGAACATATTTCTCCTTGTTTTAAACCAGTAGGGCACATGAATACATCCGTCAAGTCACTTCCAGAACGAACACAAGCTTTAACAGTTGAATACATACTTTTGAGAGCAGAAAACAATTTACCATTTAAACCATTATTACTCAGAACGTTCCATAATTTTTCCCTATATACAGAGTCAAAAGCTTTACGAAAATCAATAAAAGCAACATAAAGTTTGCGATGACGAATTAACTGTTTCTGAGTGAGAGCAAAAAGAGTAAATATATGATCAGTTGTGCTGTGTTTTTCCCTGAATCCTGCCTGCTCCTCCCCGATTAGCTCACTGTCACTAATCCATTTGGTGATGCGCTTGTTCAGTATAAAACTGTACAGTTTACTGCAAATGCTGAGTAGGGAAATACCTCTATAGTTATCTGTTACATTAGGATCACCTTTCTTTAGAAGTGGCTGAATAATTGCTAAGCTCCATTCATCAGGATGCAATCCATGGTCAAATAGATAGTTGAAAAACTTAAGTAAATAAGGCAAAATAACATCAGCACTGTGTTTAAAAAAATCACCAATTAATCCATCAGCACCAGCAGCCTTTCTGTCTTTCAATGCTCTGATTGCCTGGGATATTTCACATTCTGTGATAGGCTGGTTCTGATGCTCACAGTTGGTGCTGATTCTGTCATCAGTATCATTCTCACTGGTATTGTTACCAAACATGCAACCCTGGTCATCATCATCCAATACAGTTTCATTGACAGAAATATTAAATACATCCCTGAAGTGAGAATACCACTCATCTTTCGTTATATTACACCCTGTAAAGCGCTCTTTGGCTCGAACACCTCTAATTGTGTTCCAGAATTTCTTAGGATCATGCAAGTTATTTTCAAGAGACTGAATGATTTTACTTTTGTGTTCTGCTTTCTTAAGTCTCAGAAGTTGTTTGTATTCTTTTCTTTTTTGTGAATAACTTTCTCTGTCTTCCTCAAATTGTCTTCGTTTGTGTTCATAACCATACCTCTCCAAATCTAATGTTACATTAGAAATTTTGCGTAAGGCTTTTCTGACAGATTTTCTTTGTTCGCAACATTCCCTGTCAAACCAAGCGTTTCTTTTGTCTATGGTTACAACTATATCTTTTAACATACACTGCCCAGCGTGTTTCAAACATTCATTAAATTCAGTTAAGGAAGCATTGATATCTCTGTCAACTTCTGAGACAGCATTATCCAGTTTATCCAGTATAAGCTCTGAATGGATCTTATCTACAAAATCCTCAGACATCTCTTCCTTCCATATGTATTTCTGGATATGGAATGTCTGGCGTTTCTGTTTTTGTTTAATAATCCCATTATTAGTGGTTTTAAACGACAGCATCAAAGCCTGGTGTTTGGACTCGATCATAGGAAGGAGCTTTAAGTTATCACACTTTGACAACAGGTCACATGAAACAATAAAGTAATCTAAAACACTACAGCCACCTGGTGAAATATAAGTAAAACTACCAGGGAAACTTAAAGAGTTTATGCCATTCAATATTGTCAGAGAGAGGGGAGAGAGAGAGAGAGAGAGAGAGAGAGAGAGAGAGAGAGAGAGAGAGAGAGAGAGAGAGAGAGAGAGAGAGAGAGAAGAGAGAGAGAGAGAGAGAGAGAGAGAGGAGAGAGAGAGATTGAAACTATGACTTTTGGCATTTTACACGAATGTGTTAACACCAGACCATCTGTCCGATTTCAGACAAAAGTGTATTGAATGTTTGTCCGTTGTATTCAACGATGTCCTCCAAAACAGCAGAGGCGGCAGCTATTGTTACGGATTTTTTTATATACCACTTTATGTCACAGCAGATTTCTCTGCGTGAAATTGGGGCTGCTCTCCCCGGGGAGAGCTCGTCGCCACAAGTGCAGCGCCTACCCATTATGTTTTATATATATACAGCCCCGAGCCGCCCTGGGGACTCCAATTCCCCGATTTTTCCTCAGGGATGCTGTCTAAACACGCCACCTGTGAGCATGCTGGGTTTTTTTTTATATAATTTTGTCGTACGCTCCAACCGGCACACAATGGCCTGCTCTTCCGAAAGGTGGAACTGGGTTTTAACGTGTGCGCAAGATGTTCTGCGTGCGTTCGCACACTGAGCCTCGGTTTATGGTCTCATCCGAATGACTCTGACATTCAGTCCGATTTTTTTTCGTCAAACTGGGAAGAAAGGGCGAGGCTGGGAATCGAACCCAGAACCTCACGGTTTACTTGTTGGCAGGCGAATGTCTTAACCATCCTGCCACCTCCTTCCTATGGACAGAAATTTGATTATAGTGGAGATGCCTTGCCTACAGTACATCCCCACTCTCTCGGCCAAGAGGGCGTAAGGACAGTCAGCGTTGGAGATGTTCTCCAAAAGCCAACTAACCCCCAGGGCTGCAGCACATAAGGTCTGTGCAAGTCAAGCTTCTTAGTCAGAGAGTCAGTCGATCACTAAAGACTAAGCTGTAAAGTGGAATTCCATGAATGGGAAAGCCCCTGATCATACAGCCTCCTCTCACTTTGCTGTTGCCCCCAGCGTCAATAATTTAATCAAGAACTGTGATAAACCCCAGGCGCTAGGAAATTTTCAAATTGGTTTTCCTATCTCATTTTTTGGCAATTTCAGTGTTCTGTTTTGGGGGGAAGTGCTTGTGCCTTCGAAAGCTTACATTTCCACTACATTACATCAAAAAATATTCTCTTAGCTCTAGTGTAAAGGTGACCCTATTGTATGGTGTTGTGTAGTGTTGAGTCGTATTATGCATATCATACTGTGTAGTGTTGGGTCGTAATTGCATTACACCGCATTGCATCGTTTTCTATCGCACTGTATTGTCTTTGTCTTGTATTGCATTGTTTCACATTGGAACTGTATTGTGATATAGTGTAATGTATTTTATTGCATTGCAGTGCAGTGTTCTCATCTGGATCCTGCCAAAAGTGCTTCGCAAATTTAAACAAAAAACACAAAATACGCCACCCTCTTTAACCAAGTGCACTACTTTTCACTTCCAAAAAAAACCAGTCTCTAAGTTACAAGTGTTTCGAAATAGCGTTCCGAACAGAGGAAATGGCCCGGATTGTTGATGGCCGAAAACCATATACGTGGCAACTAATGGCGGATTGCCAACAATATGTGGGTATTCCCATTAAGGCAAGAAACTCTGTATCTTTGTCCACATTTTTTGGTGTACCTCTTTTTTTCTTTTATATTTTCTTTCAGCTGCGTTTTTACCTTTTGTGAGAGGTGCAGGAGAATTGAAAGGAGAGTTTTAAGTTACGTGCCTTGGTTTCTTTTTAAAACTTTTGTTGGAGTCTCTGCTTGTTTGTCTGTGTGTTTGCATGTCTGAATGTCTGTCTGTCTGTCTGTCTGTCTGATTGACAATCTATCTGTCTGTCTGTCTGTCTTTCTGTTTGTCTGTGTGTTTGCATGTCTGACTGTCTGTCTGTCTGTCTGTCTGTCTATCTGATTGACAATCTATCTGTCTGTCTGTCTGTCTTTCTGTTTGTCTGTCTGTCTCTGTCTCTGTCTCTGTCTCTGTCTCTCTCTCTCTCTCTCTCTCTCTCTCTCTCTCTCTGATATTGGTGTTCATGTGAAATTGTTAATTGTCATTCTTAATGATACTCCTTATACACGGTAGGGTTCGAATAAAGAACCGTAGGCTAATACTTATGTCACCCTTGAATATAAAGAAAATCAAACAATCAATCAATCACTCTATCAGTCTATCTATCTATCTCTCTATCAACCCATCTATCTGTCAATCTATCAATCTATCTATCTATCTACATATTTCTCTTTTCATTTGTCTATTATTCTATCGTTATGCATACACACACACACACACACACACACACACATATATATATATATATATATATATATATATATATATATATATATATATATATACCGGTATATATATAGATATAGATATATGATAATTCAAATTTGTTTGTCAACAAAGGCATATTCAATGTCAACACTTCGTTGTGCTGTTTTTTCAGCTAGTAACTTGGTCAAAGGCGGACAGCAACATCATCTGGGAAAATAACTCAAGATTCTGCTGTGACTTATGTATGAAACAAAAGACTGACCTACAGAGTCTTTAGAGATGACGTTCCATCTTTATTTTGGCATCCCCGCAAAAGCTCTGCTACATACATACATACATACAGCCTTGAGACATGTAGGTCACTGAATCAAGGAAAGAGAGCCAATCAGGGACTGTTCTGTCCCGGAAGTCGCCGCAGTGACTGATCATGTGATTGGTTCACACTCCCAGCACACAGAAGGATTATGTTCAGACATCACGACTCTGACAACGTCTTTGTTGTTGTTGTTGTTGTATACAAAAGAAAAAAAAAGTGGGGTAATTAGTCTTACGCATGACCTTTACTTTGGTCTTAAAATGCAACTTCTTCAAAGGTTTAGAAATGGCATGGTTTACATTTCTATTTTCTTTCTTTGAATTTTTTGTCGAACACTTAGACTTAGACAGCAACTAGCGTTGTCTGGGGGAGGGGGGGGGGGGCGGTATTTAGCTAAAATGCGTTTTATCCTTAGCAAAAGGATAACTTCTGCTCATGTGTCAATATTTGTAAGATTCAAAAAAACATTTTCGTAAGTTAAAAACCTATAGTAAGGCTAGTTAATAGTTGTAAGAGTATATTATGATAACTATTTGTGGATGGTTTTGTTTATCATTGTGATGGCATTATACATGCATTTTTAAGACACCGTCAGAGAAATTAAGGAAAACAATAAGAATCCAAATCAAGGGTTATGTATGTGACGATGTCAAGAACTTGATTTACAGTTGAATTTTGTGAGGTTGTTTTTTTAATCAGGCATTAAATTTGGCAAAGCAGTATTGTTTGATAGCTAAAACCAGGAAGTCACACCATCATTTAAAAAAGTCAGTTTGTTTGTAGCTAAATATTTTGGAGGGCGTTGGGGGACATATTTCGAAAAGCAAGTTTTCGTGATGCAGACTATCGAAAGATTGAAATATCCGAGAGCTGTAGCATCAGTTGAAAGATCAAAACCCGTAGTACTCTCCAGGTAGACAAGATCACAGCTGCAATGACCAAACTAAAATTCATGTGAAACAAGAACATCGCCATCGGCTCCAAAACCAGACTGATGCGTTCCCTAGTCGTTTCATATTGTTGTATATATGTGAAACATAAAGTTCCCTAGTCATTTCATATTCTTGTATACATGTGAAACATAAAGCACATTAGAAGAGGGATACGAGTGGTGGAGATAAGACCCTACTGCAGCTTTCTTGGTATATAATGCAGAGATCAGAGTATTACCCACGAAGAAGTGAAAGCCAGACTTCAACATATCATCGGGCATTGGCTTTTAACTGTGTCTTTTCCCAACACTAAGCTCAGAGCTTATACCGGGGGTTTCAAATAGAAAACATATATAACAAACACACCCACTGGGGGAAACAAAAGCACACGTACAGCAAAAACACAGATACATCATGCATTAAAAATTAGTCCTTGAAAGGCTAAAAGCCAGCTGTTTTTTTTTCCAGAAGTAAAAAGCTTAGCTTAAGAAAGTAAAAACAGTTTCAAACAAAATGAAAGTGAAGATTATACAAAGCAAAATGAAATATATAATTATGGGGAAAAAAAAACAAAAGAAAAACGAAATAAGCCTAAAAACAATAAAAACCCTGCATGCACAACATCTATACGTTTATGACGAAGCGATAAAGGAAAGATTAAAAAATGGGGGGGGGTGAACCTGATTAGAACATAAAGAAATAAAAAGAAAAACGAGCAAAGAAATGGAAGTGAAACATTCCTTAACAAGTGATCCAACACTCAATGGAATCTGAAGAACAGACATGCTGTCATCCAGACCATACCAAGCAAGATTCAGATGTGGCCGAGTGAACACAGTAACTGGAGTGAACACAGTAACATCGATCTGGAACGATCTTCCTCTCTCCCTCCGGCAAAAGCCTACTTATGACACTTTTAAATCCAACCTCAAAACACACTTATTTCAAACATAAGATTTTTTTTCCATCTCTTGTCCACCCCCGCCTTCGACATCTACCTGCTAAAGTGTATAGCCTTCGTCGCGCGCGCGCGCGCGCGCAGCGTGTGTGTGTGTGTGTGTGTGTGTGTGTGTGTGTGTGTGCGTGTGCGTGTGCGCTTGCGTGTGTGAGTACGTTTGGGATTTGCTAGGACCATAGATTGCTATTGATTGCTTGTGTGATGTATAGGTCGAATGCAAGCGCTTTGATTTGTTTTACAAGATATAGCGCTATATAAGTTCCATGTATTATTATTATTATTATTATTATTATTATTATTATTATTATTATTATTATTATTATTATTATTATTATTATTATTATTATTATTATAACTGCACACAACAGCTGCCTGAACTAATGCCACAGGGACAGCCTCGTTAGGCTGAGGCAAGGGGCAAGTTGTGTTATTTCTGGCAGACGGCAAGTTGATGATGGTTATTTCCCACAGCCAATCAGTACTGGGGCAATGAATGCAAACAATATGGGAGACTGTGATCAGAGGCACTGATCAAGAGCTGGAAGAAATCAAGCAGACAGGGAAATACAGGCAAACGATGGACAGTGATGAGCATGAAGTCATGTTTAGCGTGGTCATTAAGCACAGAGAATACGTAAAGACTGGTGGAGTTGCTGTTCTTGACCATGAACCCTGCAGAGGTCATCAGAAAACCAGAAGTTATCTAAGAGCATCATTAAGGGTTTTTTTTTTCATTTATACAATTCCAAGCATTACATTCACTGTCAGCAAAACAAGCCAAAGCTGAAATCAGCAGGCTATAACAGAAATAAATGAATCAATCAATTAATCAACGAATGAAT
>CM060328.1:31811574-31814074 GCA_030674155.1 Stramonita haemastoma | reverse complement strand
TTGTTTCATGTCATGTTTTCTGTCTTATATGTTTGCTGTTATATCAGTTTTTCTATTGCCTTGATTTCGTTTATTCCGATTTAAATCGAAGATGTAATTATTCTATTGTTTCCATCGGTGATATCTCTTACTCCATACTCACAAACACAAACACATACACACTCGCTCACACACAGACGCACTCACACACTCACACACACACACACACACACACACACACACACACACACACACACAACGCACACACACACGCACACACACACGCACACACACAAACCATACACAAACACACACATGCACACACACACACACACACACACGCACACTCACAAACACACACGCACACAACACAAACACACCACACACACACACTCATACACATACACATACATACACACACACCCACGCACGCACGCACGCATGTGCACACACGCATGCACGCAGGTAGGTACGCACACAGTATAACTAAGACCATTTATTAGCTAATTACACAACACCCCCCCCCCCCTTATTTACCTGATAGGAGAGGCAGGTTGAGATGAACAGAGGGGTGGGGGGATTATCTCCTAGGATACTGTGGACACTTATGCCATCTTTAGCTACTTGACGTGTTTAGGCTAGGCTTGCCACACCCCAGCACAGGTAACAGCAGGACTTAACTCTGGGCTTGCCACTTCCTTTGACATCACCTCCACTGGCCTCTCAACATTGACATGAGGAAATGCCAGCTGCCTCATCTCTAAGTGATGGGTTAGAATGGGACCTAGTAGGTATACCTAGGTGATGTGTTAAAAGGCTGTGTCAAATTAGCAGTTGAATCAACTCTCTGATGGAGAGAAACTAACAAGAAAACAGTAATCCCTCTTTAAAACCTCTGACCTAAGCAACTTACACTGTCCAGCCAAGTGGAACACTTCCTTTCTATAATTATGCACACGCACACACACACGCGCACGCACGCACGCAAGAACACACACAAGAACACACACACACATTATTTCATAGATTCTTTTTTATGTCTTAAATAATGGTATTGGTGACATTGTAACAGATATAAGCTGTTTATTTCACACTATATGATTTTTTAAAAAAACACGTGTGCATGCGCGTACGTGCATAATTTTCTGTCAACATTACTGGCCATCACATCAATACCAAAATAGTTTCTCCAAAGATCACTTAAACAATCCAGTTTTCAAAAAGAATAAATGATAATATATACACACACACACACTATAATATATATATATATATATATATATATATATATATATATATATATATAATATATATATATATATATATATATATATATTAAGGCCTCAGTTGCATGCAGATCATGGAGCACCATCTTTTTCATATCTTTTTGGTGGGCGCTTCACACGTCTCTCTTCATTGGCAAAAGAAAAAACTCAAAAAAGCAACAACAAAAAAGGAAAAATGTGCCCCTTTCCCTTCCCTTCTTTTCCCTGTCATCCATAAACCTGAGTCAGCACTTCTCTTACCTACCTACGTCCAGAGCACTAACTGCCCCAGTGTGAATTGCTGCCTGTGTCTATTCATGTTCAGCGGCAGTGAACAGTCGGCTGGGTTTATTGTTGCTCTAGTGTGTGCTGCTGCTGCATGCGTTTCTACACGTGTAGACGAGTGATATACATTTGTCTGGGTTTATGTTTGCTCTAGTGTGTTTGTGGTAGTGTTAAGTTTTTATCCTTTAATTCTTTTTTCTGGCTTTTGCTGCATGCTTTCCTGACAATTTTGTGCCTTTGTTTTTCCTGGGCCTAGTTGGTTTTTTTCGGGGGGGGGGGGGGGGGGGGGGGGGGGGGGGGGGGGGGGGGGGGGGGGGGGGGGGGGGGGGGGCAATCACACTTGTATTCATTTCACAACCTTCTGCTCTCGAAATTCATTCAGCGGGTATTGCAGCGTGGTCACTACAAATAAAGATGACTATTTCCTGACCTAACATCAGTTGTGACAGGACTATACCAGACTTCATTTTTAAACAGATCATCTGAATGCATTTAGGGAAAATAGAGCTAGAGATGACCTGATATCAGGGACTGTATAATTATAACAAGGTTCACAATGGGACTATGAATTAAATGCATATGGACAAATACTTCATTTGAATTCACAAAACAGCGCCAAAAAATCCCTCTGGGGTTTTGCAAACACTAAAAAAAAATCATTTCAAAGTCATTATCCAATCAGAAAATTGGGGAAACAAGCCCTCAAATAATCTCTAGCCCAGTTTATATCAAACCATCTAAGGATTTTAAAAAATATACAGCTTTATAATCATACCACCAGAATAAAACGAGAAGAAACTCGTAATTTATAACTAATAAACCTAACAAAACTACCAGGGCACCCAAGCACTTTTCAACGGATTGATGAAATAGAAAAAAGGAAAACTTTTTATTTTATTTTATTTTTTAGCAATGATCATTTATGGGATTATGAAAACTTTTGGAATTGAAAAAAGAAATCTGTTTATATC
>CM060328.1:31805258-31811474 GCA_030674155.1 Stramonita haemastoma | reverse complement strand
AAAATACAAAAGTTTGCCAAGAAAGTTTCTTACTAAATTGTTATTTATTTCCAGCATAATCGCATTATTAAGCAATATTTTGTCCAAATGACATTAATTCAAACGTTTTATTGCGCAAATTGCACACTGTAACGATGAGTACTATTATATTTCGACTTTTGTTTGTATAAACAAGAACTAAAACAAACTATGGTATTAAAAGTCCTTAGTTTTAAACATTACCAGCAGTCTTCTTCCTGTGCAAACGCAGATGAAAATGGAAGTCTAAAAAATTATGTCTCCCTGTATAGTTCCTCTGTAAGCTAGGATGCTGCTGCCACATCCCTCTATTATTAGATTAGAGACTAGGATTTACAGAACCCCCCTCTTTCGCAATCGCCAGCAGTAATCATGTACAATTGGCCGGTTTGTGCAGGGTCAAAACAATGTAGCCTGTAGCCACTTTGCCTCTACCTGCTTCAATCATCCCCAGATAGACATTTTGGGGAGGAAAATTTGAAATCAGAAGTAGATGAATTTGCATTGCCAGTAGCGGCTATCGTGTTCGGGCATTCCAGGCAGGGTTGGGATGGGTGAGAACTTTGATAAACCGAAATGTTTTTTGTAAATAACTACTTAAAAATCAATCACAGCCACATGGTTTATTGTAACAGTAAAGTATATGCTATAAAGAGTCTATACATACCAAAAAGTGAAAAAGTGGCCGATAGCCGCTTCTGGCAGGCAACCGTCGATTTTGATGTGTGTTGTGGGGGTCATTTTTTGCGTACACTGTACCCTGTTTCTTCCCGACAAAACTTGGCTATGAACAAGCGGGCTTACCATCTTCGTGTCTGTTATGTCGCAAAATTCCAGCGACACACACCTTGAAAAGTGTTATAAAGCTTGTCTGCATAGAGAGGAATACGGTCATGGTGCCGTGGGCTTGTAACTGCCGAAAAGTGCGGGCGGCAAGGGCCCGAAAGCTGCGTTTTCGTCACATCTTTGAAAAAGGCCCTTAGCTTATTCATTGGAGGGTGTGTATGCATGCGCGCGTGCGTGCGTTCGCTGGTGTTTGTATGTGTATTTTTTTTTTATTGTGCATGTTGCGGACACCCTGCAGTTTACTGTGGTGCATACTATTGTATGATATTATTATTTTTTGCGTGTTGTGGGGGTCATTTATGCGTACATGTACCCTGTTTCTTCCCGACAAACTTGGCTATGAACAAGCGGGGTTGCCATCTTCGGGGCTGTTGTGTCGCCATAATTCCAGCTCCACACCCCTCGAAAATGGTTGTAAAGCTTGTATGCATAGAGTACAATACGGTCATGGTGCCGTGGGCTCTGTAACTGCAGAAAAATGCGGGCGGCAGGGGCCCGAAAGCGGCGTTTTCGTCACATCTTTGGAAAAGGCCCTTAGCTTATTTAGGGGAGGGTGGGTATGCATGCGCGCGTGCGTGCGTTCGCTGGTGTTTGTATCTGCAATTTTATTTATTTGTACATGTGGTGGACACCCTCAGTTTACTGTGGTGCATGATATTGTATGATATTATTATTTGATGCGTGCTGTGGGGGTCATTTATGCGTACACTGTACCCTTTTTTTTCCAGTGAAGCTCATTCCTTTATTTTCAGTCTTTCCCCTTAACGTGACCCATCAGGAAAAACAACAAAACTTTCACAAACAATACAAACAGAAAGAAAAAAGCGCGAAGAATTGAATTCCAAACAAATAATAACATAACTGACAAAAAGGAAGATGTCTTTGTTCTTTTCATAAAAAGGAAGATTCCTGATAATTTGTATTTGAAAAAGAGAGAGAGAGAGGAGAGAGAGAGAGAGAGAGAGAGAGAGAGAGAGAGAGGAGAGAGAGAGAGAGAGAAGACAGACAGACAGACAGAGACAGACAGACAGACAGACAGACAGAGAACTTTAGAAAAGATAAAAAGAAAACTAAAGTTGCTGAAATAAGATTGATAACAGAAAAACACGCACATGAGGGGGCAAGTGTACTCTCTCTCTCTCTCTCCTCTCCTCCTCTCTCTCTCTCTCTCTCTCTCTCTCTCTCTCTCCTCTCTCTCTCTCTCTCTCTCTCTCTCTCTCTCTTTTGTTTATTTTTATGATTGATTGATTGATTGATTTGATTTGATTCTTTTATATCGAGGATAATAGGATAAGCACTCTTGTGCTTTTTTACATCCATTCCCCGTGTGTATGTTCTTTTGTAATGTCATCTGTTCCCACCGGCACACGATGGCCTACTCTTACGAAAAGTGGAGCAGGATTTAACGTTGTGCGCAAGATGTTCTGCGTGCGTTCGCACACGGGGGCCTCGGTTTATAGTCTCATCCGAAGGACTTTTGGGGAGAGTGGAGTTAGCACTCATGTTAACTCTGTGGTGTTGTGTGTGTGTGTGTTGTGTGTGTGTGTGGACGCGTATGTCTCTGTCTCTCTTAACAATGTTGTTATCGTTTTTTCTAAGGTGTATGACTAAAAAAAAAAACTAATGTATTTGTCATTCCTCTATTTTTCAAAATAAATTTCACACGTTCGTTTCATCTCTCTTCCTTCGCTGTGTTTCTTTAGGGGGAAAAAACAAAACTTTCGCAAATGATACAAAGGAAACGGAAAAATCCAGAGAGAAAAAAGCAGAAACAGCTAAGAACAAAATAAATAAAATAGCCTTTGTTCTTTTCAAAGAGGACAATTTCCTGATCATTTGCAGAAGAACATTAGAAAAGGATTGAAAAGGAGGAAATTGATAAAACAAAACTTTCTCTGTCTCTCTATCTGTCTCTCTGTATCTCTGTATTTGTCTCTGTCTGTCTGTGTTTCTCTCTGTCTGTCTCTCTCTCTCTCCCTCTCTCTCTCTCTCTCTCTCTCTCTCTCTCTCTCTCTCTCTCTCTCTCTCTCTCTCTCCTCCTCTCCCTCTCCTCTCACTTGTTTAGATATGTGTGTGTGTTTGTGTGTGTGTGTGTGATTCTACTTAAGCCTCCTTTATTTTTTTAATATCATAATTATCATACATTTCTCCTCAAATAGGTAACCAAACACATCTTGGAAGCACACCTATTTTTCTTTTCTTTTCTTTAATTGAAGTGTATTGATTCATTCACTGTCTCCTCCTCCCTTGAACTAATGAGTTTGTTTCTTACGCAGACAAAGCAAAACCCTCAACGACAAAGCAAAAATATTGACAAACCTGAAAGACTGAAGAGAAAACAAAATAGATAAACAACAATTAAGTTTTGTGATCTTCAGAGAAGGAGGACGGAATAGCCTGGTGGTTAGAGTGATGCGTGTTGTGCTCGTAATCAGCTGACCCGGGTTCGAATCTCGTTCAAGAGGATTTTTCCTCTGGAGTTAACATCAGTGCTGACTCCACTCTCCCCGAAACGTCCTACGGATGAGACTATAGACCGTGGTCCCGTGTGTGAACGCACGCAGAACATCTTGCGCACGCGTTAAAACTTGTTCCTCTTCTCGTAAGAGTAGGCCATCGTGTGCTGGTGGGAGCAGATGACAAAATGTACAAAACTTCATACACACAGGGACTGGATGTAAAAACGCACATGAGTGCTTATTCCATTATCCTCGAAATAAAAGAATGAAATGAATAGATAAAAAAAAATCGAATAAATAAATTTCTTGATAACTTGTATAAAGAACAAAAGACAAACATAGGCAAAGGGGAGAGTTTATAAAACCAGAAATAAAGTAAAAGCAATGGTATGAGTGGACGAGAATTTATGTCTGTCTGTCTGTCTCTGTCTCTGTCTCTCTCTGTGTCTCTCTGTCTCTCTCTGTCTCTCTCTCTTCTCTCTCTGTCTCTCTCTCTCCCTCCCTCTCTCTCTCTCTCCTCTCTCTCTCTCTCTCTCTGCCCTCTCTCTCTCTCTCTCTCTCCTCTCTCTCTCTCTCTCTCTCTCCCTCTCTCTCCTCTCTCTCTCTCTCTCTCTCTCTCTCTCTCTCTCTCTCTCTCTCTCTCTCTCTCTCCCCGACAGCAAAATTTTGAAAATTTCTGCACCCATAATATCTGAACACATTGCTTATATTTATAACCTTTGTATAGAAAAATCAAGCTTTCCTCAAGCGTTTAAAGACGCTAAAGTGCTACCACTTTATAAATCTGGTGATCCAAATGAACCCTCAAACTATAGACCAATTTCAATCCTGTCAACGTTATCTAAGCCACTCGAAAAACATCTTAAACACCACCTCTTATCCCATTTTACTAATTATAACTTGTTTCATGCAAATCAAAGTGGATTCAGAAAAGATCATTCATGCCATACTTTACTCACGAATCTTATAGAACAGTGGCATGAAAACATCAATAATGATATGTTTACTGGGACCATATTTGTTGATTTTGCTAAGGCTTTCGATACAATTGATCATGCTCTCTTATTAAGAAAATTACACATGTATGGTTTACACCCAGAATCAGTTGAACTTATATCCTCTTTCCTTATAAATAGAAGACAAGTAGTTTACCAGGACCGTCTCACATCCACTTTTATGCCAATTACCTATGGTGTTCCACAGGGATCTGTCCTAGGTCCCATTCTCTTTTCAATTTATGTAAATGACTTGCCTTTAAGTGTATCAAATAAGTGTGAATTGTTTGCTGATGACACCACAGTTCATAATAAAGCTAAAGATGCCAGTGTTGTATGTACTGAATTACAAAAAGATATTGATAACGTTATTAGATGGTCTGAAATTAATCACATGGCTCTCACCCTGAAAAGTCAAAATTCATGCTAGTTACAACAAGGCAAAAAAGACAAAATATAAAATTTCAACTACCAGATATTAAAGTATATCACAAAAGTTTAGAAGAAGTGGATTCTCATAAATTGCTTGGTTTAAATATTGATAATCATCTGTCTTGGTCAAGTCATGCTTCTATTCTGTCTAAGAAGCTAGCCCAAAAAATTTTTCAGCTAAACAGAATAAAACATTTGCTAGATCAACATACTCGGAAGTTATTTTTTCATGCTTACATACAACCAGATATAGATTATGCCTCTACCTGTTGGGACTTAGCTAGTAAAAATTGTCTTAAGCGACTAGAGAGTTTATATAGACGTTCATTAAAAATTGTACTCCTTAAATCAACATCTTTGGAAGATACAGATTACAAAGAACTTAACATTTTTCCTTTCAAATTACGATGTCACTTTAACAAAGGTGTTTTTATGTACAAAATTATAAATAATCTTGCTCCAGAATACCTTTCTGAAAGATTTTTGATGAGAAATATTCGGGGCAAGAGTACTTTTTGTATCCCCCGTCCAAGAACGGATCTTTTCAAGACATCCCTCATCTATTCAGGTAGCAAAGAATGGGATGAAATTCCAGATAAAATAAAACAGAAATCTAGTCTGTCTTCATTCAAAAAAGCTTATCATAAATATTTATTTGAAATGTTCTGAATGAAATATGATCTTGTCTTTCGTAAAGACCAAAGCATATATTCATATACTTATTTTGTTCATTGCCGGTTGTATTTCCAACTGTCTGGCCTTTATTGTGCTTTGTTTGTGTCGTGTGTGTGTGTGTGTGTGTGTGTGTGTGTGTGTGTGTGTGTGTGTGTGTGTGTGTGTGTGTGTGTGTGTGTGTGTGTGACATTTTGATTTTTTTGTACTTCCACTTCTTGCTATTATATCATTGAAGGGTTGCATTGTATTATGTATGTAGAATTATTGTATTGCATAGATAAGGTCTTGGATTTTTTTTTGATTTTTTTTATATTTTTATTTATTCATTTGTATATTCATGTTATTGTATGTGTGCGTGTGCGTGTGTGTGTGTGCGTGTGCATGTGTGTGTGTGTGTGTGTGTGCGTGTGCGCTCGTGTATGTGTGTGCATTGAAATTTTAATTATCTTGAACTATTTTTTCCTTGATGCTATTAAATGGTGTATAGGGTGCGTGTTGTTCTGTTGGAGTAAAATTATTTGAATTTGTGATTAGAATGTCGTTTTGGATGGTATGTTTATTCCTATAGGCAGTCATATAAATTGTATTATTTTATGAGTGTGATGAGAGAGAGAGAGAGAGAGAGAGAGAGAGAGAGAGAGAGAGAGAGAGAGAGAGAGAGAGAGGGAGAGGGAGAGAGAGAGAGAGGGAGAGAGAGAGGGGAGAGAGAGAGAGAGAGAGAGATGGAAAATCTGATTGTTTTGAACTTAGTTTCTCGCTTTCGTGTCATTGAAATAGTGTAGGGATGTGTT
>CM060328.1:31792758-31800258 GCA_030674155.1 Stramonita haemastoma | reverse complement strand
TTGTCATGAGTCTTTGACTTGGATGAGATAAAGTGACTTTATTCTGTGGTGAGTGAATCAGGGGTCTGCTTTTATCGCTTGATGCAAACAAAAAGTAAGTAAGTCGAAGGGGGGTATGGTGGAGTTTCTTGGTTAACTGTGTATATGTATCACTTTCGACTACAGGAAGTAAGTTTGATTGGATGGTGTTTATTGCAGAAGAAGTGTATACGTTGGAGGATGAAGATGCTCTTGTTTGTGTTATATGTTTTACCGTAAGAATTTACTGGACGGATGTAAGCGCAAATAAGTCTTAATGGTGTCTCCACTGTAGCCTGCATCCCGAAGCTCATCTAGGTATTTGTCGTAGTCCTCCTCCTCCGTTGTCACGTCAGGTACAGGCACGTCCACCAGGTCAATTTCCGCTGTGTTGTTGTTCTGTCACTGTGTCAGCTGCAGGAACCGTGACAGCACGTGACGCTCGGCGATAATCACGTGCGGGAAGCAAGGGTTGCGGAGGCCTGTGGTTTGGAGAGGAAGGCGACTTGATGTGTGAGACAGACAAGGTGATGGGGGGCGTTGGCATAAACAAACTTGGAGAAGTTTCGGAAGCGAAAAATGTACTTGCCTCCTCTGCCTGCCTCTTCTCCTCTGCCTGCCTTTCTCCTCCGCCTGTCTCTTCTCCTCCGCCTGTCTCTTCTCTGCCTGTCTCCTCTCCTCCGCCTGTCTCCTCTCCTCATTCCGCCTTCGGTCCCTGTTGATATGACTGGGTGGCTTTTTTCGGAAGTACGCAGGTGTTTGTTGACCGGCCATTTTCTCATCATTTGAGCCAGCCCTCATTCGTAACACGACGGTCGTGTTGTCGCCCTCTCCGCATACTTTCCATGAGGTTGATGCAGTTTTCTTGTAGCATCGCACCTAGTGTGTCACTTCCAGTGATGTTGGTAACCCAACAACTGGCATGGTGTTGATAGAATTTGATTATTTCACCAAAATACACGCAGCAAATTTTTACCCTGCTTATATCCAAGGGAGATCACCCCAGAGTCAGAGATGAGAGAGAGAGAGAGAGAGAGAGAGAGAGAGAAGAGAGAGAGAGAGAGAGAGAGAGGAGAGAGAGAGAGAGAGGAGAGGAGAGAGAGAGAGAGAGTGAGAGAGTTAGTTTACTCAAGATATAACACAGCGTTATCATTCTTGTGATATAACACAGCGTTATCATTCTTATGATAGAACACAGCGTTATCATTCTAAAAATATAACACAGCGTTGTCATTCTTATGATAGAACACAGCGTTATCATTCTTGTGATATAACACAGCGTTATCATTCTTGTGATATAACACAGCGTTATCATTCTTGTGAATATAACACAGCGTTATCATTCTTAAGATATAAACACAGCGTTGTCATTCTTGTGATATAACACAGCGTTATCATTCTTATGATATAACACAGCGTTATCATTCTTGTGATATAAACACAGCGTTATCATTCTTGTGATATAACACAGCCTTATCATTCTTATGATATAACAAAGCGTTATCATTCTTATGATATAACATAGCGTTATCATTCTTATGATATAACACAAGCGTTATCATTCTTATGATATAAACACAGCGTTATCATTCTTGTGATATAAACACAGCGTTATCATTCTTGTGATATAACACAGCGTTATCATTCTTGTGATATAACACAGCATTATCATTCGTGTGATATAACACAGCGTTATCATTCTTGTGATATAACACAGCGTTATCATTCTTATGATACAGCATAACGTTAACTCTTGATACAATTACGTTAGCTCTTGATGCAACACAACGTTAACTCATGATACAACACTGGGTTATCATTTTTATGATGCAACACAGCGTTAACTCCTGATACAACACAGCATTTACTCTTTATACAACACAGCGTTAACTCCTGATACAACACAGCGTTAACTCATAATACAACACAACGTTAACTCATGATTCAACACAACGTTAACTCATGATACAACACAACGTTAAACTCATGATACAATCACAACGTTAACTCATGATACAATCACAACGTTAACTCATGATACAATCACAACGTTAACTCATGATACAATCACAACGTTAACTCATGATACAATCACAACGTTAACTCATGATACAATCACAACGTTAACTCATGATACAATCACAACGTTAACTCATGATACAATCACAACGTTAACTCATGATACAATCACAACGTTAACTCATGATACAATCACAACGTTAACTCATGATACAACACAACGTTAACTCATAATACATGACTCAGGGAAGTAACCATATCTGACTTGGATGAAGTGAGGGTGAAAGAAAAAGAGGAAGTAGAGAAAAGATGTGGAGGGGGAATGGACGATGGACTCTTGGGTTCTGTGGTTATTGTGACTTTTGACTCAGGTAAGCTACCATATTATCTGAATTGGACGGAGTGTAGATGAAAAAAAAAAGGGAGAGGAAGTAGAGAAAAGATGTGGAAGGGGGGAGGTGGAATGGAAGATGGACTCTTGGGTTCTGTGGTTATTGTGACTTCTGACTCAGGGAAGTAACCATATCTGAATTGGACGGAGTGTAGATGAAAGAGAAAAAGAAAGTAGAGAAAAGATGTGGAGGGGGAATGGAAGATGGCCTCCTGGGTTATGTGTTTATTATGACTTTTGACTCGGGTAAGCCACCATATCTGACATGGACGGAGTGTGAATGGAAAAAAAAGAGAGGAAGTAGACAAAAGATGTGGAAGGGGGAATGGAAGATGGCCTCTTGGGTGGTCAGTGTGTGTTGATCTCCTTCTGGCTGATTGCCTTGCTCATGTTCATTTCCCAGTGCACCTTCTCTTCCTTTCTCTTGCTGTTTTATTTGTTTGCTTCTTCTTTCGTGTGTGTGGGGGTTTTTTCCTTCTCCGCTCATGTCTTTGTGTTTCTCTGTCTTGTTGTCTTCTTCAAGTATTTCTGCTCGATTTCTACAAGTGTCACTTTTCAGAAGCAGTTTATGTGTAAGCACTGCGCTTTTATTTTGAAAGAAGACACATACAAACAACGCTGTTTTATTTTTTTCTATTTTTTCGACTAAATCAAGGGGTGGGGGGGGAGCGTCTGCCACAACGATTAACTAGATAATTATCTGAACAGATTTTTTCCATCTTTAGAATTACTACTATTATTTGGGGGGGGGGGGTAATTTATGCAAGGAGAAATTGCGGGAAACATATGACACTGCAACAGGGTGTGTGTATGTGTGTGCGTGTTTGTGTTTGTTTGTTTGTTGTGTCTATGTCTGTGTTTGTGGGGGTTGGTTTGTTTATTTGTGTGTGTATGCATGTGTGTGTGTCTGACTGTCTTTCTGTCTTTCTTTTCTGTGTCTGTGTGTTTGTGTATATATAAAATCCGCGAGAACTCTTTCAAAGCAGAGTAATCGTAAAGTTGCCATTTTCGCAATCATGAAATAATTTATGTCCACATAAAATAAGATAGGTCCCGGCCATCACTGAACCTCACTTCACCAGATTCATCAGAAACCCATTTACTATTTCTTCTTCTTCTTCTTCTTCTTCTTCTTCTTCTTCTTCTTCTTCTTCTTCTTCTTCTTCCCCCTCCTCCTCCTCCTCCTCCTCCTCCCCCTCCCCCCTCCTCCTCCTCCTCCTCCTCCCCCTCCCCCTCCTCCTCCTCTCCTCTTCTTCTTCTTCTTCTTCTTCTTCTTCTTCGTCTTCGTCTTCTTTCTCTTCTTCTTCTTCTTCTTCTTCTTCTTCTTCTTCTTCTTCTTCTTTTTCTTCTTCTTCTTTCTTCTTCTTCTTCTTCTTCTTCTTCGTTCTTCTTCTTCTTCTTCTTCTTCTTCTTCTTCTTCTTCGTCTTCGCCTCTTCTTCTTCTTTCTTCTTCTTCTTCTTCTTCTTCTTCTTCTTCTTCTTCTTCTTTCTTCTTCTTCTTCTTCTTCTTCTTCTTCTTCTTCTTCTTCGTCTTCTCCTTCGCTTCTTCTTCTTTCTTCTTCTTCTTCTTCTTCTCTTCTTCTTCTCTTCTTCTTCTTCTTCTTCTTCTTCTTCTTCTCTTCGCAATTCTTCCCAATTCTTTGCAATTCTTCGCAATTTTTCTTTGCAATTCTTCGCAATTCTTCTTCTTTGCATTCTTATTCTTGCATTCTTTCCTTCTTCTTTACAATTCTTCTTCTTTGCATTTTTCTTCTTCTTTGCTTTCTTATTCTCGCAATTCTTTTCTTTGCATTCTTCTTTCTTCTTTCTTCTTCTTCTTCTTCTTTCTTCTTCTTTCTTCTTCTTCTTCTTCGTCCGGCTGCCTAGCACACCCAAGGAACCAAGCACAGCCATTCTGGAGTGTACTTCAGCCTGTGGTGTGTCACTGTACATCATCGCTGTCACCACACACAGGCTGACACAACAACAAAACCACATGAGGCCCTCAAACCCACAACTCCAGCTGACAACGTTTTGCACACATGTCAAAACCTGTTCCCTTTTGGAAAGAGTAGGTCCATTTCTGTGCCAGTGGGAACGGATGACAACATTCTCAAAACTGCATACGCACAGGGACTGGTTGTAAAAAAAAATAAAAAAAAAATTTTTAAAGCACATGAATCCTTGCAAAAAAATAATAGATAGATAGATAGATAAATAAATAGATAAATAAATGAATATTTATGTATAGATATAGATATATATATGTATATATATATGTATATATATATTATATATATATGTATATATATATATATATATATATATATATTATATATATATATATATATATATATATATATATATATATATATATATATATAATAAATAAGCAGTACTGACAATTCTCTGCTTACTGAACAGATCGTTAAAAAAAAAGAGTTGGGGTCAATGGTACCAACAACAACAAAAATCCAATTAACTTTTTTCTCTGTTGGTGTTTTTTTCTGACCATTGTTCATTTTGTGGTCGTTGACACGATATCTTTTATGCACGTTTATTCCCTGGAGTTAACATCCTGTTTTATAACTATCCTACCAAGACCGAGAACCAAGACCACACACTCTAAGGATTTCGAGTACTACTTTCTAAGTTTCTTTTGTTCCGTGTAAATCCATGTGGAACACTCCAGCCGTTTCTGCCCTTTCCCTGCGGACTCTAGTCCTCTTCCTACTAAACATGAATGTTTTATGAGATGGTTAAGTCAAAATACTAAACCTAAACGCCCCGGGGGTCTGACCGCACCAGTGAAGATTTGGGCTTGAAAACCAGGCTAATGAGAAATTGATGAGACTGTGTGTGATGAATTACAATTGGTTATGAATGACAAGGACTATCGATTAAGAAACAACCAGCAAATAAGATTCAAGCAGACAAGTGAAAAGCAATACTAAAGTGTATGGCAGAGAAATTTTTCGGTTTAGTTTATTTAGTATTGCATAAAATGTAAGTCAAACAAAGATTTTCTTCATATTATCTGACCAGCATCAAAAATACATTAGATGAGCTAGGGTTGAGTGGGATCTGGTTGAATCAAAAAAATATTGAATGCAGTTACAATTGGTTTAAAACCAAAGTTAAGCAATGCTTATGTGACGCATTTATTCATAAGTGGTACACAGTAGTAAATACAGAAAACATTTATACAAATTATAGAATGTTTAAAACTACATTTTGTGAAGAAAAGTACTTACTCTAATTGCCATCCAGTGTTTCTGTTCGATTTGCCCAGTTTCGCACAAATAATAACAATTTGCCTATCAATATCCTACGTTTTGAGGAAATTCAAAGAAATACAAAAGGGGTGATATTGGTGACGAATTTCATTACATTTTTTATTTGTCCAGTGTTTAAGGAAGCTCGTAAAAAAATGTTTACCAAAATATGACGCTAAACATCCAAACACTTTGAAGTATGAACAACACTTTTCTTCACGAAATAAGAAGTCTCTGCTCATTGTTGTTAAAATGATTGATATTATCAGAAATTACATGTAAACTTTGTGCGTTTGATATGTGTAAACAGACAACTTTTTTGTTTTTTCTATAGTAATTGTTCAAATATTCAGTTACATGGTGCATGTATGTTGTTCTGTTATGATTTTGTTCATTGCTGTTATGTAAAATCCTCCATATCCCCAAAGGGATGCCAGGAATTAAGAATTTGTATTTGTTAAAACCTTCTTCAGGCTAAAAGATTGGCCAACTGACAGTGAAAAGCAAACACAGACCTATAATAATACACATCAGCTATACTATACACAGAAAATGAAATACACGTGCTGGGCTTATCTATGCGATAATATACACGCGCATGCAACTAAACGTACACAATATATTTGCTTATGGGTCGTTAAGGTATATATCATTTTTTCCGTGAAAATATTTACAAACTTAAACAGAAAAATGACGCAAAGAAAGCGGACTGGATTTTATACCTGAAATATTTGCCAAGGCTTTTCTTCAAAATTGAACAGCTATAGCTAATGATATCAAATACTTCTAGCAGAAGTGTTATCTTATTTACAGTAATAACAAGCAGTGAATTTTCATTTTCGACGAATTGATGATAAATAAAGTGAATTTTTGATTCAGCAAAATATGTAATGCCTTCTTAAGTCTGTGATCACGAAACTGCTGTAGAAAAATTTTTAAACAGATCTTTAGAAACCGTTCTCCTTTTAGCTTCACAAATCCACGACCTCACAATTGCTTTTGCTTTTAATGTTAAAAGGACACATTTGTTTGGGTCTTATTTTCAAAGTAGCAAAAAACAAACCAGTGTGTATTTCTGTGTTAATAACAAGGCCTTGTAAACACGAACCTTTAAAAAAAAAACTGACTTCAATGGAAAAAAAAAGGTTCAACATCTCCGATCTCCATAGTTCTATAAATATTTATGGCTTATTCTTTTGTGTTTCATTGTCTTTACGGCTTTCTAAATGTTGCACACAAAGATAGCCAGCACTCAAAGCCTGCGATCTTAAGTTATGCTCCAATAAATTGTTTTCTTTAATACATCAAGTTACCGATGTTTTGTTTCTGTCACAAAGAGTATCACAACATAAAATCTTCATGAACCATCTCAGGTAGCGTAGGCCTGTTTTTACTGTACTTCACATATACCACACACACACAAAATTCGAGGGGATTTTTCCCCTGAAATTAACATCAGTGCTGACTCTACTCTCCCCAAAAGTCCTTCGGATGAGACTATAAACTGAGGCCCCGTGTGCAAACGCATGCAGAACATCTAGCGCACTCGTTAAATCCTGTTCCGCTTTTCGTAAGAGTAGGCCATTGTGTGCCGGTGGGAACAGATGACAATATTTATAAAACTGCATGCACACGTGGCCTGGATGTAAAAAGCACATGAGTGCTTATTCCATTATCCTCGATATAAAAGAATAAATAATTTTCTTTAAATAAAAATTAAAACACACACACACACAAAACACACACCACACACACACATACACACACACACACACACACACACAAACACACACAAACACACACAAACACACCACATAC
>CM060328.1:31787758-31790258 GCA_030674155.1 Stramonita haemastoma | reverse complement strand
GGCAGCCCGAATGACCGTGTGGTGGCGGAGCTATAAACAATATGAATGATTAGATTGATTGATTGGATGATGGAACTCCCACTTCGGTTCTAGGCTGATCGCTTAACAAAGAAAGATGATCTTGTAATCTGATGCGTATTGCTCTTTTCTTCTTTTTGTTTTTTTTCTTGCTCTTACATGCATGCATGTGGGCTTTGTTTTTGTTTTTTTTAATCAACTCTACCCTCCTTAAACATTGTTAAGTGTTGTAAATGCCCTTCATGGCATGATTATATAATTTTTTTAATAGTAATCATCATCATCATCATCAAATAATAATAAACATAAACATAAACATAATCATAATCATGATAATATATGGAATTCATATAGCGCTAAATCTTGTAAAGCAAACAAATCGAAGTGCTTACTTTTATTCTTTTATATTTCTTTTACAAACCTTTTGTATGATTCAGCTTTTTTTTCATGTCAATTCCTCCTCAGTTAATTCAAGTCTGATGTTAAATAAACATGTACTCTCAGTCCCAAATCTATTTTTATAAGATGATCTGAAGGTGTGTTCCTATACCGTAAGAGTGGGAAAACAACCATAATGGTAACTGACTTTTTGAAATTACTTATAGTTGTTAAGGAATTTTTAAGATAAGCAATAACAGGGAGATTTTTTTTTGACAAAAAAATCTTCATACACAGAAACATCACATTTCTTATCTTCAACTTACATAGATTTTAAATTATGTCTGTGTTTGTTTACTTTTTTGACAAGGGACTATATGATCAGATTTTTGTTGGTTTTTTGTTGTTTTTTAACTTGACTAAAAAAAACATTTAACATTTAGCAATACAAAGTAAAATATTCTGGAGCATTTTCAGAAATAGCAACAAATGGATTGGGGGGTTTTAACTATAAGAAACAAGCCATAAAATCTGAACAGTGGCATTTCATCCAGAATTTCAAACACTTGTTTTTGGAATCCAAACTGTAGACTATGTGAGGTGAATTTTTTTTATTATTCAATTTCAACAGCAACAGTTCATGTGCAGAGATTTTGACATTTTGGCTTTATGGTGGAATTATTTTGTTGTTGGTCTGTATTTTGTTAGCTACTTGTTTAGTTGTTGTCTTGGTTTGAGGGGGTGGGGGGTGTAGCATTCGGCTTATGTTCTCAAGATCCCTTCAAAGGAAATAGTAACATCTGTGATGTGGAAGCCATGTCTATGATCAGTCATACCATGCTATCTGAAAAAAACTCTTTTTCTTGCCCATGCAAGGTAGACAGATACGGGGAGAGAGAGAGAGAGAGAGAGAGAGAGAGGATGAGGAGAGAGAGAGAGAAGAGGAGAGAGAGAGAGAGAGGAGAAGAGAGAGAGAGAGAGAGGAGAGAGGAGAGAGAGAGAGAGAGAGAGAGAGAGAGAGAGAGAGGAGTTATAGATTAGTTATAGTTAGTTAGTAGTATTCTTTTATATCGAGGATACAGAATAAGCAATATGTGTTTTTTTATTCGGTCCCGTTGTTATCGTTTTATATCGAGGATAACAGAATAAGCAATCATGTGCTTTTTTTCATCCGGTCCCCGTGTGTATGCAGTTTTGTAAATATTGTCATCTGTTCCCACCGGCACACGATGGCCTACTCTTACGAAAAGCGGAACAGGATTTAACGTGTGCGCAAGATGTTCTGCGTGCGTTCGCACACGGGGCCTCGGTTTAAAGTCTCTTCCAAAGGACTTTTGGGGAGAGTGGAGTCAGCACTGATGTTAACTCCAGGAAACAATTTTCCTCGACCGGACTCGAACCCGGGTCGTCAAATTGCGAGCGCAATGTTCTGACCACTAGGCTATCCGTCCCCCCCTAGGAGAGAGAGAGAGAGAGAGAGGAGAGAGAGAGAGAGAGAGAGAGGAGTGAGAGAGAGAGAGAGAGAGAGAGAGACAGACAGACAGACAGACAGACAGACAGACAGACAGACAGACAGACAGACAGATAGACAGACAGAGACAGAGACAGCAGAGAGAACTCGAACTCGAACTCGAACTCGAAATTTTAATGAGGAGAGAGAAAGAGAGAGAGAGAGAGACAGAGACAGAGAGACAGAGACAGAGACAGAGACAGAGAGACAGACAGACAGATAGAGACAGAGACATAGAGACAGAAACAGAGAAACAGACAGACAGAAAGACAGACAGACAGACAAAGACAAAAAATATATATAACCTTTTTTCTTCAATCCTTCCAATTTGGCACTATGTAGGCGGCGTCTTACCTAACATTGTAATTACCCGTTACGCTTAAAGACCCCCCAGATTTATTTTTTTAATTCTTTAAACAGACTCACATCAACATTCCTCCTACTTTAGCATGTCTTGAAGTTGCAAGCCTATCCAGCATCAAAACGTTCCGTGTCTGATCTTCTCCTTGTTGCAACATCTGTTGTCCTACCTCAGGTAATTACAGGCATAACAATAAGAAAAAAAAATCGGGTTTTTTTTCCCCCTAGAGATGT
>CM060328.1:31765258-31777758 GCA_030674155.1 Stramonita haemastoma | reverse complement strand
TTCTTTTCCCATGTCTGATCAGAAATTGAAAAAAATATTAATCTTAAACATTTCTTGTCACCATGTACTTGTTTCAAGCAGGTAAACAGCACAGTCTACAATTTTAAAAAAAAATTGCTGCTTCATTTACATTAGATACAGATTTTCTTCCAGACTTCTGAGGAACTTCAAACAATAAAAAGGAACATAACTGTGATGACAGCCTTTGAAAGGTGGGTAATATTGTCTTGAAATTAGCGTTTTATCAGCATATCAAATTTATCAGAAATTCTAAATACATGCAGCATAAATTAATACGGGTAAAACAACTTACAGCTTGAAGGCAGTTGCTATTGGCAAATTTGTTATCTGGGGGCAATGCAGGGACAGATAAGAAATGAAACAGGACGAGAAATTTTATGTTTGAAATAAGTATATCTTGAGACTGGATTGAAAACTGTCATAAGTAGGCTTTTAGCGAAGTGAGAATGGGGGGTAATTCCAGACAGATGGACCAGAAATAGAGAAAGAGAAATAAACAGACATGCACACACACACACACACACACACACACACACACACACACACACACACACACACACACACACACACACACACACACACACACACACAAACAAACAAACAAACACACACACACAAACAAACAAACAAACAACACACAACACACACCACACACAACACACACACACACACACACACACACACACACACACACACACACACACACACACACACACACACACACACACACACACACACACACACACACACACACACATGCAGAACATCTTGCGCACACGTTAAATCCTGTTCCGCTTTTCGTAAGAGTAGGCCATCGTATGTCGGTGGGAACAGATGACAATATTTCAAAACTGCATACACACGGGGACCGGATGAAAAAAGCACATGATTGCTTATTCTGTTATCCTGATATAAAAGAATAAATAAATATAAAAGAATAAATAAATATAAATAAACACTCACACACACACACACACTCACACACACACACATACACACACATACACACACACACACACACACACACACACACACACACACACACACACACACACACACACACACACACACACACACACACACACACACACATGCTGTGTGGCTAGTTCATATCAATATTACTTCCCCTTCAGAGACTATCTTAAACAATTCAATCCTTTTTAATTGTTTAAAGTTGCTTAGTAGTCCAGATAAAAGTTGCCATATCATGGAAAAGAAGCAACAACTTTTATATGAATTTGTAGGAATTGCTGCTTACCAGTCTTGAACAAGTACAAGAAGAAGTAAATAAGTGTAAAATATATATTTTTTTTTCATTTTCAAACTAATATTGGAAAACACCTTCAAAGTTTGGAATTGTTTGTTTGATAACATACCATAAAAATTAGATTGCAGTAACTTAAGCTGAGTAAAGAATGGCAGATCTCTACAGGGATCTCCACCTAACTTCTTATCCTCTGAGCTTTGTAGGAGATGTGTTGTCTATCTTCCTGTGTCTGTGCCTGGAGGAGGAGGAGGAGGCTGCCGCCGCCGCAGGTAGATAGGATAGGGGGGGAGAGATAGGATAGGAGGGGGGAGATAGATAGGACAGGAGGAGGGGGAGATAGGACAGGAGGGGGAGATGGATAGGACAGGAGGGTGGAGATAGATAGGGGGAGGGGGATAGGACAGGAGGGGGTAGGACAGGAGGGGGGAGGGGGATAGGACAGGAGGAGGGGGAGGGGGAGGGGGGTAGGACAGGAGGAGGGGAGGGGGATAGATAGGGGGAGATAGGACAGGGGGGAGGGGGATAGGACAGGGGAGGGGAGGGGGGGGAGGGGGAGATAGAAGGGAGATAAGTATTTTGGGGAGAGGGAAAGGTGGTAGGTAAAGGAGGTTTAACGGTGGAGGTTGGGGGATGGTCTATACTAAGTGGCATCATTGTCCCAATCACCCTCTGGCGAATAAACGTTAATGAATAAACTAAGGAGAAAAAACAAACAAGCAAACAAACAAGGAACACCTCTTTGGCTTTATATTTATAATCACTCATAAAGCATGTCTGCATGATAGAAAAAAAAGTATTTAAAAAGTGGAGAAACATATGGACAACATGGTGTTTCCTATGCCAGTATTGTTCAGGAGTGTCTATAGTATGTGTATGCTGATAAACATGCTGTCATTCTCATTTGCAGGTTTTGCCCAATATCCTTGCATTAACCACTGGACTATACTACTACTACTACTACTACTACTACTACTACTACTACTACTACTACTACTTACTACTACTACAAACTAACTACTACTACTACTGCTGCTGCTGCTGCTGCTGCTGCTACTGCTGCTGCTACTTCTACTACTGCTGCTGCTACTACTACTACTACTACTACTACTACTACTACTACTACTACTACTACTACTACTACTATACTACTACTACTATCACACACCACCACCACACACTACTACTACTACTACTACTACTACTACTACTACACTACTACTACTACTATTACTGCTGCTGCTGCTACTTCTACTACTGCTGCTGCTACTACTACTACTACTACTACTATACTACTACTACTACTACTACTACTACTACTACTACTATTACTACTACTACTACTACTATTACTACTACTACTACTACTACTAACTACTACTACTACTATCACCACCACCACCACTACTACTACTACATACTACTACTACTACTACCACCACCACCCACCACCACCACCACCACCACCACTACCACCACTCCTACTATTACTACTACTAAAACATTAAGCAGGAGTCGCAATCGAGTCTAGATGACTTACAAAAGTTATCCCCACTTGCCTCCACACACTAAACACGGGTGACCAACAATCAAAAAAAACAAAAAAAAAAAAAAAAAAAAACCACCACGAACTAAAAATAAAACTGTCAGAGTTAACTGTTCCAGCCTGACACAGACGCAGACGACAATTTCCGAAACCTTTGCGTTTATACACTGTGCAGAGAATGACAGAATTCGTGTGCCTGTTGTCATTGACTGACTGACCATCACCGGGCTGTGTAAAATGTGCACAGTCTGATGGTCACACACACTCAGTCACTCTTTCCCCTGGCCTGGCCTGTTTCATGGGGTGTGATGCATTGGGGTAAAAAGATGGTCTGGACCAAGTCACGTGGCAAAAACTGTGTTTTTTTCTCTCTCTGATTGGTTGGTCTTTGCGCTATTTTTAGATCTTCTGTGATGGAGGAGGACTTTGTGAGTGAGGAAAGTTGTCGAGGAAATTTATCTGTTGATGGAGGGAGACCTAGTCTAGCTTTGGGGTTATGCAGTTTGTTGAAAGTTTGATTTTTTTTTCCAGTTTTGGGGATGGTTGTTTCTTGTGGGTTGTTTTGATTTTTTATGTATTTAGTGTGTGTGTGTGTGTGTGTGTGTGTTTGTGTGTGTGTGTATGGTGTGTGTGGTGTGTGTATGTATGTGTGTGTGTGTGTGTTATGTGTGTGTGTGTGTGTGTGTGTGTTGTGTGTGTGTGTGTGTGTGTGTGTGTGTGTGTGTGTGTGTGTGTGTGTGTGGACATGCACAGATGTATGTGTACGGCCATCAGAGTGTGCTTTTATATGTGAGGGCTTTTTTTTTAAAGGAACTAAACGTCATCAAAATAAGTTGTGCACTGTAGAAGTTTTCAAATAAAGTCGATTTAAACAGATGAAACAAACTTGAAAGAAATCTTTTTTAAAAAACCTGTGATTGAGAAGTTTCAATCGAAGATTAAAGATTTTCCATTGTGTCTTTTTACACTATTTAGAAAGCGTTTCCTTTTCAAAAGCACGATCTCTTTGAAAATTTAAGAACCAACCCCCTCCCCCCCCTCCTTCCCTGCTTTTTCAAAGTGGTTGAAATATTTATTTTCTAATTTTTCACTTGAGCTGTACTTGATAGTTTTCGCGATTTTTTTTCTAAGAACATCAAATTGTAGTCTGATATGACTGTGGGTCATTAGACCTGAATGATGACGAGAGTAAAGTCACATTAGTTGGTTTGGGGGGGGGGGGTGTTTAGTTTAAGAGGAAACTCCTTTTTTGCCTTTTAAAAGTTGGTTTCTTATCAGCCGGACACACTTGTGCCAAAGCTCGTGACAGTGCCACAGTGTAGATTCTTGTACAATGTGTGTACCCAAGGGACATAATCTTCTGGCCAGCCAGAATGTTGACGTTTATAGTAAGCATTTAATTTAGTCATATTCAACATTTGCAATGCCTGCTTGCAACTATATTGTAACCTTCATTAGATGAAAAGTGCATACTTCCAAATATAACATTACCGTCATCGCATGAATAGTGCATTCTTCTAACAATAACATCACCATCATAAGATGAATCTTTATTTTCGTTTTATACCACTTTAAGTCACAACAGATTTCACTGCGTGAAATTCGGGCTGCTCTCCTAGGAAAGAGCGCGTCGCCACATGTGCAGCGCTGCCCTTTTTTTTTTCTTTTTCCTGTCTGCAACTGCATTTGTTTCCCTATCAGAGTGGCTTTTTTCTACAGAATTTTGCCAGTGACAACACTCTTGTTGCCGTGCGTTCTTTTACGAGCGCTAAATAATGATGTGTAACACACGGGACCTCGGTTTATCGTGAAAGATTAGCACCCAGACCACCACTCATAGTCTCATGGATGGGGAAGAAGTTTTGGGCCCAAACGGGATTCAAACCATAGCACACTTCCGAGCCGAACTTTTCGCTTTCTAGACAGGCGCATTACTTCTAGACCACAGATCCACTATACTTCGAAGTCATCATCAATCGTCAACACTATCAACCTTATGTTGTGTCTCTGGCTTCACCCAAGCAGACCCAACCATCTACTCTACCTACCATCCCTACCCATCATGGCTTCTCGCTTTCATCTCCCTTACAGGGATGCAGACTATGAACATTCACTCCCGCAGGCTTGACTAAATCGCTCGTGACAAAATGGCCCCAGTAGACCCCTGAGTGAACGGTCGTTTGATGTTCCGTTAAGAGCGGGCCCAGGGCACTGTTTGGCCTTCTCCGTCTCTTTCATGTCTGGCACAGAACAAGCAGAATGGCAGAACTGGACAAACTGACCACTTTGATGACCCTAGAGAGTCTCATCCCGTGTGGTGTTTGAGTGACCATAACTGAAAAGCCTCTCAAAAAAAAAAAAAGAAGTATATACCCAGCAGTACTCAACGTTGAAAGACTTTTTGTAGCTTGGATGTGAAAGTTGTGGGTTACTGTTGCTTTTATGTGTTTTTAGTTTTATTATTTTGTTTTCTGTCTAATATTTGTAGTTTGATGTTAAAGTTGGTGTGAATTACAGCTGTTTTTATTTCTTTTTTTTCTTGTCTGATATTTTCTTTTGTGGAAAAAGACGTTAAATATTAGATTTATTCATTCACCAAACAGTACACTTGGTTCTATCTCTCACCAAACAGTACACCCTCTCTCTCTCTCTTTCCTCTCTCTCTCTCTCTCTCTCTCTCTTTCTCTCTCTCTCTCTCTCTCTCTCTCATCTCTCTCCTTTTCTCTCTCTCTCTCTCTCTCTCTCTCTCTCTCTCTCTCTCTCTCTCTCTCTCTCTCTCTCTCTCTCTCTCTCTCTCTCTCTCTCTCTCTTCTCTCTCTCTCTCTGTCTGTCTGTCTGTCTCTCTCTCTCTCTCTCGCTCTCTCTCTCTCTCTCAAGCTTCATATGATCTGACAATATTTTTACTCACTCGACCTCTCTGGTTCCTTAGATTATTGATTTTTTTTTTTAATACAAACAAAGTAACGCTAAGGTCTTATATATGCACGTATCTTTCAGTTATGTCATACGTTTGTTGTTGTTTTTCATTAAAATATGTTTAATGATCAGTTAGATTTTAAAACATGAAGCAAATAATTGTACCGAAGAATCAAATTTTTTTTAAATGTCTACCAAATAGATGTAGTAAAGCAAGCAAAAATACTGTCCAACCAGCTATTATTAAAACTACTTCAGTTTTAAACCATCCTTAAAACATGCAACAGATATATAAAAATACATCCATTACCTCTCAAATCCAATTTTGACAATGATAAACATATGCCTGGAGCATCGGAACGCCAATATAACTGCATTTGGATGTTTTTAATCATTTCATCATTTTCACAAAGTCAAAAACGTTTGAGAAAACAGAAGAAAACAAAATTCTCGCTTATTTCAACAAAAATTTACAAATAAAATCTCAATCTGCCTATTAATAATCACATTAATCGTGTTAAAAACAGAATGTTATAATTGCTTATTAATCATCAATTACAACATTCTGTTTTTGACATGATCAATTTCGTTTGTCCTATATAAAAAAAAACAGCCCATAATTAATTATTGGAAATCCACTGTGAAAGATGGACAGTAAAATATAAAAATGTTACCCTTTTTTTCAACAACAAAAAACCCACGAAACTAATAGCTATATACACTGACAATGATTCATGCCTTATTCTCTAAATCCTAAGTTAGCAATGTTTTGACACAAATTCCACACTGTACTTGTTATTCAATTTTTGGTATGTCTTGGGGGCCTTAAAACTACGCCTGGATGTGCCTGTACACAATAAATACACGGGGATGCCTCTTCTGCTTTGGATTGGACGCAATAGACTTCTTGAGACAAAAGATTCAAAGAGCACAACTTGCCTGCAGCCCTGCAATTGCCATCGCTAAAAGGATTGGACTACCAATGTTAACCCTGATCCATACCCCAGAGATAACCCAGACAGGGCCTCCTTGCAATACCGCTCTGGCATCCTGCACTCTCTCTCTCTGTCTCTCTGTCTCTCTGTCTCTGTCTCTGTCTCTGTCTCTCTCTCTGTCTCTCTCTCTCTCTCCTTCTTCTCTCTCTTCTCTCTCTCTTCTCTCTCTCTCTCTCTCTCTCTCTCTCTCTCTCTTCTTCTTCTTCTTCTTTCTCTCTTCTTCTTCTTCTTCTTCTTCTTCTCTCTCCTCTCTCTCTCTCTCTCTCTCCCTCTCTCTCTCTCTCTCCTCTCTCTCTCTCTCTCTCTCTCTCTCTCTCTCTCCTCTCTCTCTCTCTCTCTCACTCTCTCTCTCTCTCCTCTCTCTCTCCTCCCTCACATCCCTCTCTCTCCTCTCTCTCTCCCTTTCTCCTCTCCTCTAACGCACTCTGCAACTCCAGCCTCCCACCTACCACCCACCCACCAGCCAGGCTTATTGAGTTTTGTGGGTAACTTTTTTTTTTTTTTTTGGAACGGCCGGAGAATTCTGTCTGTGACTGTCGATAGGCTGTCGTGTTAAGTGCTGCCCCGTGGTGTTAGTTAGTCCTCTCCCAGTCGCTCTCATTGACTGCAGCAGAGAGGCAGACGACAGGAAGGGATGGGCAGAGTGCTAGTTTATCTTTTGGAGTATCGCACAGACACGCCAGGGTCCCCTCTGAGGTGATCAAGGTCAACGGGTTTGTGAAGATTAGTCAATGTCACGTAAAAGACCCCATGGCAACAAAGGGATTGATTGTCCCTGGCAAAATTCTGTAGAAAAAAAGCCACTCTGATAGGGGGAAACAAATACAGTTGCAGACAGGAAAAAGAAAGTAATAATAATAATAATAATAATAATAATAATAATAATAATAATAATAATAATAATAATAATAGTAATGATGATGATAATAATAATAATAATGGGTGGCGCTGCACTTGTGGTGATGCGCTCTCCTCGGGGAGAATAGCCCGAATTTCACGCAGAGAAATATGTTGTGACATAAAGTGGTAATTAATAAATAAAACATACATACATACATACATACATACATACATACATACATACATACATACATACATACATACATACATACATACATACATACATACATACATACATACATACATACATAATAAATGCTGTTGTCTTTCTTGTTGTGCGTTCCCAAGCTTAACACTTTGGGGGTCACCCAGAATGTGCACTCTGACAAACTCATCCCACCTGGGAATCACCGTGAGATTGGAATTGCACACTGAATGAGAAGTTTGCGTGTACATCTGTTTTTAAATAGCTCGCTATGTAGGCAGCCATACTCCGACTTCAGAGGATTTTTTTTGTTTAAAGGAGAGTTCAGGTTGTTATGTTAAGATCTTGTCATGGCTGAAGACAAATTTCAACACATTTTACAACATAACAACATTTTAGTGTAGGCCTTGGTGATTAGCTGACATCAGTTACTGACACAGCTTTTGGCCTGGGCCAGGATTAGTCAATAAGAAGTTTGGCTTCTGCATGTGGCTATTTTTGTGGATTTTTGTTGTTGGGTTGTTTGTTTGGGTTTTTTTTTACAAAGCTAGTAGGATTTTGAAAGGTTTTATCATGGGTGTTTGTGTGTGTGTGTGTGTGTGTGTGCATGTGTGCTAGTGTGTATAATAGGAAACGGGATGGTAAAGGTTAATCTGTCTGTCTATGTGTATAATTTATCAATCTGTCTTCCTTTTATGTGTATTTCATGCTTACAATGTCGTTTTAAGTGTCAAGTTGCATGTGTGTTTTTTAGGAAAATCAAATGTAACTACAATAACATTAACAAGTTTCCAAAAATTGCAAAATATTATCTGAAAGATTGTCATACTAAAAAAAAAAGATTATAAATTTCAAGATGAGTGCTCTTTATTTGTTGTTCTTTTATTCTCTAGAAACTTTGGTCATTTGAAGATAATTGTGCAAGACTGTCTTTTAAAAAAAAAAGACTGTTGAAATATTATGACAACCGTGCTTTGGGGGTTCTGTCTTAAGTACACAACTGCCATTTCACATAGCGTTCTGTTTTTGGTCCTTCGTCTTTCAGTCTGGTGATGTTGAAACTTTCCTAAGGATTTGTGGGGAGGGGAGAAAAGTTCAGTGACTACAGGTGTGGACTGACTTGTAATCTGAAAGAATTTCAGGGTATAGGATCTGGTTCGAGTCGCTACAGATCTGTTCTTTTCAGGGATGTTTTTCCTAAAGGTTAACATAGAATTCCTTCACCTGCAAACTCTTGTATGTTATGATGAGGATCTTTTGGCTCTTTTCTCTTCTCTCGTCTGCGTTCCCTTGTTGTGTGGGATGCCCCGTGCCTGGTTTTCTCCTGTGTTTGTAACTCTACAGGTCTGTCTTCTGGCCTCAGTCAACACATTCCGACTTCAGAGCAGCTCATACTTTTTTTACGGAATGCATGCTGGGCACGGTCGATGTTTCTGTTATCCACCGGTTTTTGACGTAAATTACGGGGTTTTAATGTGCACGTTTCATCTTGTTAGTGTGTATGTACACAAAATGAACTAAGACACGAGCAGATATGCACTTGACATGGAAGACTGCAAAAATTTCCAGCCGTAATTCACCAAACGCCGCTGCCGAGATTTAAACCCACGACTTCAAGGACTCGGGGTATTGAAGTCAAGTAGTCCTAACCACTCAGCTATAGCGTCTGTCAGATCTCATTGCACACGCACGCGTAAGATCTTGCGCACACATCAAAACCCCAGCCAGCTTTTCTAGATGCGTGGGCAAACTATAAGGAGTGGGAGGGATGACAAAGACGTAGCTGGCACACAAGTTCCAAACTCCAAATTCCATGACTGTAGTTTCTCCAAGACAGAGAACTTCAAGCTGTGATTTTAATAGGGATGGGCTCCAACATGTTCGGTGTGCCCTATAAAAATGGCATCAAAATGTCGGTGGGGGCGGGATAGCTCAGTGGTCAGAGCACTGGCTTTCCCCAAGTCATGTTAAGCAGCGTCGAGCATGGTTACCAGTTGGATGTGGGACTGTTTGCGCGCCTTGGCTTCAGTACAGCCCCTCCAGTTCACCCAGCTGTAAATGGGTACCTGCCCTCTTTAGGGGTCAGGGAAGGTAAAGCAGCGAGGGAGAGGAGATGGGCGCCGCCCTCAATATGCTGGCCTCTACAGAAGCTGAGGTCTCTGATGCCTCGCTTCCCTACGACCGCCTAGGTTATGGGACACCTTTACCTTTTTTTGAAGTGTTGATATAATAATCATGCCTTAGTGACTCCTCTGAAAGTACAGGGAGAGAGAGAGAGAAGAAAAAAAAGTTGTCTGCAAAGCTGTTCCTCAATTATCCGCTTTATTCTTTATTATCATTTATTTATTTATTCTTTTATTTCGAGGATAGTTGAATAAGCTAGCATACTTTTTTGTTACATCAAGTCCCTGTGTGTATGCAGTTTTGTCGATTTTGTCTTCCGTTCTCAACGGCACATAATGGAATACTCTTCCGAAAAGCGGAACGGGTTTTTAACAGTGTGCGCAAGGTGTTCTGGTTGGTATCTGAAACCTGGATTGATCCCGGGGTTCGGGTTGTCACTCAGATCGCGAACGCAACGCTCTAACCACCAGAGCCTGTTTCTTTTCTTAGAGACAGTAGGCATCCCTCAGTCTCGGATGACCATGGAGTCGTACTCTAGGCTCCAGAGCGCAAAGCCTGGGTAAGTATGGATGGTAGGCTAAGCTGTTACTTATGCAGCAGACACACTCTCTCTCTCTCTGTCTCTCTCTGTCTCTCTCTGTCTCTCTCCTCCTGTCTCTTCTCGTCTCTGTCTCTCTCTCTCTCTGTCTCTCTGTCTGTCTGTCTCTTCTTCTCTCTCTCTTCTCCTCTCTGCTCTCTCTCTCTCTGTCTTCTCTCTTCTCTTGTCTCTTCTTCTCTCTGTCTCTGTCTCTGTCTCTGTCTCTTCTCTCTCTCTCTCTCTCTCTCTCTCTCTCCTCTCTCTCTCTCTCTCTCTCTCTCTCTCTCTCTCTCTCTCTCTCTCTCTCTCTGTACGTCGCTGGAAAGGTTCAATGGAGGAAAGACTATCCCCCATACAAAGGGTTTCAGTGCCGTCGCAGGAGCAGAAAACAAAGAATCATTGAATGATCAGTAAAAAAAAAAAAAATCTTTCACGAAGCTGCGCAAGTGATTTGCTAGCAACTCTTAGCATATCAGTGTCACAAATGGCTTTGTATTGTCACAAAGAGTTTTGGAGTTCATTTACCTTTACGTTACACAGGTAGGGGTATAGCATTTTCTCTGTCATCTTAGCATTCCACCTACGCACTACCTTTGTGTCTGTGTTAATCGACATTTTTTAGTGACATGGCTAAAAAAGGGTTGTCTATGTTCGTTCCTTTTTAGTCCCTGTTGCTTTGACGAGCGTTTCATTTTCTATCCATACTCCACACATAATAATATGATAAGATGTTTTTTGATGTTGTTTTGTTGTTGTTGTTTTTTTCTGGCGGTCGGGGGAGTTGGATGACTTCAAAGGAGTTGAGTTTCTAGGGTTTCTCTTGTAGACATTATATTTTGTGTGTCGTCTTACATCTGTGTGTGTGTCTTCTTACCTCTATCTGTGTGTCTGTCTGCGTGTCTTCTTACGTCTGCCTGTGTGTCTGTCTGTGTGGCTTTTTTCGTCTGTGTGTCTGTGTGTCTTCTTACGTCTCTCTGTGTGTCTTCTTACATACGTCTTGTAATACGCTTATATCATCATCATGACTTGTCTTTATATGTATTATACATAGATATCAAAGGCAAAAAATACAGGACAGTGACCCCTCTTAATTGAATATCTAATGTCACATATCTCTCTCTCTCTCTCTCCTCTCTCTCTCTCTCTCTCTCTCTCTCTCTCTCTCTCTCTCTCTCTTCTCTCTCTCTCTCTCTCCTCTCTCTCTCTCTCTCTCTCTCTTCTTTTGTGAAACTGGAGATTGGTTCTAATGAACGGTGAGCCAGTCCTTTGGGCGATGAGAAGATAAGAAGAGGAAACTCCAGGTCTGTTGACAGATTTCTGTCTGGCTGAAGATGCCACTCAGGGAATCAAGAGGCCAATGGTGTCTTTGCCTGTGCAAAACACGTGTGAGGTGAACGTACAGCACGTGCACTGGAACCAAGAGGGGGGAGGGGGGGAGGGAGTTGCCGGGGGAGGGGGGTGGCAGGGGGAGGGGGGAAGTTTGAGGCTGGGTGGGTGAGGGTGGTGGAGGTGGGAAGGAGGAACATCATCATCAGTTTTTGTTCACTGAAAGGGGAACAATTGTTTGATTGAATTTTTGTAAGGTAATGTCATTTAGTAAGGTATTAAGGCTATAGATAGATAGATAATAGATAGATAGATAGATAGATATAGATAGATAGATGATAGATAGATAGATAGATAGATAGATAGATAGATAGTAATAGATAGATAGATAGATAGATAGATAGATGATAGATAGAGAGAGAGAGAGAGAGAGGAGGGAGGGAGGGAGGGAGGGAGGGAGGAGGGAGGGAGGGAGGGAGGGAGGGATGGACGGACGGACGGACGGACAGACAGACAGACAGACAGACAGACAGACAGACAGACAGACAGATAGATAGATAGATAGATAGATAGATAGATAAGATAGATAGATAGATAGATAGATAGATAGATAGATAGATAGATAGATAGATAGATAGCTAGATCTAAGATAGATAGATAGATAGATAGATAGAATAGATAGATAG
>CM060328.1:31757758-31760258 GCA_030674155.1 Stramonita haemastoma | reverse complement strand
TTATGCATCAGCCATGACGATTGTTTGTGGCCTTTGTCTTGAAGCGTTGTCCTCTAAGCTGTTGTATTAGCCTTTGTCCAGAAGTGGGAAGAGTGGAAGGAAAACAGAGACAGACAAAGACAAACAGACAAAAACACACCTACACAGAGAGTCAGAGATAAAGGTTGGGGAGGGAGGAGGGGAGACAAAGAGAGCGAGGTCTGACATAACCATGAGGAGACAGCACGGATCGAAAATAAGCATGGCCATAGGAAACAAGGCTAGGATCAACCATAATTGTTGCCCCCAGGAAACATCAGGCATTTGCAATACTCGTTGTTATCAGGAAACAAGAGGGAGTTACAATAATCACTGATATCAGGAAACAACAGGGAGCTACCATAATTATTGTCAATATTATGAGGCAACAACAAGAATCTGTATATCATTTCCATCAGAAAGTGTCATGGATCTGCACTTGTTGGCTTGGCCATAACAAAACAATAAAGATCTACAATCTCCATTGTCGTTAGGACACAACAGGTATCTATAACATTGGGTTTCATAAAGAAGTGACAGGGATTTACAGTGTTTATCGTCATTTCCAAACTCATTAACCCACTGCAAACTAAGGGTGTATTGCCTCTCTCTCTCTGTTTGTCTCCTTCTCTCCTGTCTCTCTCTCTGTCTCTCTCTCTGTCTTCTCTCTGCTCTGTCGTCTCCTGTCTTCGCTCTTCTCTCTCTGTCTCTGTCTCTCTGTCTCTCTGTCTCTCGTCTCTCTGTCTCTCTGTCTCTGTCTCTGTCTCTGTCTCTGTCTGCTTCTCTGTCTTCTGTCTTCTGTCTCTCTCTCTCTCTCTCTCTCTCTCTCTCTCTCTCTCTCTCTCTCTCTCTCTCTCTCTCTCTCTCTCTCTCTCTCTCTCTCTCTCTCTCTCTCTTTTCGTCTTTTCAAAGGTCAATGCGACAATTCAGGGAACAAAACTTTGGGGAGACAGTACACCATTTCAAGTCAAGTCAACTCAAGTCAAAGTCAAGTCAATCCTTTATTTCAGGATAATGAACAAGCAACTCATTGTTTTTTTTTTTATAAATCAAACCAAGCTAAGAAAATCAAGAATCTCACATCTGTTTACGCCACCTCATACTAGGCCATGAATACTGCCTGCAAAAAAACTTATACTGCCTTGATATGCGCAGATCAGGTGGTGCATCACGACTATCAGTCTGTCTCAAAGAGATTCAAGCATTCAGGGATCTGTTATTGCGCTTATACTGTAAAACTAAGCTGTATAAACTTCTTTAAGCTCTTAGACAAAGAACGGCGATTTGGCTGAAAGTTTGGTGAGGCATTTGGTGTCCCAAAAGGGTGAATTGAATGTTGCAGATTTTTGCTTATGTTCGTATTATGGTGTCTGATGTGAGAGTTTTTGGTTTGACATTTTTAGAGTATGGATTCCTTTATAAATAATGAGTAATTAAATAAGAACAAAACAATCTGTGGTCTGATGTACCTATAAAGTGCATAGAATATTTCAAACTGACCTTTCTTTAAGGAACGTCACCGCTTTTCTTTATTTTTTTTATAGATATCTATATTCTTGTGTCTCTTCCATTCCTGTTCTTTACCTGTTCCAGTTCAGAACCTTTCTCTTTATAACTAAATTTCTTCATGAGAAAATCTCAAACCAGCTTGACTACAATGACCTACATTATTAGGCCTATTGAACGCCTCATTCTATGCTATTCTATATCAATTTAAGTCACGGCAGATTTCTCGGCTTGGAATTCGGCTGCTCTTCCCGGGGAGAGCGTGTCGCCACAAGAGCAATACCACCCAGTATTGTATGTTTCTTTTCCTGTCTGCAACTGTTTTTGTTTCACTCGCAGAGCAGCTTCTTTTAACAGAATTTTGCTAGGGACAACCATCTTGTTGCCGTGGGATTTTTTACGTGCGCAAAATGAGTTTGTGTAACATAAGAGACCTCATTTTATCGTCTCATCCGAAAGACTATAACCCGAACCACCACTCATGGTCTAATGGATCGGGGAAAAGTTTTGGGCGTAAACGGCGTTCAAGCCACCGCACACTTTCGATCCGGAAATTTCGCTTTCTAGGCAGGCACGTTACCTCTAGCCCACTAATCTATGTCATGCGTTGCCCTACAATACTGTAGAGACAGAGAAAGACAGAACAAGACAAAGCAAAACAAGACAACTCAATGCTGTAACTCGACGCAACCCGATGGAATTCAATATTATACAAAACGTCACAACAAAACATTATCACAATACAGTAGAATTTAAACACAATACAATAAGATACAATGAATATCTGTTCAATGTGACACACACAGGATACAAAACGCTGTAATGTAACAGTCATGAAAACATTTTTACTTTTACTTTGAGTGATAAGAGAGTAGAGTTTGTGAATGGAAATTCTGACCCCAGGGATGCCGGGGGCCTGTCCGTATAAATAGCATCCCCATCATCTGGAAATTCTGCGTGCTGGAAATTCCCTCTT
>CM060328.1:31750258-31752758 GCA_030674155.1 Stramonita haemastoma | reverse complement strand
AGGTGTCGTGTTTAGACACCATCCCTGATGGAGGAAAAAAAAATATGGGTAGGCGCTGCACTTGTGGCGACGCGCTCTCCCGGGTAGAGCAGCCCGAATTTCACGCAGAGAAATCTGCTGTGACATAAAGTGGTATAAAAATAAAAAAAATAAAATAAAATAAAAAATAAAAAAATAAAATAATACATACATACTACATACGTACGTACGTGCATGCGTGCGTGCGTACGTGCGTGCGTGCGTGCGTGCGTGGTTGTGTGTGTGTGTGTGTGTGTGTGTGTGTGTGTTTACTAGACTTGAAAAGACAACAACCCTATGACTGAAACCAAAACAAGGTTTGTTCAATCAAAATTTCATTTCACAAATAATTGCTATTACATTATAACATACTTTATATATTGTTTTTCTTTTCAGTCCAAAGATATTGTTTCTATTTTTCTTATCATCTCAAGAAACTACAACCACGTAGGAGGCTGCTCTGTCAAAATGTTTGGAATTTTAGATGCACGTAACACTGGGAGTGTAACAGTCACTAAGTAAAAGGTAGATAAAGGTGTCCCTAAACCAGGGGAGCGAGGCATCAGAGACCCTAGCTTCTCTTAGGGGCCAGCATGTTGAGGGCGGCGCCCATCTCCTCTCCCTCGCTGCTTTACCTTCCATGACCTCAAAGAGGGCAGGTACCCATTTACAGCTGGGTGAACTGGGGGGACTGTACTGAAGCTAGGGCGCGCAAACGGTCCCCATCCACTTGGTAACCATGCTCAATGCTGCTTAACCTTAGCTGGGGGGAAGCGAGTGCTCTGACCATTGAGCTGTCTCGCCCCCCTCAGTAACAGTCACTGCCAGATGGAAAGCTTGCAAAATTTCACCATGCTACTAGTTCTTGTATTTATTGTAAGGGAACCTGTGTGCCTGACTTGCACAAAGCATATAAAATTTGCATCGGTGAAAGCGCTTTGATTTGTTTTTACAAGATATAGCGCTTTATAAATTCCATGTATTATATATATTAAGTATTATTATTGTTGTTGTTGTTGTTGTTAGTTGTTGTTGTTGTTGTAGTATTGTTGTAGTTAGTTGTTATTATTATTTATTATTTTGTGTCTGTTTCTGACCATTGCTAGTCTTCTGCCCCCTAGCCCCTGGACTGCTTGCAATAGGTGTCTTTTTTTCCTGCACACTCATTTCAAGCACAAAACTCTGATACCTGCTTTTCACTTCCAGCCACATTGTCTCTATTGTTTCTTTACCGGTGGTAATATTCGAAAAGAGATCGTCTTAAGTGTTTCATTCTCTGCCTGTCTATTCTACAATAGCTGATTGCCATTTTTTTGCAATTTTTGGTCCACTCACAAAAGCCTAGAATTTATTATAGGATCCTCATAAGCGTGTTTCATTATTCTGTATATAAAAACCCATAAGAAATCAATTTTAGAGCAAGTCATTCTGTGCTTCGCTTGAACGTAAAGGTCAGAAAAAAAACACCTACCCTTTGACTTCAAAATGTCATAGAGATTCAACTTAACGACTTGAATAAGAATCAAACCGTTTTAAACGTTTTTAACTAATGGCCTTTGTGCCCATTTGTTAAGGCATTAGAAAGGTTAAACGTGTATAGCAGTTTGCATTTAATCCCTGTTGATGCTCAGTCTGTTGTCTAATGTTTCCTCCTAAAATAGAATAAACCAACAAAACACTTATTGGGCCAGCTGTCATGGCGCAGTGGTTAGTGACTTGGGTTACGGACTGGAAGGTCGCGGGTTCCAATCCCACAGTCATAGGTTGATTTATGTTTTTGTTGTTTTGTTTTTTACTCCAGCTGGTTTCTATTCAGCGTGAGTTTTCTATGGGCTCATTTGGGAACACTGGGACCACACAGTCGAGCTTCATCCGCTTTGTAGATGTGCTTTTGAGAATGTCAATCAAATCACCTGACCAACACTGCAGGTGTCTGTATCTCTCAGACCTGGTTTACCCCGGGACATAACATGATAGGAAGTGTAGAGTACAGCCCTTGCCGTGTCTGCTCAAAGCACATGAAATTCCGTTACAGCTTCATGACATCATTCTCATCTTCATGAACTAAAAAAAAAAAAAGGTATCTGATTCGATAGCCCTGGTTGCTCTGGTCTCATAATGACCTCAATCTCGGTTTCCTATACACTTCTATACCTGAGGTGAGTTTGTTTCTAAGCTTTCGCGGTTGGAAGTTCACGGGAGAGGACGGTTGAAGGCATCGTGAACCTCCAACCCCGAAAGCTTAGAAACAAACTCACCTCAGGCATAGAAGTGTATAGGAAACTGAAATGGTGGTCATAACTCCAGGTGGATGGACATCTCACTCAGTCTGGCTGTGTAGGGGGTGAAGAGGCGGTACCTTGTGTTTGGTAGCTTACCACAGGCACTGCTGAACACCAACAAAGTGACCCAGCAGCAGTGCAGGGCCCTTCTGACTGGTGGCCCCGAGGCCCCTGACCTTGTGGATGGGATGTAACGAATC
>CM060328.1:31742758-31745258 GCA_030674155.1 Stramonita haemastoma | reverse complement strand
TTGTTCTGTTCTGCCTTCCACTCTGAAAGATTATATTTCACGTTCCCAGACTTTCCGTTGTTCAAAGCAGACTAAAAGACCCGATATAATACAGCTACAAAGTGTCGCAGTTTACTGTTTGTTTAAAAGTTTGAGGTCATGGCCAGTCAACACGCAAGCGTCATAATTCAGTGTGACGTATATAGTTCACCACGTCTTTGGCCAGACAGTGTTTTTGATCAAACTTTGAGATTTAGGCTACTGACGTTGTTTTGTTGTTGTTTTTTGTAAATAGCATCAAAACAACGCAGTTTAGATGATTATATATATATATATATATATATATATATATATATATATATATATATATATATATATATCACATAGCAGGAGGCTAGAGTAAGATATGACCCCTGATATTCACTTCAATCATTCCATTTTCACTGATTCTCGTAAATTCACTCAACATAATGAACTTCCTCAGCCTATCAGCTATAATATGCTGCCCGACACGCTGATTTTTAATTACGCTTAATTTGTTTTGTTTTTTTAACCTTACTGCAGTCAGAACTTAAGCAGTATTAATTAAATACGGCAGCTGAATGGTGACACTTGTAGGCAGGCCTATGTGAAGCCTCTGAGTGGATGATTCAATATTGAGAGAGAGAAAATAATTGGTCCATGATAGTCACGTCAACACTTCGAAGTTTCTGATATACTTTCTTTCTTTGAATAGACCCCATCAAACATGAAGATCTGTGTTGCTGCTGTTGTTGTTCCTTGGCTAGAGCTCTGATGTTCACCAATGGTGAGATTTTTGCGTATATGACCGTTTGGGTGAGACAATAAACCAAGACCCCCTATATAAACCAAAGTTCCCTTGTGCGAATGCATGCAGAATATCTTTCCCACACGTTAATACCCACTCTGTCTTTCGAACGAATGTGCCATTTGTGCCCGTTAGGACCTGATGACACAATTTAAGATCCACATACACACTGTGGAAATACCATTCCCAAGGTCGGAGTGCGGCTATGTTAAAGACGAGCAACAACAAAGAAAGGTCTCAAAGGCAAAACCTCACCGTTGACGAACCTGGGAGCTCCAGCCAACCAAGAAACACAACAAAACTATTTTCAGGGCCAAGAAAAACAAACAACAACAGAAACAGCTCAACAGAAACAGCTCAAACATGATCAGGATAGATTAATGCACAATTAGCAACTGTTAGGATGAGGGGGACTCGATAGCTCAGAGGGGACGGGATAGCTCAGTGGTCAGAGTACTCGCTTTCCCCAAGTCAATGTTAAGCAGCGTCGAGCGTGGTTACCAGTTGGATGGGTGACCTTTTACGCGCCTTGGCTTCAGTACAGTCCCTCAATTCACCCAGCTGTAAATGGGTACCTACCCTTTTTAGGGTCAGGGAAGGTAAAGCAGCGAGGGAGAGGAGATGGGCACTGCCCTCAATATGCTGGCCCCTAGAGAAGCTGAGGTCTCTGACGCCTCGCTCCCCTATGACCACACAGGTTACGGGACACCTTTACCTAGGATGAGGAGGATATGTAGAGATTCTCCAGTAGATGGCTCACACGGTCGTTGACACTGATACCACGGGGACGGGATAGCCAAGTGGTAAGAACATTGCACTCGCAATTTGACTACCGGGTTCGATTCCCGTTCGAGGGGGGGTTTCCCCTGGAGTTAACATCAGTGCTGACTCCACTCTCCCCAAATGAGACTTATAAACCGAGGCCCTGTGTGCGAACGCACACAGAACATCTTGCGCACACGATAAATCCTGTTTCTCTTTTCGAAAGAGTAGGCCATTGTGTGCCGGTGGGAACAGATGACACAATTCACAAAACTACATACACACGGGGACTGGATGTAAAAAAATGTACATGAGTGCTTATTCCATTGTCCTCGATTTAAAAGAACAAATGAATGGATAAATAGATGAATAAAATAAACACCAGTAGTATCCTTAGTTGCTATTAAGACAAAACCGAAAAAATGATCTTCTGTTTAAAAAAAAAAAAAAAAAGTTACTACACGTACACTCACACTCAAAAACGGTATTTTCAAAAGGCTTCATTCTAAACTTAAACAACAGGCTAAGACTACAGACTACAGAGGTAATGTTAGTTCAACTCCGGTTCTTTGTCTTTCCTGTCTTGTTAATACAGAAACCTGTTCTATTTTCTCTATCGACCCAGTAGCGTGTATTTAGAACACGGTGACCTAGTTAGGACCACCTTTCGGTGTGTCGCCAATACCAGTGGTAAATATCTGTGTTTTTTTCACTCCTTACATACCCTTCTTGATTTATTTAACAGCTGTTCATTCGAGAAAGGGATATAATTATCATACATAAATCCTTGCCCCATGGGGATGTCAAGGAGAGAGGGGCTGTGAGTATAAATAGCATCCCCCACCTTCTGGAAATTCTGTGCTAGAAATTCCCTCTTTTCTATCCCTCTTTTTTGTTTTCTGCCTTGTTCCTTTTTCTTCATGTCACCTT
>CM060328.1:31730258-31732758 GCA_030674155.1 Stramonita haemastoma | reverse complement strand
GCCTTTAGCTCTACAAAACTGCACACACACGGGGACTGGATGAAAAAAACACATGAGTCCTTTTTCTATTATCCTCGATACAAAAAAATAGATAGATAGATAGATAGATAGATAGATAGATAGATAGATAGATAGATAGATAGATAGATAGATAGATAGATAAGATAGATAAAAGATAGATAGATAGATAGATAGATAGAGAGATAGATAGAGAGATAGAGAGATAGAGAGATAGAGAGATAGAGAGATAGAGAGATAGAGAAGAGAGAGAGAAGATAGAGAGTAGATAATAGATAGATAGATAGATAGATAGATAGATAGATAGATAGATAGATAGATAGATAGATAGATAACAGCAGTTGGAGATAACCCGACTCGCTGCTGTGCCACTTTGATGGAGTACAGGGCAGGCTGTTCTGATGCCACATAGACAGGACACTGTGAACCTTTTCCCTCTGATGATCATTTAGTCATCTATTTTTTTTATTCATTTATTTGTCTATCTATCTATCTATTTATTTATTTATCTATTTATTCATTTATCTATCTATATATCTATTTATTCTTTTATTTCGTGAATTATGGAATAAGCACACAATATGTGGGTTTTTTTACATCCAGTCCCGGTGTGTATGCAGTTTTGTCAGTTTTGTCATCCGTTCCCACCGGCATACAATGGCCTACACTTCCGAAAAGTGTAACGGGTTTTAACGTGAGCGCCACAAGATGCTCTGCGCGCGTTCGCACGTGGAACCTCGGTTTATTGTTTCATCCGAAGGACATTTGGGGCAGTGTACTGAAGCTAAAAGTCACCCATCCAAATGGTAACCACACTCAAAGCTGCTTAACCGTACGTAGCTTGGAGAAAGCGAGTGCTCTGACCACTGAGCTAGCCCCTAACTACGAAAAATACAATAGATCAATACCACACCTGCGCCAAAAAGCCTCCTTAGTAAACAGTATCAAAGCCAATATGTTGGTGAGGCCTTAAGTGTAAGTTAAGTATTTAGTTTTTCATAAAACTCCAGAAAGCCGATGCTGTTTACTGGATCTTTAACGTGCGTAGTCGATTTTCTGCACGCATTTATTTATTTATGAAAGTTTGAAAAGGCACTTGCAGGTCTGCCGTATATTGACAGGGGGAAATTGGTGTGAGCATGAAATCTTTGTGAGTAGGGGTGCTGTATAGGTGTGAATTAATGTTATCATTAGTAGTAGTAGTAGTAGATAGTAGTAGTAGTAGTAGTAGTAGTAGTAGTAGTAGTAGTAGGAGTAGTAGTAGTAAGTAGTAGTAGTAGTAGTAGTAGTAGTAGTAGTAGTAGTAGTAGTAGTTGTTGTTGTTGTTGTTGTTGTTGTTTGTGTTGTTGTTGTAGTTGTAGTAGTGTTATTATTATCAATTATATTATTATCAATGTTATCATTAGTTCATTCTTACCATTATCATCATTTTTTCATCATTGTTACCATTCCATTCTCCTCCTCCTCCTCCTCCTCCTCCTCCTCCTCCTCCACCTCCTCCTCCTCCTCCTCCTCCTCCCTCATCATCATCATCATCATCATCATCATCATCATCATCATTACTTTCTTTAACAATGCCGTCATTGTCCTTATAAAACTTCCGATCCTTTTTTTTAATCCCCCACATGCTGTTGCAAAAACTCAAACTTACGATCCGTGACTTTTAGAACCATCAGGAAATTTCTTTCTTCTTTTTTTTTTTTTTTTTTTTGGGGGGGGGGGGCGGGTGGGTAAAACTTCCCTTGCTTAAACATCCATTAGAACGCCTACTGGGTCTGGCTTTTGTAGGGATATGTCGTTTAATCTGTTGGCCATGCTGTCCACTTTATTTAGCCTGATCAGCTGACCTTCAGAAACGGCCATCATTATCTCCTGTCTCCTGACATAATGTGCAGTAAAGGTCGTTCCACTTCCTTGTTTTGATCAGAAACTGTCGTCTGTTGTTTTGTTTCTGTTGTGGGGTGTTTTTTTTTCGTGTTTGTGACTAGTTATCCAAAGCTGATTTTTTTTAGGGGAAAAAATGTCTGTTGATTTTTCTTTTTTGTTGTGTTTGTGTTTCGGTTATGTATCAAAGAGAAAAAATCATTCATTATTATCATCGTTATTCTCATTTTCATCATTATTATTGTTATCATCATTTTCATCATCGTCCGTCATTATCAACATCATCATCTCGTCGTCGTTGTCATCATCACATCATCATCATCATCATCATCATCATCATCATCATCATCATCATCATCATCATCATCATCGGGACGGGATAGCATAATGGTCAAACATTGCGCTCGCAATTTGACGACCCTCGTTCGATTCCCGGTCGAAGGGATTTTCCCCTGAGCTAACATCAGTGCTGACTCCACCCTCCCCAAAAGTCTTCGGTGAGACTTTAACCAAGGCCCTGTGTGCGAACGCACGCAGAACATCTGCACATACGTTAAATCCTGCTCCGCTTTCGTTAGAGTAGGCCATTGTGTGCCGG
>CM060328.1:31722758-31725258 GCA_030674155.1 Stramonita haemastoma | reverse complement strand
TGATCTCTCTCTCTCTCTCTCTCTCTCTCTCTCTCTCTCTCTCTCTCTCTCTCTCTCTCTCTCTCTCCTCTCTCTCTCTCTCTCTCTCTCTCTCTCTTATATATTATATAATTATATATATATATATAATATATATATATAATATGTATATATATCTATATGTATATGATGTATGTATGTATGTATTTATGTATGTATGTATGTAGTATGTATGTATGTATGTATGTAGTATGTATGTATATATATATATATATATATATATATAAAATATATATATATATATAATATATATATTCTTTGACAAAAATAAGTTTTATGATGAGAAAAATGGTTACAACTAGATAAATATATTTCTTTTTCTCCACTACATTTTCTAAATTATATATTTATATATATATATCTGTGTGTATGTGTGTGATTGTGTGTGTGTGTGTGTGTGTGTGTGTGTGTGTGTGTGTGTGTGTGTGTGTGTGTGTGTGTGTGTGTGTGTGTGTGTGTGTGTGTGTGTGTGTGTGGAGAGAGAGAGAGAGAGAGAGAGAGAGATCGACAGACAGACAGACAGACAGATAGAAGATAGATAGATAGATAGAAGATAGATAGATAGATAGATAGATAGATAGATAGATAGATAGATAGATAGATAGATAGATAGATAGATAGATAGATAGTGTGTATGTGTGTGCGTGCGTGCGTGCGTGTGTTCGTGCGTGAGGTGCGTATGTGAGTGTGTGTGATGTGCGTGGTGCGTGATGCGGGTCCGTGCGCCGCGCGCGCGCGCTGCGGCGTGTGTGTGTGTGTGTGTGTGGTGTGTGTGTGTGTGTGTGTGTGTGTGTGTGTGTGTGTGTGGTGTTTGTGTGTGTGGTTCCTCAATCACAGTTACTGTCCAGTATTTCAAAAATATTCTTTTTCATTTATTTCCTTCATTATTGCGCTATTTTCGGCTTCATCAGAACACCTCTTCTACGCAGAAAAGACAATAGATAAAACACCAACAACATCAATCATCGTATACCATATTTTATATTAAAGAAATCCATACAAAATATGAATGAAATATAAATGGTATCATTATTTGTACGCCTTCTCAGTTCTACGTTGAAGTGTAAATAATTATACAGACAAACGCCTTCGCTCACACGCACACACACACACACACACACGCATGCACGCATGCACGCACGCACGCACGCACGCACGCACGAACACACACTCACACACACACTCACACACACGCACGCACGCACGCACGCATGCACGAACACACACACACACGTACACACACACTCACACACACGCACGCACTCACGCACGCAAACACACACACAAACACACACACGTACACACACACACGCACGCACGCACGCACACACACACACACTCACGCACACACTCACACACACACACACACACACCACACACACACACACACACAACACACACACACACACACACAACACACACACACACACACACACATACACACTCGCGCGCGCGCGAGTGTTATTATAATTATTGTCGCAAAATCCCAACAAAAGTGATGTCAGTGTGAGGAAAGAAGGCTTGGCTATCTAGATGCATACAGAGAAGATGTAAAATTCAATCTTTCCTTTAAAACACGAGATCGTGATATTTATTGTTTAAAGCTTGTTGTTTCCTTAGCTTAATGATGGATATTTAACTGCTTCGTGACAAAATATGCTGTAGATGCTTTTCGCAAATGCGGAAATAATATAATAGCAGATCATATAATTATTAACATGATTTAGATTTAGATTTAATTCGCCTTTGACCCCTCTTGCGGCATGGAGGATTTCAGAAAACAAAATCAACTGTAACATATATAATTTGCATTAATATAATACGTTCATACACAGAATTTCACAGAAATAAAAATATAGTCAACCTTTTCATCAATGTCATGCAACTTTACTCTTAACTATGAATTTGCTAAGTTTTAATAACATATTTTTTATCAGCAGAGAACAAATTACAAAATGTGAACACGGATCTTGGATACAAATATTCATGAGGTAGGAAACAGGATAGTTCAGTGGTCAGAACACTCACTTTCCCCAAGCTAAGCTTAAGCAGCATCGAGCGTGGTTACCAATTGGATGGGCGACCGTTTGCGCGCCTTAGCTTCTTTATACCCCCAGTTCACCCAGCTGTAAATGGGAACCTGCCCTCTTTAGGGTCAGGGAAGGTAAAGCAGTGAGGGAGAGGAGATGGGCGCTGCCCTCAATATGCTGGCCCCAAGAGAAGCTGAGGTCTCTGATGCCTCGCTCCCCTACCACCACATAGGTTATATGGGACACCTACCAGATATTAACATGCCGCGGCTTAATTAAAGGGGCATATTTCCATTCGATGGCATCTTCGCCATCAGTAATACTTAACAGTCAGTCACTTGTGTATGACTTTTTTGTTTTTTAGATCGCTGATGTATAGTCCAGTTGGTTTGTTATTGTGATTGCTTTGGACTTTAAAGATGCTCTAATCC
>CM060328.1:31700258-31715258 GCA_030674155.1 Stramonita haemastoma | reverse complement strand
AGAACCAGATAAACAATTGAACAGAAATACTAACGAGAGTATCTAACGTTATTAGACTATAACATCAACAGAGGTTTTTTCTGAGTCCATTTAACAAAGTTCAAACACTCGGAACAGACTCTTCCCAAATACCTGTAAACTTTAAGATAAGGCATCAGAACTGTCGCATTAAACTATACAAATTTCTCATATACTCTTGAATAAGTATTAACTGTAATGAAACACGACCAAAGCTATTTTTACCAATTTAACTTTTAAAACAAGACATCTTCTTTCTGTGAAACTTGTCTTGGTGCATTTGGAATCTTTCAGATTATGATACGAAAACAAAGCCATATACTAACAGCCAAATACAGGATTGATACGAAAACAAAGCCATATACTAACAGCCAAATACAGATTATGATACGAAAACAAAGCCATATACTAACAGCCAAATACAGGATTGATACGAAAACAAAGCCATATACTAACAGCCAAATACAGGATTATGTCAAAAACATATTTCCATTACCTGGTCAGAGACGGTATAGGGTTAATTGGCAGGCAGCTTTTTTGTAGGCGGATAAGATCAGCTTTACATTGGATTTTTTTTTTTTTAATCAATTAACTGCTTCTAGAAACGTGCAATCTAGTAAACGTGTGATAAACAGTTAAACTCGGGTGAGTGGGTTGTTTTGGAGGGGCGGGGGATGTTGGGGTTTTTGTTTGTTTGTTTTTATTCCTTAATCAGTATGGCCGTCAACGGAAATTACGTTCTCTCACGTTGCATGCTGGTCCTTGTCATTCGCAGAAAATGAGGCCATGGTTCTAGAGGAAATTTGAGAAAATAAGAAAGAGAAACAAAAGAGAAACAAAAATTACACTGGTGTGGAATTTCTTATAAAAAAAATAAAAAAAACGGGTGGCGCTGTTCATACGGCGACGTTTTCTCCGTGGGGAGACAAACTGGAATTTCATGCAGAGAAATCTAATGACTGAAAGTGGTACACAATACAGCACAATGCAACACAATACAGCACAATGCAACACAATACAGCACAATGCAACACAATACAGCACAATGCAACACAATGCAATGAATACAGTATGATACAATGCAATACAACACAATACAACACAATACAGTATGATACAATACAATGACCGACAATGTACGCCTACAGACCTAGAAGCAAAACAAGGTGACCAGAAAAAAAAAAGTGAGAGTTATTTGGGGGGAAGGTGAAGTCCTAACTAAGCCTATTACAACAATGAATATGAGCCCCAAATACGAACAGATCTTACGAGAATTCTTCTTTCAATAGAACATTGTTCTGACAGTCTTACTCTTATCAATACGACTGGAAGACTGTTCCACGAAGATTTTGTGTCCTCAGCAGTTTTCCAGTTTTCACCGGAACAGGTACAGACGATATATTGTTTCCAACAACGAAAAACAAATAAAAACTTGCTACATTATACACCTGGATCAGACTTTGACTGATCTGATTTAGCTGTAAAACAAAAACAAAAAAACCACAAAATAAGTCAGACTGAGAATTGCGCCCGCCCACATGAAATGACGTCAGTGTGACGTCATTTTAGCCCCGTTTCTAGCCATAAGTCATTAACAAATTGACAAGGGAGGACATTGTTTCAGATAAACTGACAGACAGACAAGAAAGAAAAATTCCTTTTTCAAATCCTTTTCTTTGTTTGGGGTTGTGTTTTTTTTTTCCTGTGAAAGACTAGACCTATATTGCCTCATTTGTGTTACTTTGGGAGTTCTTGAAATATATTTTTTTTATTCAGGTATTAAGATATTTCTTTCAACACTTTAACAGAATGGATTGTCCTTATTTTTACTGCTTTGAAATTTGCAGAAAGGAAAAGAAAATAAAGTGGGTTTGTTGAATTTTTTTTTTTAAAAGAGACAAGGAATAAGAAAAATAAAAATGAAGAGCAAAAGGTACAACAAGAAAGAGAGAACAGGAGACAAAGAAGAAGAAGATGGAGACACCAATATATGCAGAGAAAAGCAGGAGAGTAATGGACTAAAGGAAGTCATTAAAAAAAAAAAATGAATATGGAAACATATCGCTCAAGACTCGGAGTGCTTCATAATGCAATTTGGCCTTAGGCTACAATGAAAGCAAAAAATAAGAATAGTAATAAAAAAACCAAGTTCTACCCATCTATAGTGAAGTATTTAAATTAGCACAAGTAACCAAGTACTACACACACACACACACACACACACACACACACACACACACACACACACACACACACACACACACACAATAAATAATATATATAATATATATATTATATATATATATATATATATATATATATATATATATATATATATATATATATATATATATATATATATATATATATATATATATATATATATATAATACATATATATATATATATAACGCACACACACGCGCGCGCACAACACACACACATACACACACACACGCGCGCGCGCACACACACACACACACACACACACACACACACACACACACACACACACACACACACACACACACACACACACACACACACACACACACACGAACAAAAACAGGCAGAGAAGGGAAACCAGGTTAATGGTTTTATGTGTCATGCAAAATGAGGTGGAGGAGGAGGAGGATAATGATAACAATGATAACTAATAATAAACGGTTAATGTTATATATCCATATATCTATGATATATGTCTAACAGGTTGCACATTACCCTTAGGGGTTCTATGACAAAGAAATAAACCCTCTCCTCTTACTCCCCTCTGTCTCTTCCATCTCTCCTCTCCCTATTATCTATGTCTTCCTAACACCAGTTCTTGCCACTACCCCTTCTTCCTCTATGACCAACCCCTCAAATAAACCTCTCTCTCTCTCTCTCTCTTCTCTCTCTCCTCTCTCCTCTCTCTCTCTCTCATCTCTCTCTCTCTCTCTCAACTATCTCTTCTTATATCCTTCAATCCAAAATCCACACTCACAAATAACACAGTATCTTTCAAAATAAAACACAAAACAAAAGAACACAAACACTAATAGATTTGATGAATGTTGGTTTTTTTTCATGTTACTATCTTAAAATAATATAATAGAATGAGAAAGTATTATGATGAATTATATTATTAATTGAGTTCATAATATTATCTAAGTTTGGCATTGAATGAAGTGAGATTAATGATTTTATTTTTATTTGTTAAGATAATGATTGCCAGATAAGTTTATCAAGTAACAGAGCAAGCACAGAACACAGACAACGAAATACGAACACGACACAAACACACACACACCACACACACACACACACACACACACCATCAACATCATCTACCTCTCATCCCACATCCACACATCACACTCACCCCATCCCGTATAGCCTAGTGTCAACATCTCGCTGCCAATTTGGAGACCCGGTTCGAGTCCGGTCGAGGAGATTTTTCTCCTGGAGTTAACATCAGTGCTGACTCCACTCTCCCCAAAAGTCCTTCGGATGAGACTTTAAACCGAGGCCCCGTGTGCGAACGCACGCAGAACATCTTGCACACACGTTAAATCCTGTTCCGCTTTTCGTAAGAGTAGGCCATCGTGTGCCGGTGGAAACAGATGACATTTACAAAAACTGCATACACACGGGACTGGATGTAAAAAAGCACAAGAGTGCTTATCCCATTATCCTCGATATAGAAGAATAAATCAAATCAAAAAATCAATCAATCAAACGTACGCATGTACAGACATGCACACATGTGCCTTCATCACACAGAGAGTGGAAAACAGACAGACAGACAGACAGACAGACAGATACAGACAGAGACAGAAAGACAGAGACAGTAACAGAGACAGAAACAGAGACAGCGACAAAGATGGACAGACAGACAGAGGCAGACAGACAGACTGACTCACATTCAGTAGGTAAGTAGGCAGGCAGGCAGACAAACAGACGACCAACAGACAGAAAAACAAATAAAAACAAAATGAAGCTTACTTGGGAAAACTAGTTGTCTGCCCTTTGTTACTGTGGACTAGCACATGCTGAAGCGAAAACACAGACGAGAGAAAATTTAAGACGGTACTAACAAAACAAAACAAAAAACAAAAAACCCCGAAGTGAACAAAGCTGAAACACAATGGGAGGCAAAACAAAACAAAAGACAAGACAAAACGAAACAAAACAAAACAAAACAAAGGCAAATCCAACAAAACATTAGCATTCTTCAGCCGTACGTACTTTTCTATTCATCTGTTTAAAACAAAACAAAAACACAAAAAAAAACCCAAAAAAACCCCTAAATCACCAGTCGTCAGAGCTCGTGAAACTTAGACAAAGTTAAGATCAAGAGTGTTTTATTTTTCTTTTTATTAAAACGAAGAATGTTTTAAAACTGTATAGATGTTTAAAGCTGATTAGTCTCAAGTGTTGTTCAAACAGACAGTCAGTGTCGATTTAAAATCTATGGGTTCGTTTTTTAAGTCTACGCGATAAACAAAAACAACAACAATCATAACAAAAACATCGTCAGCAGTGTTGTCGATGACCATAATATCGACCAAAGACATGACAACAGAAGTAACAGCAGTAACAAAACTAATAATAACAACAACAATGATAACAAAAACATCGTCAGCAGTGTTGTCGATGACCATAATATTGACCAAAGACATGACAACAGAAGTAACAACAGTAACAAAACTAATAATAACAACAACAATAATAACAAAAAACATCATCGGCAGTATTGTCGATGACCATAAATATCGACCAAAGACCATGACAACAGAAGTAACAGCAGTAACAAAACTAATAATAACAACAACAATGATAACAAAAATGTCATCACAGCAGTGTGTCGATTACCATGATATACGACCAATAACACAACAAAGTAACACGTAACAAACCTAATAACAACAGACGTCAACAAAGTTGGAAACAATGGCAACGACGATGACAAGTTGAATGCGCTACTTAGCGAATGGGGGCGGGATAGCCTAGTGGTCAGAACATTGCGCTCGCAATTTGACGACCTGAGTTCGATTCCGGGTCGAGGAGATTTTTCTCCTGGAGTTAACATCAGTGCAGACTCCACCCCCCCCCCCCCCCCCCCCAAAAAAAAAAAAAAGTCTTTCGGATGAGACTATAAACCGAGATCGAGATCGCGTGTGCGAACACATGCAGAACATCATGAGCACATGTTAAAACTCGTTCTACTTTTCGAAAGAGTAGGCCATTGTGTGCCGGTGGGAAGGGAAATTTACAAAACTGCATATACACGGAGACTGAATGTAGTGCTTATTCCCTAATCCTCGAAATAAAAGACTTTTTTTTTAATGGTGAGTAAAAACGGTCGCACACGCAAAATCTCACAATTGGTGGTCTTCGAAGTTCTAGCAGAGGGACGAATATAAAAAGTAAACATTATCCACCACAGTGACATAACACTGGCAATCACCTAACAAGAGAGAGAGAGAGAGAGAGAGAGAGAGAGAGAAGGAGAGAGAGAGAGAGAGAGAGAGAGCAAGAGAGAGAAGAGACAGACAGACAGACAGACAGACAGACAGACAGACAGACAGACGACGACGACAGACAGACTGACTGAACAGAGACAGAAGACAGAAGACAGAAGACAGAGAGAAGAGAGAGGACAGAGAGACGACAGAGACAGCAGAGACAGACGGAGACAGAAACAGAGACAGAGACAGAGAGGGGAGAGACAGAGAGAGACAGAGACAGACGAGACAGAGACAGAAGAGGACAGAGAGGGGAGAGGGACAGAGAGAGACAGAGCAGAGAAGAGGACAGAGAGAGACAGAGAGAGAGAGAGAGATAGAGACAGAGAGAGACAGAGACAGCGAGAGAGAGAGAGAAGTGAGAGATGAGAGAGAGAGAGAGAGAGAGACAGATGACGAGAGAGAGAGAGAGGCACAGAGAGAGGAGAGAGAGAGAGAGAGAGAGGAAGAGACAGACAGACAGAGACAGATGTACAGAGAGTGGGAGAGAGAGAGATAGAGACAGAGACAGAGAGCGACAAGAGAGAGAGAGAGAGAGAGAGACACACACACACACACACACACACACACACACACACACACACACACACACACACACACACACATAATATGATATATATATATATATATAATATATATATATATATATTATAATATATATATATATATATATATATATATTATATATATATATATACATTATGATAAAGAAATAAAAATAAAAAGGATGTTCCTGAAAATGTGTCAAACAATGTCATGAGAGCAATAAAGAAAACGGATAACAAGCAACGACGATGAACAAAACTGGTGACTTTTCGCACACTGTAAATAAAGCACAACAAACCAATTTCGTCACTTCAAAATAAACCACCGCAAATAGACATAGCAGGTAACTTACTCCCGAAACAAGGACCTGAGAGACAGAAGACAAATAAATAACCGTCTACTCCTTCCAAAATAACAACTGCAATCTATAAAATGCAATGGAAAACCGTCTTTCTTCCTAAATATACAACTGCAATAAATAAGGTCGTTAACTTCTGTATTTCTCAAAATGAATAATTACAGTGAAAAAAAGCTACAGAGTTCTTGTACTTCCCAAAATAAACAAATTTTGCAATTAAAAAAAAAGAAGAAAACTTTCGTATTAGTTGTGGTAATAGTAATTGTAGATGAATAGTAGTAGTAGTAGTAGTAGTAGTAGTAGTAGTAGTAGTAGTAGTAGTATGTAGGGATAGTAGTAGTAGTAGTAGTAGTAGTAGTAGTAGTAGTAGTAGTAGTAGTTCAACAACAACATCTGTCCTTTACAGTCACCTAAAAATAAAAACCAACAAAAGAAGTGAATGCACAGAGTTCACACTGAAGTAGAAAAAAAAATTTTCAATGGCAGAGAAAGGGGCAAAACACAAAAAGCAGATGCCAATATCTTAATATATATAATAGATAGATAGATAGATATATTAGATAGATAGATAGATAGATAGATAGATAGATAGATATAGATAGATAGATAGATAGATAGATAGATAGATAGATAGATAGATAGATAGATAGATAGATAGATATAGATATAGATATATAGATATAGATAGATAGATAGATAGATAGATAGATAGATAGATAGATAGATAGATAGATAGATAGATAGATAGATAGATAGATAGATAGATAAAGCTGAGTCTTTCCTATTACTGACAACAACGTACAAATGTTGCGACAATACAACAACATGTTTAATTCACTAAAGAAGCACACAAAAATCCACAGGAAGTTCAAAACTGTCACATATACAACACAGACTTATGACGACAACAAAAGCAAACCTAACTTTCACATAAATAAATAGTTTGGAGAGGGAAGATAGGGGGGGTCTCTTTTCTTTTCTTTAAATGGAAGAGAAGGTGAAGGGTAAACGTGCCTACCTAATAACAGAAGGCCGTGGAGTGCTCCAATTCCTGAATGACTCGCAAAGAACAGTGTGTTGTTAGGGAGCAGCAGCTGCAAACGTGAAGAAACTGATCCATTTGGAGGGAACACTTTTTTTTTTTACAAGGTGTTTTTTTTTTTTGCTGAAACTTTCAAAATAAAAGTTGGCCATCGCTTTTTTTTTTATAAATAAGGGACTCTGTCGCTGTCTCTGTCTCTGCGTTTCTTTTCTGGTCTTCTGACTGTGTCTCTGCCTGTCTGTCAGTCTGTCTATATGTCTGTGTAATAAATACTAACATTGACCTTTGTTAAATATAAACAGGCACATAACATAAAGAATCGTATAACACTACCTGCCTTCCTGGCTTTCAGTCTGGCTGTCTGTGTAATAAATATCTACATTAACCTTTGTTAAATACAGAAAAGGCAGACTAACAAAATAACATCGTAGATCTATATAATGTTCTGTAAACATCCGGTTCCAATTTTATCGTTAAGCCTTGAACGCCTCCTCCTCCCCCCCCCCCTCCCTACCCCTGCCCTCCCCCCACTCCCCCTTCTCCAACTTCTTGCTTTAAGTTCTGACATTTATTAGAAAAGTTGTTTCTATGATTGTGTCAAGATCCTGTTGTGAATCAGCTCGTTTTACAACGGTGCCAAAAAAAGTGTACACAATCACGAAATGCTATGAAAGAAAGTGTGTGTCAAAATAACTTTGTTATAAACGATCGCTATGTATGCGTGCATGGATCTTAATCCTGTTTTAAACTAAGCTCTTTTTTTTTTTAACTTATCCAGCGCTGCTCACATTAGAAGGCTTACACATAATATGTGACTTTTATTGTTATACGATTGTTATCTTTTTTTTTATTGTTACACGATTGTTGCTGTTTTTATTGTTACATAATCGTTATTGTTTTATTGTTAAACGAGAAATGGCACTAAGTAACTCAGTCGCAGACTACAGCTGTCAATAGCAATTTTGAAAAGTAAAGCCAAGGCAAAAAAATCAGCTCAACAAGCGTGGATAAAAACATGAAGACTTTTGATAACGCTTCTGATGTTTTTGCACATTTCGCAGACAAGAATATGACCAGGGATGTGTTGTAAATATAGATATATATCTTCTCTCTGCCTGTTCCCTTCCCCCTCCCTCCCTCCCTCCCTCCCTGTCCCTGGTCATTCTTCTCCCACTGTGCAAATGCTGTTGCATTATTTTGATCAACTTACGTACACTTAAGATGGGATATTTTTTTTTTTCCTACGATATTTTCTTTTATGGTCGTTTGTTTGGGTGGTTGTGTGGGGTTCTTGTTTGTTTTGTTTGCGGGGGGGGGGGGGGGTGTTGTTTGTTTGTTTTTGGGGTGGTGTTGATATTTCCTTTCTTTCTGTCCGTGTCCTTTATTTTTTTTATTTCATTTATGTATTCTATTAAAGTTGCTTTCTTTTTTTATTCATTTCTCTTAGATTTCATGTTTTCTTTCTTTAATCTTTCTCTTTCCTTTCTTTTTCTTACATTCTTTTTCTTTTCTTTTTCTTTTCTTTTCAGTTTTGCAAAACAATTAAGTTCCATCAAAACGATGGCTGGTGTAAATAAGATACACTTCCTGTTCACTGTTGAATCCGCTTACATCCCACCTCCACCCCACTCCCCCTATCAAATAAAGAAGAAAGAAAGAAAGAAAAACAACATAAACAGCAAAAACCAAGCAATGGATCCAAACAAACAGAAAGATACACTTGCAGAAAAAGGATTCGGTTTTTTTGTTGCTAATTGAAAGAAGACACAAATAAGTACAAACAAACAAGAAAACAACCTTGAAATAAATGGAAATAAAACACTAGTCCTTTTGCTGCAGTGGTTAGCGCCTTGGATTACGGACTCGAAGGTCGCGGGTTCAAATCCTATAAGAGTCATAGACATTGACACCTACAGTGTCGGTCTTGTAATTTGAACAACACTCTCAAAATCCCATCGGTAAAGTGGCATGAAGCTTTACTGTGTGGTGCCACTCTTCCCACTGGCTCAGAAGCGAACTCCACGCTGAGTAGGAGCTAGCTCGAGTCGGAGAACCCTAGGACAAGGATACTCAAGATTACTCACAAGATGCCCAATCGCTCCTAGCACTATATGGGAGTGAGCCAAGCTTCGCCGCTCGCTGGCGGACTCCTGATTGCAGATGTAAACACGGGCTGGCTGTGGGAAGCGTAGCTAATCAGTCACTGTAGACTTGATCTGCATGCATTATGACAGTGTCATGTATATTACTATGCAATGTGTACAGACAGAAGCAGACAGACAGACAAAGAGAGACAGACACAGGAGAGGAGAGAAAGAGAGAGACGAGAGAGAGAGCGAGAGAGAGAGAGAGCTCAGTAATAATGTGTGTGTATGGGGTGTTGTGTTATGTGTGTCTGTGTTCTGTGTGTGTGTTGTTTGTTGATGTGTGTGTGTTGATTGTATGTTGTTTGCGTTGCTGTCGTTTAGTATTGTGTGTGTGCTTTTGCGCTCACTAAAGCTTATTGTGTTGAGTAATGTTTGAATTGGGAGCGTGTGTGTGTTGTGCATTGTGCCTGTGTGTGTGTGTGTTTATATTTTCTGTGTTTCGCTGTGTGTGTGTTGTGTGTTTTGTTTGTGTGTTGTGTGTTGTGTGTGTCTGTTTTTGTGTGATTTTGTAGAATTTGTATTGTCCGCTATTAATTCTGTCTTATAAGATTGTCAGTAATAATGATACGCTCTGATGTATAGCTACGCCATGGTATCTAATGCTATTTTGATGTTTATGCTATGAGCATATACATTTGTATGGAGAGATGTACATGTGTATGAATATGTATCCAGGATGATCGTTTGTCGTGCTCGCGTGTGTGCGTGTATGTGTGCGAGCTGTTTTTTGTGTTGTTGTGTTTTGTGTTTGTGTGTGTGTTGTGTGTGTGTGTATGTTGTTGTCGTTGTGTTTGTGTTGTTGTGTTTGTTGTGTTTGTTATCTTGATTTTTGGGGGAGATTTGTTTGTTTACGAAAGGGGGTGTTAGGGAGGGTAGTTGTTTGTGTTTGATTGGTCTTGTTTATTCATTTGATTGATTCACTTATGCATGTTTTTCATGGATTTCCTGATTTATCAATTATTGAACGGCAAGATGAATGATTGGTCTTCTTGGTATCTTACATTCACTTCTTTATTAATTCTTTTTTTTTTTTTCATTTTGTCCCCCTGAGAACCTGGTGTAAAGAAGCCTCCGGCTTATCCAATTACCCTCATTAAAATTTCCAGTTCGAGTTCCCTCTCTCTCTCTCTCAATATAAATTATGTACGTTATAATATATATTATATATATATATATATATATATATATATATATATATATATATATATATATATATATATATATATATATATATATATATTATATATAATTTTTTCTCCTTCAATTTTTCTCTCTGATTTTTTTCCTATGTGCTCATTTCCTTCAATTTTTATTTATACAAGATCTCCATTTTGACATGCATTTCTATGCTGTTGCAACAGTTGTTTATGTTATTTTTCTTTTTAGTGTGTGTTTTCATAAATTTGCTGTTAATTTGTTTTCATTGTTATGATTTTCTTTGATTGAGGGCTGGATGTAAAAAAGCCATTATGTGTGCTTATTCTTTTCCCTTAATTAAAGTTTCAAAGTTTCAAGATTCTCTCTTTCCTTAAGGTAAGCAATATATGTCAACATATCGTTTCTACAGAAACATTTATTTTCCACAACAATAACATATTCAAATTAACGTAGATTTGATCACAGAAAATCTGTCTCAACTGATTTTGAAGTATGGAAGGAAACAAACTTGTAGAGTCTACCATGTATATAATTCTGCACCGTACGTTCAATATAATTAAACTTATTTACCTTTCTTCATCTTCCCGAAAAGAAAATAGCCGGTAACCCTTTCCTCGGGAGTTATTACAATTTGGAGCAGCACACCAAGAGCCACCGAGACCATGTATTCTCTTAGCTAGGCCTATCCAGTGCGGGAATGTTAGTCTCCGGTACTGCAAGAAGGGAGTGCCGGAATGGTATGCGGGGGCTGGCTGGCTTCACGAAAGGCAGCGAGTTGGGCATCTTGTTGAGTATCTTTGCCCTAGGACTCTAATGGGATTCGACCTTCCAGCCAGTAACACAACGCACTAAACCACTGCGCCACTGCGTCTGGTATCTGGGTGAAGTTTGATTAGAGACAGAGGTTGTACAAAAGAAGGAGGTTGGGGGGGGGGGGAAGAAAAAAGAGAGGTAGGTGGGGAAAGTAAGTACCAAGAAAATGTCACTACTACAAAGCAATATAGACTGGAATATATACCAACACTGACCTTTGTACTGGCACGTACACAAGCTACAATAAGACCATAAAAGCCATATTGATGCTTTGTGGTGTGCTTGTTTTAAACTCTCTCTCTGTCTCTCTGTCTCTGTCTCTGTCTGTCTGTCTGTCTGTCTGTCTGTCTGTCTGTCTGTCTGTCTGTCTGTCTGTCTGTCTGTCTCTCTCTCTCTCTCTCTCTCTCTTCTCTCTCTCTCTCTCTCTCTCTCTCTCTCTCTCTCTCTCTCTCTCTCCACACACACACACACACACACACACACACACACACACACACACACACACACAACACACACACACACACACACACACACACACACACACACACACACACACATCGTCCACAATTTCGAAATTTATTTTTACCACACGAAATTAACACATAGCTAAAACTATCCAATAATTTTCTACCAGGCTTACGAGGGGGGGGGCTGCAGTAGACAAAAAAACCTATCTAACAGACAAAAACAGACATTCAGTCTCTCGAAAACCAGACATACTGACAAACAAATATACTTCATAACAAGGGAACAAGGCGAAAAAAAAAAACCTCAGGTAAGAGTATTCCTGTCCCGATAAAAAAAATATAGACAAAAAAAGAGATATTGCCAGAACACAAAATGGAAAGAAAAGACAAGAGCGCGAAATGCAATTAGAGAACCAACAACATCAGCACAGGATTCCGTCATAATATCATCATGTGAAAGAAAATAACGCAGCTGTCGGACCACACTTCCACCAAACATATAAAAAAAGATAACCAAAAAAAAAAGAATAATAATCAAACTAGCTAGAGGCGATAATAAAATCAACAGACACAGAGAAAAGAGAGAGAGAGAGAGAGAGAGAGAGAGAGAGAGAGAGAGAGAGAGAGAGAGAGAGAGAGAGAGAGAGAGAGAGAGAGAGAGACAGACAGACAGACAGACAGACAGACAGACAGACAGACAGACAGACAGACAGACAGAGACAGACAGACAGACAGACAGACAGACAGACAGACAGATACAAAGAGAGAAAGGGGGACAGATAGAGGGACACAGAGAGACAGACAGACAGACTGACAGACAGACAGAGACAGGCAGGCAGGCAGACAGTTAGACAGACAGAGAATAGGAGAGAGAGACGGAGAGACAAGAGACAGACAGATAGACAGACAGACAGAGAATGGAGAGACAGACAGACAGACAGACAGACAGAAGACAGACAGACAGACAGACAGACAGAGAATGGGAGAGAGAGAGACAGACAGAGACAGACAGACAGAGACAGAAACAGAGAGACTGAGACAAGAGAGACAGAGAGAGATTTGCAGGCGCTGGGAGGGCCAGGAAATAATATTTATTTACCCAAATCCTGAGGAAATCCCATTTGTCTGGTGCATAGTGACGTATGGCGTGCAAACGGCGTAGACAAAGATGTCTTGTTTTGTTACATTCCCCTTTTTCTGATCATGCACTTTGTGTTGTGCTGCATGTCTTCGTCCTTTTGTTTTGCAAGGTTGTCTTTTTCGTCGTGGTTCGTTGTTGTGTTGGTTGGTTGTTGTGTTGTTGTGTGTTGTTGTTGTTGTTGTGTGTTTGTGTGGTTAAGTTGTTGTTGTTCGCTTGGTTGTTGTTGAAGTTGCGTTGGTTGGTTGGTTGGTTGGTTGGTTGGTTGGGTGTGGTTGGTGGCTGGCTGGAAAGTTGGTTGGCTGGCTGGAAAGTTGGTTGGCTGGTTGGATGTCTGGTTGGTTGGTTGGTTGGTTGGTGGTGGTGGATGTGGTTGGTTAGTGGTTGAGTGGTGGTGTGGTTGGTGTGGTTGGTTGTGTGATTGGTTGGTTGGTGGGTTGGTTGGTGGTTGGTTGGTTGGCTGGTTGCCTCCTTCTAGCTCATCCTCATCCTCTGTCTTTTCCTCCCCTTTTTCCTCTTTCTCCTTCTTCTCTTCCTACTTTTTTTTCTTCTTATTTTTCTCTTCCTCCTCCTCTCTGCCTTTTTTTTTTCTTCTTCTTCTTCTTCCCACTGCAATTTCTGCTTATGGATTATATGTAATTGAGTTTCTTTGGGGGTATTTGTTTATATTTTTAAGTTTTTGGTTGTTACATTGTATTTTCTTCTTTTTTTCTCGGAGGTGAAGGAGAGTGGGGGTGGATGCTTAAACCATGTTTCTGCTGGAAGAGCAGGGAGGGGGTGTTGATGTTTGTTTCTTTGTTTTGTTTAGTTTCTTGCCCTTTTTAGCATAGAGCCCCTAGAATGGCAATCATGGATGTCTTTGTTTCTTTCTCTCTTTTTTGGCCATTCTTTGTGGCTTTGGGTTTGCTTCTTTCTTTGTTTCATTGTGGGTTTTTTTTTTTCTTTTTTCTTTTTTTTTTGTTGTCGGGGGTGGGTGAGGTGTGGTGGACGTGTTCGCATTACTGGTGGAGTTTTTGTTTGTTTTTCTTTTTTTTTGGTGGGAGGTGGGGGGGTGAGGAGTTCCGTTGTTTGCTTGTTTGCTTGCTTGTTTGCTTGCTTGTTTGCAATGTTTTTTAAATTATTTCTTCTTTCCGTTCTCGGCTAGAGCTGCGAGGTTCACCAATGGTGAGATTTTTCGTTTATTTATTTATTTTATTTATTTATTTATTTATTTTATTTTATTCTTTTATATCCAGGATAATGGATAAGCACTCTTGTGCTTTTTTACATCCAGCCCCGTGTGTATGCAGTTTTGTAAATGTCATCTGTTCCCACTGGCACACGATGGCCTACTCTTACGAAAAGCCGAACAGGATTTAACGTGTGCGCAAGATGTTCTGCGTGCGTTCACACACGGGGCCTCTGTTTAAAGTCTCATCTGAAGGACTTTTGGGAGAGTGGAGTCGCAAATGATGTTAACTCCAGGAAAAAAATCTCCTCTCACGGGAATCGAGCACGGGTCGTCAAATTGCCAGCGCAATGTTCTGACCACTAGGCTATCCCGCCACCCCCCCCAGTCAGTACTGATGTTAACTCCTTGAACAGATGTCTCGATGGTGGCTCGAATCTGGGCCGTCAGATCACGAGCTCAGCGCTCTAACCACTAGGCTGTCCTGTCCCTCCGTTTGTTTGTTTCTTTCTTTGCTTGCTTGCTTGCTTATTTATTTATTTATTTTATACCACTTAATGTAACAGCACACTTCTCTGCATTAAATTCGGGCTGATCTCCCCGGAGAAAGAGCGTCGCCACAAGTGCAGCGCCACCCA
>CM060328.1:31667758-31695258 GCA_030674155.1 Stramonita haemastoma | reverse complement strand
CGTGACATTGTGTGTAGAATGCTATAGCAACGCTCACACTCTCACACACACTCTCCGTAGATCTTAGAACTTGGGTACTTCATCAACTATTGATCCCTAATAACAAGAAGGATGACGTAAGTTTATCGTTGTCCAACCAGGCCACGATTCAAATTCAAAAATGAAGCAGGCCTAGGCCCTAGCCTAGTCGAGCTTGAAGTAATTGTAGGATAACTCGCGTAATCCTTAAATAGCTTAGGCCCTAAGAAAATAGATATCGGCTTTGTTGTGCAAATGTAAGGTTAGACGCATATCATTGTCATAGGCCTATCTAACTTCATTATTTTAGGAAATGCAATCTCTTTTGAGAAATTGTCCTCTGGCTCGATTCATATTTAAAACATTTAATCTTTTCCTTTAGCTAAATTACTCGGGCTTACATGAATCTTTATTAGGCTTTAGATTGTATATTTAATTTTCCTTTAGGCGTAAATGTTTATCAATTTTCTGGGATCATGTTAATATGAAATTTTGTTCAATGGGGCTTTTTTGTTTGTTGTTTTGTTGTTGTTTTTGGGGGGGGGTGAAACCGTCTCCATGGGTGATGCTACTCTTTCGGACAGGACAAACGGCTCCTGCAACAAGATTTTCTGAGATAGACTTTAAATTGGGCGCGTAAAAGAACCCACAGAAACTTCTTAGCAAATTCCTGCACCCACGTGTTCATTTAGCATGTGCATACACACAAAAGCGCGCATGTGCTATAAAGTTGATTTAAATCGTTGAAATTTCACAGTGGTCCAGATTTTCAATTCCCAGTAGGTGGATACGCTAATGATAGGATGGTTGCACAAAAGGTGGTAAAAACATCTGGGTGTTTTTTATTTATCTATTCTTTTAACATCGAGGATAATGGAATAAGCACTCATGTATTTTTCACACCTAGTCCCCGTGTGTGTGCAGTTTTGTAAATTTTGTCATGTTTCCACCGACACACGATGGTCTATCTACTCTTACGAAAAGTGGAACAGGATTTAACGTGTGCGCAAGATGTTCTGTGTGGGATCGAACCCGGGGCCTCGGTTTATAGTCTCATCCGAATTTGGGGGGAGTGGAGTCAGCATTGATAACTCTGCGTAATCAATTGGCAGACAGATAAGACAGAAACAAACAGTGGCATAGACAAAATAGAGACACTAAAGGCACACAGAAAAACAGCAAAAAGACAATGAGAAGAATAGAAACACAGGCGGAGACAGACAGAAAATGAGAAAAGCAGAGAAAGAAAATAAAGATATGATTGTAAGTCACAGAAGCAGAGTAAGACGTAAGTTTCACTTTCCCTGCAAAGGGGTTCGTCTTTGCAGACAATTCTGTCTACCCCTGCAAAACAACAGCTACAATAACAACACAGTGACCAACAACAACAACAGTGCAAACAATAACCATTGGAAGAAAAGGATAAGGGAAAGAAGTATTGTAACCACAACCACTGACAACGACAGTGTGGGGGGGGGGGGGGGCGGGCGTGCACGGCCACTGACGTGTGTGTGTGTATTTATTCATTCTTTTATTCGTTTATATCGAGGATAATGAAGTAAGCATTCATGTGCTTTTTTTTTTACATCCAGTCCCCGTGTGTATGCATTTTTGTAAATGTCATCTGTTCCCACCGACACACGATGGCCTACTCTTACGAAAAGCCGAACAGGATTTAACGTGTGCGCAAGATGTACGTGCGTTCGCACACGGGGCCTCGGTTTACAGTCTCATCCGAAGGACTTTGGGGGAGAGTGGAGCCGCACTGATGTTAACTCCAGTAGAAAAATCTCCTCGACTGGGAATCGAACCTGGGTCTTCAAATTGCCAGCGCAGTGTTCTGACCACCGGGCCGCGCGTGTGTGTGTGTGTGTGCGTGCGTGCGTGTGTGTGTGCATACGCGCACAGCCACTGATGTGAAAGTACTTACAAACGTACTTGCAAGTATTGTAAAGTTTTTCATTTCATTCCTCATAGAGGGGGGGGAGAACTTTTTTTTGCCTTTGATTTCCACCAACTAATCTAAACAAATTCAAGCCCCAGGCAATCCCACAAAACTTATCACAAAGCTAGATATCATCTTACTGTGTTCTGTTGTCACACCACAACAAGCATTTCACTTTGATCAGGCAAGCTGAGCAAACTTGTTTACGTTGCATTTGGGGGACGGGATAGCCTTGTGGTCAGAACATTGCGCTCGCAATTTAACAACCTGGGTTCGATTCCCGATCGAGGGGATTTTTCCCCTGGAGTTAACATCAGCGCTGACTCCAGTCTCCCAAAAATGCCTTGGGACGAGACTATAAACCGAGGTCCCATGTGCGAACGCACGCAGAACATATTGCGCTTACGTTAAATCCTGTTCCGCTTTTCATAAGAGAAGGCCATTGTGTGCCAGTGGGAACAGATGACAAGATTTACAAAACTGCATGCACAGACACTGGATGTAAAAAAAAAATGTTTTAAAGAAGTACGTGAGTGCTTATTCCATTGTCATCGATATAAAAGAATAAATAAATAAAAATGAATAAATAAATAATTATAGTATAATTGTGACGCTCCACCACATAATGAGACGGAGTGCACATGAGGTCAATTTTAAGTTATTGACATGTTATTAATGTGCAATAAAGTGGCTATCAAATGCAAAAAACAGATTGAAAATCGGACAATTCTGTGCAACATTATTACAAATTGAAATGATGGACTGCGGGATGGGACAAAATGAGAAACCGGCAAGTTTATTTTAGTAACAGGTTGTCAGAATGAGTGCTTTGGTATTTTCAAAACACATTTAAAAGCAGAAGGAATAAAAATTATGCCTTGATATTTCATTATATGGTAAATAAACAGATCTAGTTTAATAATCAATCAAAATCTCAAAATTGACAACTTGACCCCTACCTGCCTTTAAAGGCTCCTAGCACAAAATTGGGTAATGTGCTAAGCGACTCATTTCGTGGTGGAGCGCCACAATTATGATGGTGTAAGAACGACTACTGTTTCACTCTCAAAGAATGGATCCACGATGGATTGTGTCCCCTGTTCTTTTGGGGTGCGCGTGACAGATCTATACAAGAGAAATATCTTACACCAGCTACACACACACACACACACACACACACACACACACACAACCTTTTCAGTATTGCATGCAGGTGGGAGGGTAAGGCAAAATTTACAAACCGACTGCGCACTGGAACAGGATGAAAAGTAAAACCATGAATGCTTATTCTATTATCATCGAAATAAATGGGTTTTTTTAAGAACTGATGAATAGATGTGTGATTTTTTTTTTTTATCACGTCTTCAATCAAATGCTGAAGAGGAGTCAGGAATCTTTGATGAGAACCACTATCATTGTCAGCAGCAGAGATGATCATTTCATGTTATATCATCTCTTCTCTCTTCTCTCTCTCTCTCTCTCTCTCTCTCTCTCTCTCTCTCTCTCTCTCTCTCTCTTCTCTCTCTCTCTCTCTCTCATTCTAGGGGCCTTCGGATGAGACTTTAAACCGAGGCCCCGTGTGCGAACGCACGCAGAACATCTTGCGCACACGTTAAATCCTGTTCCGCTTTTCGTAAGAGTAGGCCATCGTGTGCCGGTGGGAACAGATGACAATATTTACAAAAACTGCATACACACGGGGACCGGATGAAAAAAAGCACATGATTGCTTATTCTGTTATCCTCGATATAAAAGAATAAAGAATAGGGGCTGGAGGCCTGGAGAATAAATTCTGTTCATTGTTCTCTTGGGGGAAAGGGGGGGTGGGGGAGACCGATAATTTGAGGGTTTCTAGTTTGGGAGGTTTCACGGGTTATTTACTGTGGGGGTTTTGTTGTTGCCTTTATTTTGTTTTGTTTTCATGTCGACATTTGTTGCTGAGAAAACCTAAGTTTGACAAGGGGTTGAGTATGGGCTAAGCTTGTATTTGAAGTGGAATTTCATGGAAGCCTTTGGAACTGAGTGAAGGGACCGTTGTTATCCGACCTTCGTGGTTGGTGTGGTGGCCACATAAAATGAAATCTGTTGACATTGAATGAAATGTCCTGGTGATCGGTGCAGTAGGCTAACACTATACATCCTCTTTTCCCAATGTTTTAGTTAAGTGTTCAGACCTTTACCTTCATCTTCACCTATCCCATAGTCTAGACGACCGTTGGGGCAAAACTGAAGATTTTGCAACCAGTAAACTCTACTCCTCACAGTTCTCAGCTTTTCGTAGTATGTCCTTCCACGTAAGGTTAGTCCACTCTCTGGTGTATTCTCCCATCGTTTTCTCTGTTGCCTCTTCGTCTTCCTCCTTGCACTGTTCTATGTAGTACAGCGTTGGCCAGACCAGATGTTCGTGTGAGGTGCCCATGTCATTTCAGTTTGCGGTTGTTGTTTTGTTTTGGGTTTGTTTTTGGATTTTTTTGGTGCTAAGTCAGGAACTCCTCATGTGGTGTTTTCAATCCTGATTTTCACTTCCTCGTTGGTACTGTGATCTCTGTACAAGACGTTTGCGAAAGGATATCTTATCTCTTTTGCCTGTTGTATTCTTCTTTTTATGTCTGCTATGGCCACGCTTCACATGCATACAAAAATATTCACACGACCAGTGAACGGATCAGTCTTACTTTGAAGCAGAAGAAGTTCCAGATGACTGAAAGTTTGATCATTGCAGCTGTGGTCTGGGTTATCCTGGAAAAAAAACTTCAGATTTTGGACCTTTATCCGATATTTAGCTCCTAGATATCTAAAGCTATGGACATTTGTAATTTTCTTATTGTCTACAGAATGTCAGAGTTGATGTCACTGGCACTGTTTTGACATCAGCAGGGTCTTATTTGCGCTGATATGCACGCAATATACTGAGCTAATACTTTCATTAGTAGGGGGAATAGTAGATGGTGTACGCAATATACCGAAGAAGCCATGTCAATGTGATTTACCCAGTCTACTGACACTTGCACATAAAGAGACACTGATCCAAGCTGGGGGGTTTTTCTGCCATGACCAAGCAGCAGGTTTGTTAGCTCAGAGCAGGCACCACTAAAGACCACCAACATGACCCAGCAACAGGGCAGGGCAGAAAAAAAAAAAAAACGGTTTGGATTAGTGTCTCTTTCTGTGAAAGTGTCAGTAGACTTGGTAAATCACATTGATATGGCTTCTTCGGTATATTGCGTTCACCACCTACTATGCCCCCTACTAATGACAGTATCAGCTCAGTCAGCAGAGCCAGACTGAGTGAGTTGCCCACCCCAGGTGATAACCACCACAACATCCCTCCAGCCTTAGTTTCAACATGCTTAAAAGAAGGGTGTGAGAGGGGGAGAGGAACACGGTGGCATAATTCGTTTGTGCTGTCTGTTCTGCCTTGCCTTTTCTTCTGTAGGCCTAACGAACTTCGCCTACTCATCACTTCTGTCAAGAATCAATCTTTTTCCCCCATGAGTGGATTTTTTCCTTCTTTTTTAGGCCGAATATTTCTCTTTTCCTTGTCATTTCATAGAATGAATATTACAATACATTTGACAAACAATAAATCCTTTTTTTTTAACCAAAAAAAACCCAAAAGCAGAGTGGGGTGGTTAGAGAGTGCATGCGCAATGCCCTTTTTACTGTTTTTGCACAGGCAGAGTATAACCTTCGTATTTATAGCCTGCTCGTTTGTGGATTATTTCCCCTGATCCCCATTCTGTCGTCTGCATTGCTAGGACGAAGTGCAACGATGGCCGGTTTAAAGCAGAACGTTGAGATTTGGAAAAACAAATTGGACAAATTCCTACACGAAAAGAATGGTTTTACGGACATTTTGGAACAACTGGAAAAGAAGACTGGAGTGAAGAGACTTTATATGGCCCTAGGTAAGGCCTGGTTTATTTGTTTGTTCTGTTCTCAGTTCGTGAGTTGGGAAAGAAAATCACTGCAACAGCAAATCATGTGATCGAGTCAGGCCATGGAAGTTGTTGTTTTTCTTATCACTTGCCTGAACTTAGTGTTTGATTGATCGCTGTGGATCATCGGGTTGATTTTTTTCTTCTGCTGAATCAGTAATTCTATGTTTTGGTATTTCTTTGGTGTGGTGTTTTTGTTTGGGGTATTTGGTGGGTTGTTGAACTGTGCAGGGGTTTTGGTATGGGTGGGGTTGGGACCCTTGGTTTTTTTAAAGGGGGGGGGGGGGTTGTTATTTTTAATGGGGCGTGGGTTGTTGCTTGTTGTTTTTGTTTTTAATCTTTTCAAGTGTGTGTGGGGTCAACCATACCACAGGCCAGTGCTGGAACTGAGAACAAGTACAGTAGTGACCAATGGATCAACTACTGATAGGCCTAGCACTGAGTGAAGCTCACTTCAGATGGCCCAAGAAATGGATTTAGAGGTTGCACAAATGCTGTCCTTTGCCCTCCAATAAGCCTTTAAGAGAACATGGGGTTTTCTTCCCCTTGAGTGGATTTTTTCCCCTTTTTTTTCAGGCCTAATTTTCACATCTTGTCATTTCATGAGTATTATAATACATATATCATTATATGACAAACAAAAAAATCCATTAAAAAAAAAACAACAACCAACCAAACAGCTTTATCAAGGTTTTTTTTGTTGCTCTAGAGAAAAATGAAGCAGCATGTATAGATCTAGATCTATGTGTACATATAGATCTAGATCTGAGTGGATCAGTGGTCTAGGTAGTAAGGCGCCTTGCCTAGAAAGCAAAAAGTCTAGGTCAGAGTGTGCAGTGGTTTGTACCCCTTTTGGGCCCAAAACTTTTTCCCCATCCATTAGACCCTGAGTGGTGGTCTGGGCGCTAGTCTTTCAGATGAGACGATAAACCGAGGTCCCTTCTGTTACACATCTCTATTTAGTACACGTAAAAGAACCCATGACAACAAGGGGGTTGACCCTGGCAAAATTCTTTAGAAAAAAGCCACTCTGATAGGGAAACAAAAACAGTTGCTGACAGGAAAAAGAAGAGAAAAAAAAAGGGTAGGGGCTGCATTTGTGGCGACACGCTCTCCTGGGGGAGTCTGAGAGCAGCCCAAATTTCATGCAGAGAAATCTGCTGTGACATGAAGTGGTACAAAACACACTTGTATTCTGTATTGTCTGAGGATGGGAATCTACACAGAAAAACCTGATAATTATGGGAGTTCAGAATGTAGCCTGTCCATTTGCAGCTGTTACAGATCCTAAAGCGCCTAAGCCTCAGAAAGCAGTCGGGCTGACTGATGCAGTCTTCATTCCCATCATACTAATAATTACCAGTGCCTTGATCCAAAACAGAGCTCTGGAGCAAAAACTCACAGCCTTTGGCTTTGAGATGAGATGTCTAAATAACCACATTGTCAAACTCGCAGTACTTACTTAATCTCTCTCCCACACTCTTTCTGAGTCTTTCCTCATCCACCTCCTCTTCTAGACTTTCCCTACCACTGTGTACCAGTGCCATTCAAAACACAGCTGTTGCCCTTTTCAGTCTTACTCCTCTCCTTACCATTAATATATATAATGATGATTTATTCAGAAAATCACTGTGAATAATGACTTTTCAAAATAAAATTGATTCTGCTGCAATCTCATAAGGGGAACTTGATATATTAAAAAAAAATCAAACACCAAGGAGGAATAAAATAACACTAAGTGCTCATAGTCATAGTCATCTTCTAAATATGCAGTTTGGTTGAGGAGAAGATCTATGTAGATCTATATTTGACTTCTCAAATAATTTGAAAAGTTTATGCAATTTAAAAAAGATTAATTTATTTCATTTAAATATGGGAACTCCTTAATAATCATGAATATTACAGCACATACTGATCAAAACAGAGAATGAAAATAAAATTTTGTTTGTCGATATTTGCCTTTGTCTCAAAGCTGGCTTTAATTATGTCATGTAACCAGCAAGTGCTGCAAAATGGAAAAAAAAGATACATGACTCAGTCAAAAATATGAATTATTTTGGGGCATGAATAATTACCACGGGTTTTGGTTTTATTGATGATGCTACAACCTGTTGTATGCAGCAGCAGCTGGTGGGACCAGTGTAGCTGTTGTTCTGACAGCACATAACGGTACATATACACACACAGACGCTTCAGCTTCACATATTGTGTGTATGTAAGCAGAAATAAAATAGATCTGCAACGGAACTGAATTTATATAGTCTGTTAACAGAACTGTGCTTCCCCTATGTTAAATAAACTATATTTGTTATGATGTTGTTGTTTTTTTAATGATAATATGTGTAAAGGTGGATGTGCCTGTGTAGATTGTTGGTATGGAGTTTTGAGGAAAAATCAATAATTTTTTTTTATACAAAAAAAAAAAAATCTAACAAACACTGTTGAATTTGTTGCTGCATACATGTATACATAACTATAACAGTATAAGTACGTTTTAGCAGTTGCATAATAAGCAACAGAACAGAGCTTCTGAAAAAAGAGTGCAACCCAAACTTTACACTGTAGACAAGTCTGTTGTGACAAGGAAGTGGAAAATGTAACTCAACAAAGCACAAATCAGTATCAAAAGCCTGGGGAATAAAGTTCATCAACCTGTTGACAAATGACCTTGGCTGGGCAGTATAATCGAGCTGCCAGGTAAAGAGCTGTAGATCAACACTGCTCCAACACCTATTCAAAGTGTTTTGTTGAGTATACCTGAAGGGGCTGCTACACTTGAGGGTGGTTTATAGTTTAGGAGGCTTTCAAAAGCGTTGTGACTTGAATGAGAATATCGTGTACTCTAGAGAGAAAATAGAAAATAAATAACACTCTGGGTAAAAATAAACTTTGGTAATTGGTTTTTGAGTCATGCTAATGGCGAGTAAGGCTCACCTGGAGTCTGATGATACTGAAAGGGTAGTTTACTGGGATACGTATAGATAGATCTATAAATTATTATATTTATAAACACTATATGCATGCACACAGAAACACACACACATACACACACTCACACTTGTACGCGCGCGCATACCCACACACACACACACACACACACACACTTTACAAATTTGCATACACTTGGGAACTGGTGAAAAAAAAAAAATTAAAGCACATGAGTGCTCAATCGAAAGAAAAGAATAAAAGACCCCCGCCAAAAAAATTTCATGAATAAAAATACCATACATAATTATACTACACACACACACACACACACACACACACACACACACACACACACACACACACACACACACACACACTTATGCATGCATGTGTTTAGAATTCACATGTGCATGCATACACACTCACAGTCACACTTGCACATGTCATACACATACATGTACAAAGTTTGTGTTCACATGTACATGTATACACACTCATGCACATACGTCATTCGTATTATATGTTTCAAGTCACACACTTTTTTTTTCTAATTTATGTCTAGATGTAATGAGACACTGGGATGCTTACAGCTTAGGATCACAACCCGATATTCTGTGTACATCAATCATGGTGCAGTGTATGAGTCGTCAAGATCATGACCTTACCAGAACTTGGCATAAGGTATTGAAATCGACACTATCTTTTAGTTTTACATATCGTGACATTGTCACTGATCAGTCCAGAGATCATTTGCTCTGTCTAGAGGTCCATGAATATTTATAGTGCTGCCTAAGCAAAACAACTTCTATTTCTAGACTCCTAATTAACATTCTGGTTTTTTTTTTTTCATGTGTGAAAAGGGGGGCAGGATAGCCTAGAAGTGTCAAACTCATGGACTGTTCAGTAACTGAAAACACAGGCTCCTCAAGTCTACAATTCAAGGGTATTTTTCCCCTGAGGATTATTTTGGTACGATCCTACCCACTTGAGATCCCTTCAGTGATACTGTAGACTGAAGATTAGGACAGCTGTGGCTGGTACATGGAAGGGAGGACACAAACATGTATACCAAGCATGCACCCTGCTGTCTGAAGAGAAGTGGGCTCTGTTGGGTTCAACAGGTCCATGACACACTGCCGACAAAATTCCATGAAGATTGAAGTACTTTAATGACTTCCTCAAGAAGTAAAGACACATGTAGCTGTCAAGGCAAGTCATGAGTGAAAATCTTCCATTACAATCAGATCTAATTCCTCACTCTCTCCCAGAGGATGATTCATATGATTTGCCAGTAATAATACAGACATCATAAAAGTAGAAATTCCCAAATCACTTCTCTATGTATGAATGGGGAAAAAACTGAAAAAAAGAAGTAATTTTCAAGTTTGAATAATGTTAATAATTGAATCAATAATGTGTTTAATACATGATTTATATATTATAATATATATAAGTAATTAAGTCTTATTATATATATGATATTGTATATGTGGTTGGAGCAGATTATACAGTAGTTAAATATAATATTATTGCTCATGAGTGTCCAAACATGATATTTTATTCTATGGGTACATGTTTACTTGATCATTGTTGAATATATATATATATTTTGTATGTTCAGGTTTCATTGGATTTTTAGCGTTATATCTGATGGTGGGCTTCGGTGCTCAGTTCCTCTGTAACTTCATTGGATTCCTCTACCCTGCTTATGCCTCGTGAGTTTTACTCTTTTTTTTTTTTAACTGTTTTTACTTTTATTGATTCCACAGTAGGATGGAAATAAAGATTTTTGCATTGTTGTCATTGTCAGTGTTATGTGGAAATATTCATGTATTTTCAATACTTTTGACTGATTTAATTTAGACACAGAAACAGTGATCAATTAAACTTCACTTCTTTAGTTTAATAGTACTGCTTACTACCATAGTGAAGAATAGTTATAATATGGCCTGGGGATGATGACTTTCCAATCTAAGGTGAAGAGCTGTGGTTTAATGTTTGAATTCCAGCAGAATCCAGATTTTTTTTCTGCTCTCTCCTTTTCTTTTGAAAAGTCATCAGCTAGTCGTCTGATGAATGAGGCAAAACACTGAAGCCCATGTTTGCATACAAACCGCCTCTAGAGCCTAGACGCAAAGCCTAGGTAAGTAAGTATGGAGGGCAAGCTGTTACCCATGCAGCAGACCTCTCCTCTCCACATTGCTGAAATGGTCCATTGGAAAGGCAATCACCAATACGAATGGTTCCAGTGCGGTCACAAGAGATGCTGCAATGTTGCATCTATTAGGCTTACAGTCCCAAACCCCCTGGGGACTCCTAATTTTCCTGATTTTTCCTCAGGGGTGGTGTCTAAACACAACACCTGTGTGAATGCTGGTTATTTATTTTGTTGTCATCCGCTCCTACTGGCCTGCTCTTCTGAAAGGGGAACAGGTTTTTAATGTCTACGCAAGATGTTCTGCGTGCATTCACACATGGGGCCTCTGCTTAAAGTTTCATCGAGTGACTAAAAAAGATAAGAAAATAAAAAGGATTTTTGTATTTCTCTGTTTCTGTTCTTCTCTTACATGCATTGATGTATCATTATACTACCTGTGAAGACAAGTATTATATTGCCTTTGTAGTGTAGAAGCTCGGGGGAGGGGGGGTTGTACTGACTGTGTGTGTCACTCCGTATGTGTTTTGTGTACTTGTGTGTCCACACAACCACACACACTACACCGCCAGCGCACACAACACACACACACACACACACACTACACAACTTACTATCTCGCTTACATATAAAGAAATAAATCCATTATTTGTGAATGTATAGAGATTCAAACAAGAGAGAAATCAAACTTCCCAATTTAGAAATCGATCAGAAAGTACGAGGAAAAATCGTGCAGTTTATGTAAAGATTCAATGAAACAAAAACCAGACCCCAGCTGCTGTTTCTCGATAAGGAGGGACGCTGAATCTGTACAAACCTTATTTCTGGTGTAAAGGGTTATCGTTTGAAATGGCATTGCAATAAAGAGGAAGGCAGCCATTCTCAGTGTTTTGTTGTGGGGTGTTTTCTCCGTATAAAGCGCTTGTCCAATGGAAAGGGATCTGTGTAGTTTGTCCATCTGACCTTTTAGAATAGTTCTTGTAACTAAGGAAGGGATGTAGGGATAGCTCATGTGGTATCGCTGTTAGTGTCACCAGTTTCAGGTAACACTGGCCTTGAAATCCATATCAGCCTCAGGTTTATCTTTGTTTGTTTCTTCCTTCTTTTTTTTTCTTCTTTTTTTTTTAGCAGTTTTTGTCAGTGTTTGAGGTGTCGTATGTGTCTTACTGCTTAGCTGCAAAAGTGTTTAATCAGTCTGCCCAGGAGTGGAAACAGTTTTATTGGATGAGAGGTGTTGCGGAGTGTTTTCTGGTCACATCTAATCTTGGAAATTCTGTTATACTAGTGTCTCTGTCTGTCTGTCTTGTCTGTCTCAGTGTCTGTCTTTCTGTCTGTAATAGACCTTCAACTTTTAAGTTTATTGGTTTCTCTCTCTCTCTCTCTCTCTCTCTCTCTCTCTCTCTCTCTCTCTCTCTCTCTCTCTCTCTCTCTCTCTCTCTCTCTCTCTCTCTCTCTCTCTCTCTCTCCCTCCCTCTCTCTCTCTCCCTCTCCTCCTCCCTCTCTCTCTCTCTCTCTCTCCTCTCCTCTCTCTCCCTCTCCCTCTCTCTCCCTCTCTCCCTCTCTCCCTCTCTCCCTCTCTAGGATGGTGATATATCACTGTGCACAAATCCAGCATCACTCAGTCAAGAGTGCTAAATTTAGTGCACCCCTTCCTTTTACCCTACTCCAAGTGTGGTCAGTTCCTGCTATAAATAGCACCAGCTGGCCCAGCTGGGATGGAATGGATTAATTAGCCACTGAGAGGAGCTGAAAGTGGTGGAAACTTGACAGCTGTGATGTATATATATGTGATTAAATCTTTGAAAAGTTTTCATGGTTTGAAAGGTGAGTGAGTGAGGGGGTGGGTCTGAGACGATGATGAATCAATGGGGTGACTGGGGTGACTTTCAGGATCAAAGCGATAGAAAGCGAGGACAAGGACGACGACACCAAGTGGTTAACGTACTGGGTGGTGTACAGCGTCTTCAGCCTGGTGGAGTTCTTCACCGACATTCTGCTCTTCTGGATCCCCTTTTACTGGTTTTTTAAGGTGGGAAATTTATGGAAATCTTTACCATTTTTTTTTCTTGATGATTGATGTACCATGTCTTTGAGTTCCATCTGTAAACATTTTCTTGCGTAGTGGGTTTTTTTGTTGTTGTTGTTGTAAATTCTGCTCTTCTATATTCCGTTTTACTGGGTTTTTAAGGTGGGAAATGGAAATTGTTACCGTTTTTTTTCTTGATGTTTGATATACCATGTCTTTAAGTTCCATCTGTACATGTTTTCTTGGATTTTGGGGGAGGGGTGGTGGTTGTAAATTTCCTTTCAGATTAATCATGTAAAACTTTGCTGTACATTTTTACCTTTACCTTTTACATTACTGTACATCAAAGAATGATTTTTTTTTAGAGAGAGAGGAGAAAAGCGAAAAAGACCAAGGAGAAATCAAAGGATACAGTACCATATATATAATACAGTATGTCGCATGCGGTACAGTGCAATGTCAAACACACAGTGCACAAATCCAACATCACTCAGTAGGGCCTAGTCAAGAGTACTAAATTTAGCATGCTTCTTCCTTTTACCTAGTCTATGTGTGGTCAGTGCCTACTATAGATAGCACTAGCTGGGCATGGATGGGACGGGATAACTAGCAGCTGAGAGGAGCTGAAAGTGTGGGAAACTTGACAGCCGTGAACAGTGGTGTACAGTGACATAATCCTGTGCTGTGCAGTGTCTGTTCCTGATCTGGTGTTTTGTGCCGGCGACGTGGAACGGTTCCAGCACCCTGTACTACCGCTTCATCCGCCCCTTCATCCTGCGCCACCAGGACAACATCGACAAAGCCCTGGACGATGCCAAGGACGTCTTCAATGAAGGTCAGGGTCGTGTGTAGGCAGTGTTCGTGTGTACACAATCGTGCAGTGTTGGGAGACTTCCATAAAGAACAAGCTAGTTGTTGGAGTGTTCGTTTTCTTAGGTTGTTGTTGTTGTTGTTTTTTAATTATTTGGGAGACTTCATCAGGAACAAGCTGCTAGCTAGTTGTTGGATCGTTTGCTTTTTTAGGGTTGTTGTGTTGTTTTTTTAATGATTTGGGAGACTTCATCAGGAGCAAGCTGCCAGCTAGTTGTTAGATTGGGGGTTTTGTAGGTTTTTTTTTAATTTTAATGATAAGCTCAAGTATTATGTGTATGAGAGTTTGGAGTTTGTGTGTGGGGGAGGAGGGGGAGGGGAAGTAGGTGCAAACTTTAAATTGTGGGATAAGGCTCGAGTGTGTTTGTGCATGAGTGTGCAGTTTGTGTGCGAGAGTTAGATTCTGTATGCATTGGAATGTATGTGCTCAGTCAACACTCTTAACTGAAAGGGTTGCACAGAACATGTTGAAAGTCTGATAGCAGGAAACAATTTTCTTTCTATTTTTAAGAAAATTTGAAATAGTGGAAGGACAGCACTGTCTGCAGTACCGCTGCTTCTATCCCTTCATACCTGTACAGTTAAGACTTGTGATTGGACAAAGTATTTTGAATACCAAATACTCGATGTAGAAATTCAGATTACCCATGCCCTGGTATTTACAGCACCTGAAACGCTGTGACATTTCCAGTATGTACACTGATTGTACTGTGCAAGCTCAATTTCAGCAGAATAGACCAAAGTATACAGGACTAGCTTTATCAGTTTACTCAGTTCTTATCAGTGACATAAGAGAAACATGTATAAGGGATGAATGTAGTAGAGCAGAAGTCCAAGGCATGTAGCATGCGTTTCTTAGATTAGGCTGTACGGGTTAAGTTCTCAGAGACAGAGACTGAAAGCTCACAGAAAGATTTAGTATTTATGAAAAAAAAAGACTTTTTTTCATTTAAAGAGGTTTTAGATTAAAGTGTTCCCTATATCACCAGCTAACATTATCTACTGTGAATGAGCTGTTGGCTTGAAGCACAATTCTGCAAAGTTTAAAAAACAAGATCCCTTCATAATAATTACAATATTGGTGTCATTAAAAGGTTTTTTTTCTGTTGATTTAAGTGCACATTTAAGTAAAAGCAGACAGGCAAAATGATAATTACTATAGGCTTGCAGAAAACAGAATCAGAATGCTCTTAATCAATGTTTCATGTAATGCCCACTTAAGTAGGAGATGAACAGGAAGCAAACATTATATACTTGCCATCATGTCAGTAATAGCCATATATGTGGGTTGTTGAAAGGGTGCTTTTATGATATAACTTACCAGTGAAACAAGAAAAAAGTTTTGGTGTTTGTGCAAGTGCAGTGCATGTAAGCCTTTTCCCTGAGCCTTCTAAAGATTGGATTAGTCAAGTGTGCTCACATCTGTTCTCTTGTTTTGAACATTATTTGTTCCATCCCAAAGTGCATTGATGATAATGCTGACACATATTCCATTTGTGGAAATGTTTCAAGAAAAGTCTATAATATGTTTGCCCTTGCCCTAGCCAAAAACTTTGTCAGTGATTGATGTAAACTAATAGCTAAGAAAATGGCGTGTTGAGATTGTCTTCAGATATGACAGTCTCTTAGCTTAATAACCTGCACTGTTTATTAAAGGAGAAAAGAAAACCCTCTGAAGTCAAAATATGGCTGCCCATATGGCAAGGTACATGAAAAGCAAACTTCTCGTCCTGTGTGTACTTACGGTCTTACGATGATTCCCAGGTGGGATGAGTGAGTCAGCGTGCATATTCTGGGTGACCCCCAGGGTGTTAATCAGGGCAACATGGGACAAAAAGGTGTGTGTATGCGCATCTGCTTAGGGGCACACATCGTGCATGCATGCGTGTGTGTGTGTGTGTGTGTGTGTGTGCGTGCATGCGTACAAGCGAGCGTGGGTGCGTGTGTGTACACAGGAAAGTGAAACAGACAGAACTGGCTGAAAATTATAAATGCTGTTTGTTTTCCTCTTGCAAGCACAACTTCATATTTTTATCACCGTAACAGAAAGATAAAAAGGCAATATTCACAGCTACAACAAATTGAAACATACAATGTGTGTTTGTGTACCTCAAGTGGAGGTCTTTATTCACTGCTGGTTTTGGTGTGTGAGCGTGCAATTGTTGTATGCTGTACAAAACAGCAAGGTTTATGAGAGCTTCTAATGTACAGCCTCAAAGTATTGATTTGTGGGCCGGCACATTAACATCTGCATCTGGTCACATGGGCCACCCAATCTCTCTCTCTCTCTCTCTCTCTCTCTCTCTCTCTCTCTCTCTCTCCAGTGCCTATAAAGTAACAGCAGGTTGTATGGCAACACTCGACAGTTAAATGTTACACTGTTAAGGCCTGTGTGAGTGTGTGTGTGTAAATCTCCAAAGTAATAACAGCTGCAGTCTACATTACGTTGTATACATGTGCGCACACACGCACACACGCACGCACGCTCACTTGAGCAAAGTACACATGCACACAAACACACAGGCATATACACATTTATGCACACACACACACACACATGCACACATGCACACACAACACACATGCATGTCCCTCTCTCTATCTCACCCCTCCCTCATCACTTCTCCCTCACACACTCATCCATCTCTCTCTCTCTCTCTCTCTCTCTCTCTCTCTCTCTCTCCTACTCATCTCATCTCCGCACTGACCTCACTCACTCATTCACACATCACCGCCATACCATGCACGACCACACACACATCCACATGCACACATGCACACACACACACACACACACACACACACACACCACACACACACACACACACACACACACACACACCACACACACACACACACACACACACACACACACACACAACACACCACCGTAGCACGCACACACACACACACATATATGCATGCATGCATACATACACACACTGATTAAATATCTCAATCTTTTCAAAGTAAGTTGTACCAAAACAGCGGGTTATCATGCTTCATTTCTACAGTCAGACATTGTACTTTATATGCAATGTCAATGTGTGCTTCACTATGTATGTGTCATCTGTGTGCATTGCTCCAGATGTGTGTCAATCTCCCTAAGAATATCAGGATTTGTTAAATGATAGGGCTACACTCTACAGTTATGCGGTGTTGTTTTGTTTTGGGGTATTGTTTGGGGTTTTTTTGGGGGAGGGGGGGTGTTTGTTTTGGGGGGAGGGGGGGTGTTTGTTTTGGGAGCGGGGGTGGTGTTGTTTGTTTGGGTTTTTTTTGGGGGAGGGATGACTGAAACTATAAACTGCGTGTAAGTCTACATATCCAAATATTTCTTTTCTTCTCTTTTCCCACATTGTGTTCTTGTATTTTTGTGTGTTGTTGTGTGTTGGGTTTTTTTTTCTTTCACCAGGAATAAACTTCACACATTTTTAACAGAATCTTCACTGGATAAATTAATCATAATCTGGCTGCCTGGTATTGTTTTGTTTTCTTTTTCTTGAATATTCTCTTTTAACAAAGCATTTAAAACTTTAGAGAAATGCCTATTTTCATGTTTATTGCATTTTTTGTGTATTGTGGTTGGATGTACTATACAGTACATTTTCTCTGTAAGCTTGTGTGTGTGTGTGTGTGAGAGAGAGAGAGAGAGAGAGAGAGAGAGTGTGTGTGTGTGTGTGTGTGTATTGGTATTTTTTTGCCTGTTTATGTTGTTTTTTTGATTTTTAAAAAAATATTTCCTTTTGCCATATCACAAGGTTCTTATACTGATGCAGAAAAAAATATATTGACATTATCCAAGTATGCCACAATTACCAAAGAAAATATGTGCATGTTTTGATGTGTGTGTAGTGTGTGTGTGTGTGTGTGTGTGTGTGTGTGTGTGTGTGTGTGTGTGTGTGTGTGTGTGTGTGTGTGTGTGTGTGTGTGTGTGTGTGTGTGTGCGTGCGTGCATGTGTGTGTGCATGTGTACACACATGAAGACAGAGTTGTACCCTATGTGTGTGTGTGTGCCACAAATCCACTTATCTGTATACATATGTCTACATTCATTTGTGGTTGAGTTAACCCTTCATCGCCTGTTGATCTAACAGTCTCAGGTTTGGCCAAGGAAAGCTTGACCCAGGGTAAGTGTCCATGCTAAGCAACCTGCTTCATCTGGGAAAAGACATATATATATATATTTTTTTTAATTTTGTCCTATTGGCTTTGTATTCAGCTGCAAAAATCATACAGAATATCTGAAACACTGATAGAAATGCATGGAAGTATCTTATGTAACCTGTTATGCGTAAACCACTGGTGAAAATGTGGAAACATTCAACGTGCATAACCTGCTGAGGTCAAATGAATCGAGGCAAAAATATAAAACGAATATCATTTTTTAGGATAATGCTTTGATAGATAAACACACTAACATGCTCGTTTACATCCAGTCTCCAAAGAACATCGTGTATACATGGTTTTGCATGGATTTTGTCAGAAATCAGACATTCTGCAAGCTCCTTCCTATTGAGAAATAAAGCCAGTTTTGTGCTTTATGCATCATTGCTTTATGTAACATCTTGCGCACACGTTAAATCCTGTTCTGCTTTTCATAAGAGTAGGCCATTGTGTGCCGGTGGGAGCAGATGAAGAGAGTTACAAAACTTCATACACACGAGGACTGGATGTAAAAAAGCACATGAGTGCTTATTCCATTATCCTCGATATAAAAGATTTTTTTTTTTTTTTAAATTGAAGTCTTGCACAGTGGTCAGCAGACTGACATTGTATACTCAGGTTTCTTCCAGTCTTGACTGAATAGCAGTGCTGGGGGTGAAAGGGTTATATTGTCATTGATATTGTACATTGGGATGGTGCCTGGTTTTGTTTGTAATGGCATGTCAGTGCTTTGTCTTGGGGGTTTTGGGTTGTTGTTGTTTTTTTTAATTTGGGTGGGGTTCTTTTTCTTTTGTTTTTCTGGTTTATGTCAGATTTTGTGTGTGTGTGTGTGTGTGTGTTCAAATTCATTTAACGTCTTTTCACAAATTGTGATATTAGACGGGAGGGGGGAGTAGGTGGGTGTATGAGTGTCAGAAAAAGAGGGTGTAGTTGGCAATGTATGGGATAAAGAATTTCAAAGAGTCAGTACTTGCTAAGTAAATTTAAAAAAAAAAAAAAAAAAAAAAAACACACACACACACCTTTTTGTCACTAACCTATTGAACTACAGTAAGCAAAAACGGGAAATGCAGTTCTAACAAACTCTAACAAAATCAGTAATTCCAATGAAAAATATAACTAAATAGTTACTTAATTTCACATAAGAAAACACAAAATACCCCTCCCAGAAAAAGAACGGGAATACCCAACAATAACTGCAAAAAATCAGCTACAATCAGCAACATCTCCTAGCCCTCGCCCCCCAAAACCAAACAAAAATAGACAATAATAGGAATACAAATATCGAGTACAGGAAAAATACTACCCCCCCCCCCCCCCCCCCCCAAAAAAAAGAAAAAAAAAACCCTTACAGACAAACAAGCAAACAAACAAACAAATAAAAAACAACAACAACAAATCCGATTAGAGCATCTTTAGAGTCCAAAGCAATCACAATAACAAACCAACTGGACTATGAATCAGCGATCTAAAAAAGTCATACATAAGTGACAGATTGTTAAAGATAGCTGATGGAGAATTTACCATCAAAACGGGAATATGCCCTTTTAAGCTGCTGCATGTTAGTACATGATCTACTGTTATATTATTACCGCATATGCAAAAAACATTTGCAACATATTTTGTCTTAAAGCAATTCAATTTCCATCTACAAACTAAGGAAACAATCTGCTTTGAACAATATACATCACCTTCTCGTGTTTTAACAAAAGACTCAAATTTACGTAGTTCTTTGTGAGCACCTAGACACCCGAGCCTCATTTCCTCGCACTGAAATAACTTTTCTTGTGATTTTATTACAATATGATAACACTCTTGAAGTGAAAATAGGAGTACTAAATGTGACACCTCCAATGAACCCTTTGCTCCTTTCTTTGCTAGGATGTCCACTTTTTCATTGTAGTAAAAACCACTGTGGGATGGAATCCAACAGAAGGTTAGTTCCGAGCCCTTTAAAGATAAAACATGAATTAAATGACAAATTTCAATAACGACTTCAGATCTAACTTTTGTTTGCAAGGAACTAATGGCATGAATTACAGATTTAGAATCTACACAAAACAGAATCTGAAAGATTATTTTAGGAAAAGTAACGAGAAAATTTAGGGCCATCAATATTGCAATTAGTTCCGCTGAAAATATTGAGATATCTTTTCCAAAATGAAATTGGTTTTCAGTTTTTAGATCTGGTATAATATAAGCAGCACCAGCGTTATTGTTTAATACTGAGCCGTCTGTGAACACTTTTAAGTGATTGAGATAATTGTCTTCCAAATGAATTTTGGCATGAGAAGACACTAAATTGATATTGTCTTTTTTCGCTAGATCAATATAATTGATGTCAAACTTTGCTCTGTTGAGTTCCCAGAATGGAACTGGGGGCACTACATCCCGCTGTGCTATATTACCTGTTGGATTCAACCCAGACTTTGTAAAAATGTCTGATGTGTATGTTCTCAATGTGGTATGTGATGATATAGATCTTGCTCTCTTTGGAAAATGGTTATCTGACTTAAGATTAATGACTGATTCCAAATCGTTTTGTGTGTGTGTGTGTGCACGCACGCGTGTGTGTGTTTTATTTTATTCTTTTATATCGAGGATAATGTGTGTGTGTGTGTGTGTGTGTAATTTCCATATTGTAAATAGGGAATGCTTTTGCTTTTTTTCATCAAGCCATCCACATAAAAAAAGGTTGTTTAAGTTATAAAAGTATGAAGAAAACTTGATATTGAAAAACACACACTCACTCACTCACTCACTTTTGTCTTTTTCATATATATATGATAACCCATATGACTCAAGTGTACAGGTGTCTACTATCAACTAGATAATTGCTCTCTCTCTCTCTCTCTCTCTCTCTCTCTCTCTCTCTCTCTCTCTCTCTCTCTCTCTCTCTCTCTCTCTCTCTCTCTCTCTCTCTCTCTCTCTCTCTCTCTCTCTTTCTCTCTTTAAGATGAACCTGACCTTCCATTTTCACTTTGAGCACATTGCATTTTACTACTTGCTAGGGGTACAGGCAAGTACAAAGTCCAAAGTACAAGCATATATGTATCAGCATTGCTGCATTTGTCAGTCGAGTCGCTAACAAAATGCTTGTAGTGACAATCAGAACAGCAGGATGGGATGGGAGGGGAGTGGTGGAGGGTGGAATACTGATAGTGAGACAGTATAATGATGTCCTTTATGTAGAGGTAATTGTAAGGGTGTCTTCTATTTTGAAAGGTCATCAGATTTATTTTTTTTTAACCGGTCAGCACTTTTGCTTTACTTTGTAGTATCAGGATGAGATAGGTGACTGTTATCACTGTGGGTTTTTGGCTGGAGTTGTAAGCTGGTTTATGTTATAACCTAGTGGTTAAAAGTGTTTAACTTCAATCCTGCGAGTCCGTGAAGTCATGGGTTTGAATCTCGGCAGCTGTGGCTGGTAAATTGAGGGTGGGAGATTTTTAATGATGTCCCAAGTCAGCTGAAAGTGCAGATTAGCCAGTGCCTTAATGTGTGTGTGTTGGGGGGGGGGGGGGGGGGGGGGGTTCTGTGTGTCTCTGTGCTACTCTTGTTTGTTTCTGTAGCTGTGTAAGCAAACAAAAATGGTTGTAGTGTGTGTCTGTCACTCTGTTCATGTGGGCAGGCATGCGTGAGCATATGTGCGTGTGCATGCTACATAAGTATATCACATCAGTTCACACGATAGCTGATACATGTAAATTACATGTTTATTAAATTTATTACATCAGGGTAAAATCTTAAGAAAGCTATCAACTGTATTCCATAAATCAACATCCATATTTAATCATAGTTAGTCTTGACTTTCTAAAACACAAGAAAATCTATTATAGTATAAACCAAAACTTGATCTTTAATTAAGTTCTGAGTGTTTCAAGTCTGTATGTAATGGTCCCCTAAAGCAGGAAAATGTCAAGGGTTTTCTTACCAAAGACATAGAATGTTTTATAGCTGGTGTTATGGAAAATCATCATTCAAAACACTGCTTATTTCTTGTAAACTCCACTTATTTATCTAAAGCATAGCTTGTAACCAGGATGTGGTTACATGTTGATTTTTACTCCCTGGGTGTATAATATGTAAGTTGGGGCACTTTTTTTCCGACATCATACATGCATCATGTTGTCACTGTCACACAGTTCTTATTTTCTCTGATATGGAACATTGTGGATGAATCCAGATCAGTTTTGGAAATAGTATGTAGCTTGAGCTGTGTATATCACTGTATATAATGAAGGAGTGATCAGATTATGATTCTCATGTTTCTTAATTAAGTGCTGTTCTGACCTCAACTGATGCCCTGGTATAGTAACTTGCACACACACCACCCTCTACACTAGGCCCAGGCTGAAAGCTTTGTCAGTAATTAATTAAAATGTGATCCTAAATGGGTGACTGGCTATCTTGTGTGTGTGTGTGTGCGTGTGCGTGTGTGTGCATGCATGAGTATATCCATTGTTTAAGAGTCCAGCACATTATTCAACAGCTTAGATTCCCTAGAAATGCTTTGAAAGGGTTACACAAGTATTTATGATAGGTTGACTGCCCCTGTCCTGGTACTGAATGCGCACTCTATATGCCTACAACTCAGAAATATTAGGGGTGACGAATTGATGTAAACAAGCCTGCTTGCTTGACTACAGTTAAAGGGGAATAACTCCAAAATTAGTGGAGATCACTCTTGTATTGCTTGACAACATCCAGAAACAATCTTTTTTTTTTTTTTTTTGCTCATATTTTATGTTATTTTGCATGAATGCTTGTACTGTACATGTTCAAAATGGCTGACTCTTCTCGTTGAAGGCATCAGTGACTTTACACATTTAAAGAAATGGCAAATGAGATTTTAGATGAGCCTGACAGTGATGAAAACGATCTTGACTGATTCAGAAGATCATGGAGATGAAAATAAAGACTGAGATTTTGCCTCGACTTATGTGTAATGCTATTGAGATGTGGGGTCCTCAGAATGACAGTGGGGATGAAGAAAGTGTATTTTCATCTATTTTTTAAAACTTATAATATATTTTTGTAGTGAAATATCATGCTAACTACTTTGAGCTTGCCTGCAAGCAATCTACGATATCTGTATACACTGTCATTGGGCAGAATATCAGGATTATTCATGTAGCAATTTCTTAGTACTTAGGACACGAACATTGCAAGTGGTACATAAGTATTTTATGCCCGGGCAAACAGGGTGCACTTGCTTTCGGCAGTTAAGAGGTTAAACAGAGAGTAGTGCTAAAAAAAAAAAAAGTAGGCCAGCAATTAATCTAAATTAAAAAAAAGGATAGACTGAAATTTTTTCTTATATGAATGATCTAAAAAAAAAGAAGGAAAGTTTTTCAGGTGTTTGTTTTTTTTCAGATAATCCATATTAATCAGAAGCTTTGTTCCGATTTGTTTTTCACTACTATACATGTATATTGAGGGGAATCAGAATGGGTTTCCTTGCAGAGATGGTAACTGATTGAGGTTGAAGTTGTCTCTCAATGTTTGCTTGTTTTATTGGGGGTTTTTTGTTTGTTTGTTTGCTGGTCACTCGGTTGTGGTTGAGGGCATTTTTGGGTATTTTTAAAATTTTATACTTTTTATTTATTGGATAAAGCTTTGGAGGGGAAGGGGGAGTGGGGAGCTGGATAGTAGTTTTTTTATAACTTTTTTTCTTGCTGCTGAAACATTTTTTTCAGACCTTGTGCAGGGGGGTGTAGGTTGTGTTGCTGCCTGAGAGTTAAAGGATGAGGGCTTATGTTTGCTGGAGCTGAATCCAGTTCATTTGAGTTGATGGTGTAGCATAATTTTGCTGGTTGTAAGGTAGCATGAAAGATGAAAAAAGTGTTGTTCAAAGGTACTTGTGGTATATATTGCATATTTATTTGGTTAAACATACCATATATCAAAAAGATGTGTGTGCACATTGGTGGTATTGTTTTATAAAAGGTTCATTACAGGCATTTTTGTGACAAGCACATTGGACCTTTATTAGGCTGTGTATTGGTACTTAGGTATTTTATTGCAAGTACATAAGGCCATAGAGAAGCTGAGGTGTGTGATGCCTCGCTCCCCTACGACTGCCAAGAATATGGGACACCTTTACCTTTACCTTTTACATAAGGCCATGACATCAGAGTTTAAGTCCCTTTTCTGACCAGCTGACTGACTTGAACTAACCAACTTGTCCCTCAACTCTTGGAGAAATCATTGGAAAACTGCACTGTTTAAAGCGGGGTGCATGCTGTGAGCCAGTTGAACCTGGCACACCTGACCTCTCTACAGGGTGCAGGGTGCATGCTGGGTATGTTGGTGTCATCCATCCCACCAGCTGTCTCTGGCCTTTCTGTTCTGCAACAGGCAGTTGAAAGGGGGGTTATTGTGTGCATAGTGTGTGTGTGCTCATCGGCACACAGGAAGCTTAGTTTATAATCATGTTTAAAGGACTTTGGGGGCAGGTAGTAAAGTCAGTTAGTGCCAGTGTTGACTAGGAACAAATTCCCTGGAGCAGACACCTCTGTGGACATTTGAACCTGTGTAAAGGTAAAGGTGTCCCATAACCTATGTGGTCTTAGGGGAGCAAGGCATCAGAGACCTCAGCTTCTCAAGGGGCCAGCATATTGGGGGTGGCGCCCATCTTTTCTCCCTTGCTGCTTTACCTTCCGTGACCCTAAAGAAAAGAGGGCAGGTACCCATTTTCAGCTGGGTGAAGTGGGGGACTGTACTGAAGCCAAAGCGCGCAAATGGTCACCTATCCAATTGGTGACCATGTTCATTGCTGCTTAACCTGGCTGGGGGGAGGCGAGTGCTCTGACCACTGAGCTATCCCGTCTCCTCATACTCACAGTCAATGTCAAATCATGAGCAGAGTGTTGTAGCCACGTGGCTGTTCCACCTGCTGTGACTTGACCTGAGAGCAGGTCTAACACACCTTCCCTCACACCAGCCAAACCAACTTCTTTTATATTGATTTCAACTCCCAGAAAATAGTAAATATTGATCTTTGTTGTTTCCTTTTTTTTCATTCCTTTGCTAGGGCTCCAAGGCACATCAAGAATGAGTTTTTTGCATGCAGCTGTTTGCCCACAATTAAGGTAGCCACATTTCCTCTTCAGGGATGATGTCTAAACACAACACAGGTGTGCTTCTGTTTTGGTTTGTCTTAATTTTGTCATCTGCTCATATTAGCATGCTATGGTGTACTCTCTCAAAAAGCAAAATGGGTTTTAATGCGTGCACAAGATGTTTTGCATGCATTCATACTTTGAAAGATTCCACCTTCTGACAATCCTCCCATAAAACTGGAGGAAAAGGTAGTATCTTTGATTAACCCCCTTTGTCCCGAACCGGGATTTGCCGGGATTGAATAATTGCCCCTATCCCCCATCCCCCTGAATCCCAAATCGGGATTTGCCAGGATTTACACACAGTAGTTTTCCATCACACTGTGACCATCACTAATTGCTACCACATGTCAAAGCTCTATCAGGCTAGAGGTACAAATCCTGCTGAGAGTCTGGAAGTAATTATAGGTGCTGGTATGTACTTAGGAGGAGGTAAAGCATGTGTACCTATTTCGTGATGGAGTGCAAAATCTAAGGGCAGTTTGTGTTCAGAGACACCGAATGCAAGGGTTATTGCCCGCACAAGTTTATGCATGCATTTGTACTTTAAAAAATTCCACCTTCTGACAATCATCCCATAAGACTGGAGGAAAAATTAGTATATAATCTTTGATGAATGGTATTGTGCCTCAGTGTCTTGTGCAGTCTGACATGGTGTGTGTGTGTTGTTGATGTTGCAGCTCAAGACAAGGCAGAGCAGATGTTGAAGGACGAGGCTGTTCAGCGTGCAGTGCGCTCCTCCAAGGATGACTGAGCCAAGTGCTGACTGCTGCCTGCCCCTCCAGCTCCCCTGACTCTCTGTATCCAGCTCTGTCACTTTTCCTGTGGATCCTAATCCTATCCAGATCCATCACTTTTCCTGTGGATCCCTAACTCTGTGGATCCTAACTCTATCCAGATCCATCACTTTTCCTGTGGATCCTGACTCTATCCAGATCCATCACTTTTCCTGTGGATCCTAACTCTATCCAGATCCATCACTTTTCCTGTGGATCCTAACTCTATCCAGATCCATCACTTTTCCTGTGGATCCTAATCTCTATCCAGCTCCAACACTTTTCCTGTGGATGCTAACTCTCTCTCTATTCAACTCTGTCACTTTTTCTGTGGATCCTAACTCTCTCTATCCAGCTCCGTAACTTTTCCTGTGATCCTCACTCTCTCTCTGTATCCAGCTCCGTCACGTTTCCTGTGGATCCTGAGTCTCTCTATATCTGGCTCCGTCACTTTTCCTGTGGATCCTAACTTTGTCCAGATCCATCACTTTTCCTGTGGATCTTAACTCTATCCAGCTCACACTTTTCCTGTGGATGCTAACTCTCTCTATCCAACTCTGTCACTTTTCCTGTGGATGCTAACTACTCTCTATCCAACTCCTGTCACTTTTCCTGTGGATCCTCACTCTCTCTGTCCAGCTCCATCACTTTCCTATGGATTTATGTTTTCCCCATGTACAGTACTCTGATGTGATCTGAATGAGGTCTTCCATTCCCCGTCTTGTTCTGTGTTGTCTGGGCGCTGTGGGTTGATTACTTGGAGATGTTGTGTGGTACGTTGAGGGGGTCAGATTTTGTTGTTTCAGTTTTTACTAATTGTACAATCCTGAATGCATTATTCAATGTTGTGTAGTACAGTGAATGTATATGCACGAACATTTTTACACTAATATAAGCACATCCACACACACATACACAGTAAATGTATATGCAACGAACATTTTACACTCACATATACAATAAGCACACCACACACACACACACACACACACACACACACACACACACACACACACAACACACACACACACACACAACACACACACACACACACTTACGCTGGCAGACTCATGTGTACATACATTGCCCACTGTGCATACATTCTTTAATATATATATAAGATTTTTTTTCAGTATTTTTACTAATTTAAATTATCAATGAGCATATAAGAAGCGTACATGCTGTGTCTCCTTCGCATCAGAAATTACAGAATTGTCATTTTATCATTCCCTTAACATCAATATATATTTATTAATCCTTTGTTTGGACATTTCTTGATTACATTATTAAACAGCCTCAGTATGTATGAATTAAACCAGAATTTTCCCTGTGTCCTAGGCCTTATTTTTGGATTCCCTTTTTTTATTCATTCTTGGCTGTGCATATCTGGAAATTTGAGTTTTCAAACTTTCAGTCGTTAGTCTTCTGAGATTTTTCCTCTTGTATCCTGGTTTGTTGTAGGTTTTTGTTTGTTGTTTTTCTTTCCACTTGATTTTTTGTTGTTGTAGATATTGCATTTATTTACAATGTGTCTCTATACCTGAAGAATAATTTTG
>CM060328.1:31660057-31667658 GCA_030674155.1 Stramonita haemastoma | reverse complement strand
GGGGATTTAACCTACCCCTGGGTAAAACGATAATAATGTTTTTCTCTGTGGGGAGTTGAATCTGACCCCCCGGCAAAAACAGTCCCTGCAGATAGGTGTGTGGTGTGTGTGTGTGTGGTGTGTGTGTGTGTGTGAAATGCGTGTTCTGCGTGCATACACCCTTGTGTTTGTCACCCCACACCACACATAAACCCGCCCACACACCACCAAAAACACAACACCACGCAGCACGCACGCACGCACGCCGCACGCAGCGGGGGTGAGAGAGGGGAGAGGGGAGAGGAGAGAGAGGGTTTATTTTTGTATTGGTTATTTATCTGCCAATTTCTTACTCCCCCCCACCTCACAATTTAAAACTATTTTAAAATTTATTAATTTCCCCCATTTCTTTTCCTTTCTGCTACCATTCCAGATGTAGTTTTTTGGTATTCTAAGAAATTGGTAATTTTGTACTTCTGATCATCATATGGTAATAAATTTTTGACTAGGAATAGTTGGCCCCATCCCTTTCCAGCAGTTATCAAGTTGTTGTTTTAAAAACCTATGCAGGTACTTCCGTGTATTTTGATTTGTTCTGAGTTTCCCCGAGAAAAACAAATAATAGAAGTGGTTGCTGATTGGATATATATATAATACAAGAAGAGTTTGAGTTGAACATTGCACAGGTATGGTGTGTGTGTGTGTGTGTGTGTGGTGTGTGTGTGTGTGTGTGTGTGTGTGTGTGTGTGTGTGTGGTGTGTGTGTGTGTGGTATGTGTGTGTGTGTGTGTGGTGTGTGTGAGAGAGAGAGAGAGAGAGAGAGAGAGAGAGAGAGGAGAGGAGAGAGATGAGAGAGAGAGAGAGAGAGAGAGAGAGGCGCACGGGCATGTGTGTGTGTGTGTGTGTGTGTGTGTGTGTGTGTGTGTGTGTGTGTTGTGTGTGTGTGTGACACATGCGCACGGGCAGGTGTGTTGTGTGTGTGTGTTGTGTGTGTGTGTTGTTGTTGTGTGTGTGTGTGTGTGGGACACATGGGCACGGGCAGGTTGTGTGTGTGTGTGTGTGTGTTGTGTGTGTGTGTGTGTGTAACACATGTGCACGGGCAGGCGCCAAGTGTGTGTGTGTTGCACTTCCTTGTCTGGAACTATCCATTACCGTACGTAACTTTGGCTTCATCAAAGCTTGACCTTTACCTAGATAGGTCTATATATAATTATATCCAGGTGTCCCAACTGTTTGTTCGACGAAACAAGCAGCAGTCTTGCATTATATCGGCTGAATGCTTCAGCGTTATAGAACTACTTCTTTACTGACAGGTTTGTCTGTGCAGTTATTAGGTCCATGAAATCTGTGTACATAATTGACCATTCAATGTGTTTTTAAAAACTTTCTTTTCTCAGTCAGAACCGTGGGAGATATATAATAATTATATGATCGCTGCATGGGTATGAAGTCTGGGAAGTTCATTTTTCCGTCTAAGAAAATATAAACACGCGGTGGCCTCGAAGGCACTACTACTCTTTTGTTATTCTGTTTCTACGAGTGAAGCTGAGCAGTGAGCACTACGAACGATGTAGAAATGATTATTTCTTGTAGCAAAAAACGCAGATGTAGAGGGCCTATATATATAGCTCGGATGGTTTTGTGTAGCTCATACGTTTTAGAAGGTGGGGGTGCTATTTACACTTTAAACATCCCCCCCCTGCCCCCATATCCCCCCACAGGGAAGAGTAGTCTTACCGTTTTGGGCAATGCATTGAAGAGCTGTTCATCAAATTCCGCATGTATATGTGTCGGTTGTGTGCCATAAATAAATCGGGTCAAGCAAGCTTGGGTCCTATTCAGCATTGGCACAGCACACACCACGCACGCACTCACACACTCAACACACACATACGCTCACACCACAAAACACACCACACACACAACACACACACACACCACACACACACACACACACACACGGGACACACACACACACACACACACCACACACACACACAACACACCACACACACACACCCCAAAACACAACACACACACACACATACACACACACACACACAACACACACACACACACACACACACACACACACACACACACACACCTGACACCTCTGCACACTTGATTTCTCATTGGATGATTTGATTATCGAGCAGAATAGAAACACTTTGCTAACAGCATTTCCTTAAATTGTTTTTATGTGCGGTCACACAAAAGGGGTCTGTGTCCTCCCAAGTTAAAACAGACGACGCTTGTTTTGACATAAAGCTTTTTTTTACACCCCGCTCCAGTGCAGTATGAAGCATAATGGCTGGGGGAGAGGGGGGGGGGGGGGGGGGCGAGTTGTTTGGTTGGGTTGTTTTTGATTGGTTTCTTTGTTTTTAACTGGCAGTTAATAAGCGTAACAACATTTTCAGTGTAGGTCTTGGCACTCGGGTGAAATATATTAATTACAATAACGGACAAAGTCTGGCTTCGGCCTGGGCCAGGGCAACGATGTCAGGTTGCTCGACTTTGTGGATAGTAATAATAATAATAATAATAATAATAAATAATAATAATAACGACGACGACGACGATGATGGTGATGATAATATAATAATAATAATAATGATAATAATAATAATAATAACAACAACAACAACAACAACAACAACAACAACAAAACGACGACGACGACGATGATGATGATGATGATGATGATGATGATGATGATGATAATAATAGTATCCCAGTATTTTCGTATTCATATTAAAGGCATCCTGAAGTAAAGTAGGTGGCCAGCAGATAGATGATGGATGTGATGTATTCATTGGGACATGGAGCGTCAGGCAGCCGATGTTGCTTCAGTCTATTCTTCATTGGTGATCGATGCTGTGCAGTGGCCCTTGCATAACGCTTCAGTAGGACATACATGTATTGACGGGGAACAAATGAGCTCACACACACACACACACACAACACACCACACACACACACACACACACACACACACACACACACACACACACACACGTACGCGCGCACGCACACATACACACTCACACCTACGCGCGCGCGCACACACACAGCACACACACACACCACACACACGTACGCGCGCACGCACACCCTACACACACACACAACACACACACACACACACACACACACACACACACACACGTACGCGGACGCACACATACACACATTACAGTACGGCGCACGCACACTATACACACACAGCACACACACACATATATATACACACACACTAGCAAAGCACGCACACACACACACACACACACACACACACACACACACACACACACACACACACACACACACACACACACACACACAGAGGCACGCTTGCGTGCGTGCTTGCGTGAGCGCTTGTGCATGTGTGTATGTGTGAGTGGGTGACTTTTGAGTGTATTCTTTTTTCCTTTTTTTTTTCTTATAGGTATATCTTACTTTTAAAGGTTGCCGTATTCAGGTTGCCGCAATTGCTCTAAGTGGGTACCTGCCCTCTTTAGGGACAGGGAAGGTAAAGCAGCGAGGGAGAGGAGATGGGCGCCGCCCTCAACATGCTGGCCCCTAGAGAAGCTAAGGTCTCTGACCCCTCGCTCCCCTACGACCACACAGGTTATGGGACACCTTTACGTAATCGGTTGTACTTTAAATATTATTCATGACGTGATTTCTGTCTCAGATAAATGGCTTGATGAAAAAAAGGAAATCATTGCTAATTCACTGTGCCATCTGGAAATAAAAATTTGACTTTCCACACACACACACACCACACACACACACACACACACACACACACACACAACACACCACACACACACACACACCACACACACACACAACACCACACACACTTACACACACACACCACACACACACACACACACACACACACACACACACACATACACGAGCATATATCTCTCTCGCTGCAATCGATGAGCATGCAGCCTAAGGTGAATTCGGAACATAATTACTGTACGTCATAATGTCCTCCATCCATTTACGTTAATGTGTAAGTAGAGCGTGTCAGTTGGTCTATATTTAATCTTCTGTTTCTTTGTTTTTGTGTGTTTTTTTGGTTGTTTTTTTATTTTTATTTAAAGAACTACTGCATCAGCTTTTCTAAGTATTTTTATTTTATTTATTTATTTTATTTTTTTAGGGGGTGGTGGTTGTAAAGCTTTTGACATGGTAGACATGGTCTGCCATTCTTTGAGTGTTTAGAAAATCGGAGAAAGGCCGTAATATAGGTCTACAATATACGTGCACACATGCATGGACACGCTTGCATCGACACTTACTTGTCAGCTTGTATATCGCTGCTGTCTGTCTTTGTCCATCTTTCCGTCTGTTAGTATCACACACACAAACACCCACACACGACACACACACACACCCACACACACACACACACACACACACACGAGTAACACAACACACACACGGCGGCGCACACGACACACTACACCACACACACACACACACACCCACACGGCTGCGCACACACACACACACAGGCCACACACACACACACACACACACAACACACACACACGCCACGGCGCGCGCCGCGCGACACACACACACACAAACACACACAACACACACACCACACACACACACACAACACACACACACTACACACCACACACACACAACACAACACAACACCACACACACACACACAGAGTAACACACACACACGATTAACACACACACACACACACACACACACAACACACACACACACACACCACACAACACACACACACACACACACAAACACACACACACACGCACACACACGCACAACACACACACACACACACACAACACACACACAACACACACACACACACACACACACACACACACACACACACACACACACACACACACACACACACACACACACACCACACACACACACACACACACACAACACAACACAACACAACACACTCGCACATACACTCACACCCGCACACGCACATCAGTTTCAGACCAGAAGCGATGCATAGCCTACATATGCATGTATGCATATGCATATATGCATGTACGCCACATGTATGTGGCGTCGTGGAGAGCGTGCAGACTGAACGTACAGTAAGGCTAGGCCTATCTATATCTAGCCATGGAAAACTGAATGCAGGCAACCCTGCTAATTACGGTCATAAAGCCAGCTGCGGTTCCCTTTGTATGGTAGGTTGCCTTTTGTGCAAACCTGTAGAGTGGTATAAGGTGATTTCTTTTTCTTCTCCCCCCCCCCCCTTTTTCCTGTCTTCTTTTTTTTTTTTTTTTTTTTTTTTTATTTTTTTAAAACCCTGCTGGGCTAAATGTTCAGTGAACAGGAAAGGGCGCGACGTCAGCACTCAGTCAGGCGTGACGTAATCTGCAGTGTCACTTTGTTCAAAGGACGTCAGCGGTGCGGAACAGATATATAGACGGAGAGTGGGGTGTTGAGGTGGCGTGGGTGATAGGAGGGAGGGAGGAGGAGAGAGAGAGAGAGAGAGAGAGAGAGAGAGAGAGAGAGAGAGAGAGAGAGAGAGAGAGAGAGAGAGAGAAAACTTGAAGAAAGATTTATTCACAATAAAGGCCATTGGCCTAGCGAGAGAGAGAGAGAGAGAGAGAGAGAGAGAGAGAGAGAGAGAGAGAGAGAGAGAGAGAGAGAGAGAGAGAGAGAGATTGTCAATACATGTACGTTTATTCACACAATAGAAAACTTAAACGTGAAATATTTAATCTTTAGCTAGTAATAATGAAAGAACTTCATTCAGACACAGATTCTAAGTTTGGTTCCACAGTGTAACGTATTCATAAGTGGATCTCTATATTCAGGTACAAACAGAACCTGCGTGCAGTTTTACATTGTCATTTATCGTTAATTTGAATTTAAAAAAAAAAAAAAACCCACCCACAACACAACAACAACAAAGCAAGAGTTCATTCTGGCACAACAGAACTTACTTGCAGTGTTACTTTGTCGCCTGTCCTAAAAGTTAGAAGTTCATTCTGGCACAAACAGAACTTACATGCAGTGTCTACTTTGTCGCCTGTCTAAAAGTTAGAAGTTCATTCTGGCACAAAACTCGGTAGAACCCGCGTGCAGTTTTTACTTTGTGTACGTTCTTTGTCTAGTTTTTACTTTGTCGTTGCTTTACTTTCATAAAATGAAAAAGGAAAAAAAAAAGTAAGAAGTTCATTCTGGCACAAACAGAACTTAACGAGCAGATTTACTTTGTCGCTTGTCATAAAAGTTAAGAAGTTTAATTCTGCACAAACGAATTTGGTGCACTTTTTACTTTATCGCCTGCCATTCAAGTTAGAAGTTCATTCTAGTACAAACAGAACTCGCGTGCAGTTTTTACTTTGTGTGGTTTATTTTAAAAAAAAATTAAAAAAAAAAAGAAGAGAAGAAAAAAAGTAAGAAGTACATTCTGGCAGAAAGAAAACTTGCTGCACTTTTTACTTTGTCGTTTATCCAAAAAGAAAAAAAAAGAAAAAAAAAAAAGAAGAAGTTCTTTCTGGCACAAACAGAACTCAGGTACTGTCTGGGGCGAAGAGAACTTACGGTGCAGTAGTAGTAGTTTTACTTTGCCGCCTGTCATAACAGTTAAAAGTTCATTTCTGGCACAAACAGAACTTGCGTGCACTTTCACTTCCTTGCCCCAAGTTCAAACGGGCTGAATAAAGTAAAACACTCGGAGGTGGACACGATAGATGACACCGTTATTGGCAAGGCTTTGCTGGAAACCTTTTTGTTTCGTCTAAGCCATCAATCACGGCACACGCACACACACGCGCGCGTGCACCACTCAAGCACGTGTATGATATGGATGTGTGGTGTGTGTGTGTTGTGTGTGTGTGTGTGTGTTGTGTGTGTGTGTGGTGTTGTTTTTTATTTATTTATTATTTTTTTTATTATTTATTCTTTTATATTTTATTTATTCTTTTATATCGAGGATACAGAATAAGCAACTGTGCTTTTTTCATCCGGTCCGTGTGTATGCAGTTTTTGTAAATATTGTCATCGTTCCACCGCACACGATGGCTACTCTACTCTTTTTGTGTGTGTGTGTGAGTTTGTGTGTTTGTGTGTGTGTGTGTGTGTTTGTGTGTGTGATAGTGTACATGTGTGTGTGTGTGTGTGTGTGTGTGTGTGTGTGTGGTGTGTGTGTGTGTGTGTGTGTGTGTGTGATTTTGTGTGTGTGTGATTTGTGTGTGTGTGTGTATGTGTGTGTGTGATTGTGATTGTGTGTGTTGTTGTGTGTTGTGTGTGTGTGTGTGTGTGTGTGTGTGTGTGTGTGTGTGTGTGTGTATAGTGTGTGTGTGTGTGTGGTGAGTGAGTGATGAGTGAGTGAGTGTGAGTGAGTGAGTGAGTGAGTGAGATGAGAGAGAGAGAGAGAGAGAGAGAGAGAGAGAGAGAGAGAGAGAGAGAGAGAGAGAGAGAGAGAGTATAATAGAAAGTAGATGTGAGAGTGAGACAGAGAGAGAGCATTAGTTATGATTTATGGCGATAAGAAATCCGTTTTGAGAATAAGTTCAAGGATGAGGTCCTAATGCCTCCATAGTTAAAACCCAGTTTAAACTAAAGAAGCCGGTTTT
>CM060328.1:31632557-31647557 GCA_030674155.1 Stramonita haemastoma | reverse complement strand
TTGTGTCAGTGGGCACTGCAATGAATTTTTCAAGCTGTGTTGTACTGTAGGCAAGTTGAACATGGCGGAGCCCATCCCTTTTTAGCTAGCAGGGTGCCTGCTAGGCAAGTTTGTGTCTTCCATGTCTCTGGTCATAGCTGGTGGCCTCCTCTTCTGCCAAAAGCGGATAGTAGGGTTTAAATGCGTGCGCAAGGTTGTGTGTGTGTGTGTGTGTGTGTGTGTGTGTGTGTGTGTGTGTGTGTGTGTGTGTGTGTTGTGTGTGTGTGTGTGTGTGTGTGTGTGTGTCAGTGTGTGTGCGCGTGCGTGCGTGCGTGCGTACGTGTAATCTCAGACGGGACTTGGCGCACGGGACTTTGGTTTAATATGGTCGCATATGGAATATTTTCTGGGGAGTGGAGTTAACTACAGTATAAACAAAAACTCCAAGGGAGAAATCCCCTTTTGAAACGAACATAGCGCAGTAGTGACCAAACTCGTACACTGTTACTATCAGACCACGAGTTCAACGCTCTAACCACAATGAATAAGTCTTTCGGGCTCTCTTGCTTAACCCCCACTCCCCCCTTAACCCCCATCCCCCCTCCAAACTCCTTCGCCTTTTCCCCAAAATAATACAATGGGACGAGCTACAATAGTCTTGTCAGATTACAGTCTGTGATCTGAGCTAGAGTTGCAGGAGCCGGTGTAACGAACTTTAGGCGACGACCACAGTTACTACTGGTGTCCAACAACAGTTAGATGTCAGAGCTGACTGACTGACTAGCCTAGCGTTGGTTTGTCTGATGAAATCAGGTTTCAAGAAAGGATCCGACTGTACTTCAGCCTACTACTACGTACGTACGCCTCATGCACTGGGTTATTATTGCAGTCGAACTGACTGACGCCTTTTCTTCCCCCCCCCAACTTTGTGTTCCGTGTATCTGTTTTACTGATGATTGATAAGGATTTTTTTTGCGAAATGACCCCAGATTATGGATGGTTGAGTATTTATAATGAGCAACGTTACCGTATATATGACAGACTGTCCTTTGTTATTATTGAGGGATATGTGTGGATACGAGCACACAGGTGTACACGAGCACAGATATTGATCAATGTATGCATGTATGCATCCCCCCTACCCACGCACACACAAGCATGCATGCATACACACACACTCACGTGAACACACACACGTACACACACACGTGTACACACACACACACACACACACACACACACACACACACGCACGCACGCACGCACGCACGCACGCACGCACGCACGCGCGCGCGCGCGCGCACACACACACACACATACACACACACACGTGTACACACACACACACACACACACACACACACACACACACACACACACACACACACACACACGGGTACCCCTCCCCCAACACACACACATACACACACACACGTGTCTCCCCCACCCCACCCCCACTTCCCCCACCCACCCACCCACACATATAAACACACACACACCTACACCTTCGATAGATCTGCTTCTTCCGTCGCATTCTGATTTCACTGAGCACTCACTGTCCAGATTTGAGGCTGCGCGGGCCACGGGGCGAAAAAAACAGGCCAATAAAGCCGGTAAGCGCCGAAGACGTCTTGTTTCTCTCTTGTTTTGATGTTTTCTGATCGGATTACTGTCTCGTGTCTCATTGATATTTTGTGAGAGGGGGGTCCGCGGAAAAAGACAGAGAGATAGAGAGACTGAGAGAGACAGAGAGAAAGAGAGAGAGACAGAGAGAGAGAGAGAGAGAGAAGAGAGAGAGAGAGAGAGAGAGAGAGAGAGAGAGAGAGAGAGAGAGAGAGAAGGGGGGGGGGGGGGGGGATAAACGGAGTTGAGAAGAAGGGCTGGGAAGGAATTTGGTCCGTTTTAGTTTTTACATGTTTCTATAGGAACAGCGTAATTATTATTTGTCATAAGACTGAATCCGAAGTCTCGTCTTCTTTTTTTTCGTGTCCGCCCACCCCCCCTCTCTCTCTGTCTCTCTGTCTCTGTCTCTCTCTCTCTCTCTCTCTCTCTCTCTCTCTCTCTCTCTCTCTCTCTCTCTCTCTCTCTCTCTCTCTCTTTCACCCCCCTCTCTCTTGCTTGCTCGACTGCTCTCTCTCTTTCCTCTCCCTCCTCCCTATCTCTCTTCCCCTTTCTCTCTCCTAGTCTATGTTTCTCTCTCTCCACCCCCACCCCCTCTCTCTCTTTCTCAAGAGAGAATTCCAAGCTTGTATATGTCTGGTACCGCAAAGCGCAGCCAAAGTTTGACAGTTCTGAATATTTCGATAGTTTTGCTGCTTTAGTATTGTTGTTGTCTAACTTTGAGCAACTGGATAGTGGCAGGATGGGTTTTGGTCTGATTGATATTATAATTCGATGCAATGGGCATGGAAATTTTAAACATTTTATTAGATTAAAAAAAAAATCCTGTCCATTCTGTGGTATCGTGGGGCGACGTCACTTGTTTGTATGCCTTGCCATGTCTTGTAACGTCGTACCATTGCACGTTATGTGGTGTCCCATGTTTTGGTCCTGTCATTGCAAATCACTTGTGACACCATGTCACGTTATCATTATGGTATACTGTTAATGTTAAGTCACACCTCTTGTGGTTGCGCTTGTCACCTTGTGAGATCGTATCACGTTATTGTACACCTTTTTTTTTTCTTTGGCTAGAGTTCTGTGGTTCATCAATGGTGAGATTTTGTGTTTGCGACTGTTTTTAACCAACCATTGTGGTAGCCACGTTAATTTCGACTGGGGGGGGGGGGGGGGGGAGGGGATACACAATTATGAGCATGTCACGATTCGTGTGGCTGCAACACCACACCTTGTGACGTCATGTCACGTTATTGTACGACATGGAAAGATATCTATATCAATTACGTCACGACGGATTATGTCGCAGCATGTTGTCCGTTGTGACATTTGACATGCGTAGATACTGCGTTACGTTACGTTCTGCCGTGTCGCGTCAAATTATGCCGCCCAGGTTATGGCAGGTGTCGTTTTTCAGTTAGTGTTTGTATCATGCACATGTATACCACAGGGAGACACGGTCAAGAGGGAACATTAACCCATGGGCTGTTTCCCCGGGGGAATAGAGACGTAGCACGCCCCCCCTCCACTTCATGCAGTATAGACCTTGGGGAACAGTAGACCTGTGGGAACAAGTGGTGGCTGACTCTTGCTGAAAAGGACTTGACGTCGGATTAGGGGGAGGGGGGGGGGGGGGGCAACCAAGGCAGCACCATTGCTGCGGCTGGGTCAACTGGTGCAGGGTTGTTCAGGGATGTTCAGGGGTGTTCAGGGATGCTCAGGGATGTTCAGGGGTGTTCAGGATGTTCAGGGATGTTTAGGGGTGTTCAGGGATGTTCAGGGGTGTTTTGGGATGTTCAGGGATGTTCAAGGATGTTTAGGGATGTTCAGGGATGTTTAGGGATGTTCAGGGATGTTCAGAAATGTTCAGGGATGTTCAGGGGTGTTCAGGGATGTTTAGGGATGTTCAGGGATGTTCAGGAATGTTCAGGGATGTTTACGGGTGTTCAGGGATGTTTAGGGGTGTTCAGGGATGTTCGTTTCATTTTGCCTAGATCTGTAGACTACAGGCAGACACCTTCACTAAACCCAGTCCAACCAATAGTGAAGTGAAGTGTTCTAAAAGCTAAATGATGAACTTTAGATTGTTTGATCATATCAAAATTTTCCCTCCGTCTTCCATAATAGCGATCTGTTACCAGATAATAACATATCATCTGCAGAGGAGAAAAAAAAACAGGTCCTTCCTCTTAGTTCTTTTTCTCCCCAGGTCCATAACGATGATGTGGTGATTTCCACACTTGTGACTATTGATTGCTTGTGTGTTGTATATAATATAGGTCGAATGCAAGCGCTTTGGTTTGTTTTGCAAGATAAAGCGCTATGTAAATTCCACGTATTATTATTATTATTATTATTATTATTATTACTACTACTACTACTACTACTACTACTACTACTACTACTACTACTACTACTACTACTACTACTACCGCTACCACTTGCTGTCATCAGCGACAGACAGATCAGATTCATCTCAATTAATCAGAGACAAGTGGTCGACCCATCGCGAGGGAAATTTGAAGCGGGGAGATAATCCTCCCACAACGTCATATTATACAGGTGAGCACAGGAAAAACCCTTCAGCTTTTTCAGAACGGAACTGTATTGCACAGATATATCTGGGATTGTATATGGATCTGCATACGTGCGTTTTGTCATCGTTTACGCGAACGAGGATACTGTTGTTACTTATCAGGTGTATCATCTGATCAGTCGGTGCAAGGCTGCCTGCCGATGGTAACGTTGTTACTTACCTACCTCTGTGGCCCTCACCTGGGCACGTGTGCAGTGCAGTCGCTCGCTCTGAAGTCAGCTCCAGTTTGGAGGAAGATGAAGACAGCTGGTCTCAATCATTTATAATCTGTTGGTCTGTCCCTGGTAAGTTTCCTCAGTCATTTTCATATAAGATAATTTCGGTTGGTTTTTTTTTTTGTTTCTTTAAAAAACATGATGACTTAAGAGTGACGCCACGCTTGCATTTATTTATCTTCCCTACTAGGATTGCAGGAAAATTAAGAGAAGGAAATCGATTATTGTGTTTTCAAAATAAGTCGTATCAATTTGTGATTGAAATGAGCACACTGTATAACTCTGTGAAACTTGTCGTCCAGTGGTAGGCTCAGATTGCTCGTTAGATTGTTTACAGTGGATACATGTATGCATATGATGCTTGTGCGTGCGCGCTGGCACGCGTACGCACACACACATACACACACACGTGGCGCGGCGCGCGCGAGGACGTGTGTTCGCGCATGGACAAACAAGAGAGAAAATCATTTTGATGCCACCTTACTGCGTAGAATCCCAGAACCTCCTGTCACAAAGTAAGTAAAGAAGTAGGGGTCTGTGGCAGAAATGCCGTTTCCTTGACATATATCAGCCCACCATGCCTGCTGGACAGATTGTCCCCGAAAGAAAGAAGCAGCAGTGTCATTCCCATGCCAAGTTTTAAGCAGCGAGGGGCCCTGTTGGCTGAGTGGGTAGATCATGATTTCTGCACATAGTAAGTGCAACAGCTCACACATATGGGTATTTGCAATACTCTTTCTCCTACCGAGCCTTGTATGATACTACAAGGAAAAAGAAATCTTCAGGAGGGAAGACCCCACGCGGGCAGGGGCTCGCGAGAGGCTGGCACACCCTAGGCTGGTCCGTCCTATAAAAGGGGGGTTCCCGCGGATATTTGGCGCTTTTTGCAATTCTCGCCGAGTTATCAAAAAGAAATATGGATACTTCCAATGTTCATGTGCCTACTTCATCGGAGTGTGTTGTATCGGAGGTGCTTGAGGAGGTGGACAATCGGCAGCTGGATACAGGACATGCTGCTTTGTCTGCCTCCCAGTTACAGGAACTGGCAATTCTGGTGGCTAAACAGATGCATCAATCACCTCCAGAAAAGGTCAGTTTCTCAAACTCCGGTTCATGTGCACATCATATGCATTGGTTTCTATTTCATGATGATTGTGATCACAATGTGTGTTTGTGTGTGTGTGTGTGCATAGCACATGCACTGGTTTTTGCTTTGTGTTGTCTTGTTTTTCTTTCAGTTTTGTTGAGATTGTAATCACAGTTTCTGAGACAAATATGTGCGTATATGTGCATCGCACATATGTTGGTCTCAATTTTGTGATAACTGTATTCACAGTAATTGGATCATAGATGCGTGCATACCATAGGCATTGTTCTTTATATCATAATGTTGTGATAACTGTAATCACTAATATTGTGATAATTGTTACCACAGTCTTTAGATATATATTGCATACGGCCCTCATTGGATATGTGTAGGTGCATATTATGTAGGTTAGGCCTGTTATTTTAAAGGAAAAATAATGATTAAAACAGTAAATTTATATCTAAAAGAATTAAAAAAGAAAAGGAAAGAAAACACACAGAGAAGAGGAAAGCAGAGGTTATTGAGTTGTTGTGTTCTTATCTCTGAGTGTTTGTGTTTGTGTGATCAAGATGGAAGGAATCCCCCTATTTTTGGGGGGGACGGGGTGATATTGTGCTTTGGCAGGCAGCACTCAGGCTCGGCTTTGTGCGTGTCCCCTGGGTGCTGTGCTGGTGCTAACGATCCCGGCACAAACAGCCATATCGTTTAGCGTAAATCGGCGGCCAACTATCAGCACATGCCCAGCCTCGACATCCTGCACATTGGCACATGTCGGAGGTCTGGTTGCTTACCCCTGTTTATCCTGTCATTTCCAGCGTCCACGCCTGGAGGTAAGTAATACCCCCCAGCAGCACTGGACGACCCCAGCTAGTGGCACCGGGGGCGGTTTTTCTCTGCCTGCCTACACCCAAGGCAGCCAGCGCTGGCCAGTGGACCAGATAGCATCAGGGTCCTGTCTCCACCCCACTCAGCCAGCAAGTAAACACTTGGGATCTCCCTTTCCCTCCTCCCTCCCGATGCCTGCTATGCGGTCTTCCCAACCCCATACCTTCACCTCTCCCTCAACCCTGGGGTTGGATAATTTCTGCACATAGTAAGTGCAACAGCTCACACATATGGGTATTTGCAATACTCTTTCTCTTACCGAGCCTTGTATGATACTACAAGGAAAAAGAAATCTTCAGGAGGGAAGACCCCACGCGGGCAGGGGCTCGCGAGAGGCTGGCACACCCTAGGCTGGTCCGTCCTATAAAAGGGGGTTCCCGCGGATATTTGGCGCTTTTTGCAATTCTCGCCGAGTTATCAAAAAGAAATATGGATACTTCCAATGTTCATGTGCCTACTTCATCGGAGTGTGTTGTATCGGAGGTGCTTGAGGAGGTGGACAATCGGCAGCTGGATACAGGACATACTGCTTTGTCTGCCTCCCAGTTACAGGAACTGGCAATTCTGGTGGCTAAACAGATGCATCAATCACCTCCAGAAAAGGTCAGTTTCTCAAACTCCGGTTCATGTGCACATCATATGCATTGGTTTCTATTTCATGATGATTGTGATCACAATGTGTGTTTGTGTGTGTGTGTGTGTGCATAGCACATGCACTGGTTTTTGCTTTGTGTTGTCGTTGTTTTTCTTTCAGTTTTGTTGAGATTGTAATCACAGTTTCTGAGACAAAATGTGCGTATATGTGCATCGCACATATGTTGGTCTCATTTTTGTGATAACTGTATTCACAGTAATTGGATCATATATGCGTGCATACCATAGGCATTGTTCTTTATATCGTAATGTTGTGATAACTGTAATCACTAATATTGTGATAATTGTTACCACAGTCTTTAGATATATATTGCATACGGCCCTCATTGGATATGTGTAGGTGCATATCATGTAGGTTAGGCCTGTTATTTTAAAGGAAAAATAATGATTAAAACAATAAATTTATATCTAAAAGAATTAAAAGAGAAAAGGAAAGAAAACACACAGAGAAGAGGAAAGCAGAGGTTACTGAGTTGTTGTGTTCTTATCTCTGAGTGTTTGTGTTTGTGTGATCAAGATGGAAGGAATCCCCTATTTTTGGGGGGACGGGGTGATATTGTGCTTTGGCAGGCAGCACTCAGGCTCGGCTTTGTGCGTGTCCCCCTGGGTGCTGTGCTGGTGCTAACGATCCCGGCACAAACAGCCATATCGTTTAGCGTAAATCGGCGGCCAACTATCAGCACATGCCCAGCCTCGACATCCTGCACATTGGCACATGTCGGAGGTCTGGTTGCTTACCCCTGTTTATCCTGTCATTTCCAGCGTCCACGCCTGGAGGTAAGTGATACCCCCAGCAGCACTGGACGACCCCAGCTAGTGGCACCGGGGGCGGTTTTTCTCTGCCTGCTTACACCCAAGGCAGCCAGCGCTGGCCAGTGGACCAGATAGCATCAGGGTCCTGTCTCCACCCCACTCAGCCAGCAAGTAAACACTTGGGATCCCCTTTCCCTCCTCCCTCCCGATGCCTGCTGTGCGGTCTTCCCAACCCCATACCTTCACCTCTCCCTAAACCCTGGGGTGGGATAATTCTGCCCTCACCCCCCCTGTTTCCCTCCACTCCACCCCCCAGCCCCAGTTCGTGGCTCCTCAGCCATGGGGCTCTGTGGTAAATAATTTCCATCCCCCCCTTCCACCTTTCCTTTCCATTCCCCCACCCCCTCCCAGTCTGGAAGTGGATCCAATTACGAGGATGTCAGCGGGCCATCGGACGGGTCAGACATGGAAGACTGCACTCCTGACCCCTTTAAGGCCATTCCCGAGTTACAGGGTTTCCACCTGTCTGGCGCTCGCGTGGCACTGAATAAGCGGCGCCGGGGTAAGGTTCCCTCACAGCAGGCACGTTCCCTCTGGCTGCATGCACGTGACCTCGACAACCCTGGTCGCACGTGGCAGCCAGTGAAGGCAAACAGGGTCACCACCATGTATACTGCCCATGAGGAGGGGAGGCTTTTGCTGCACAGTCACGGCCAGCTATTTTTCCTCTTGCTGACCATGCCTGCAGAAGGGATGATTTTCTCAGCGCCCAGCAGACACGTATTGGAGCGGCTGCACATGCGGTGTGTCTGGCTATGACCACTGCGAACACGTGCCTGGAGAGGTTGTCCCCCCTGCTCCCATCCACTTCAGACGGACGTGCAGGGAGCGGTGGAGAGGTGCTCCAGCTACTGAGTGAGGACATGGCCAATGCCCTGGGTCATGCTCTGCGGATCCTTGCTGCTGAGTCCTCAGCCCTGTGCAAGGAACGACGGCAGCTATGCCTGAGCACGGTGGCAGACACTCAGGGCAGGGCAGCCCTCGAAAGCTTGTCTCCATCAGAGACACAGCTCTTCAGTGGGGACCTGGCCTCTGTCATCAAGGCCATGAAGAGCAGAAGGGAGGTGGAGAGCTCTTTTGCAGGCAGGACTCCCCAGCAACACAGACCAGGGCAGCAGTCTTTTCACCACCGCCGCAGGCAGCTACGCCAACAGGCGTCTACAAGCAGGCAGGGTGAAGGAGGAGCTCAGCCCTTTCGCCACCAGAGGAACCCCTCTTCTTCTTCCTCTCCACAGCTTTTTCGAGGGTTCAACCCCACAGGTTCTGCCCAACATCAGTGGAGGAAGTAGAACAAAACCAAGGGGAGGCTACCTTTCCACAAGAAGCCACAGGTCAACAGGACGGCATGACTGTGTCAGACGGACACAGCAGCAGGGGAAGAGAACGGCAGGGCAGTTAGGAAACCATACAGCAGCACGTTTCCTGCAGTTCACCTGGAGAGGAGGACAGACGTATCGCTACACAGCCCTGCCCTTCGGCCTTGCCTCCTGCCCCAGAGTGTTCACCAGGGTAACCAAACCCATCGTGCACTGCCTCAGGTCAAAAGCAATCAGGGTTGCCTTTTACCTGGACGACATTTTAATCCTTTCCAGAACCAAACAGCAGGCAGAAAACAATGCCAGGACAGTGGTGACAGTGCTAGAAGACCTGGGCTTCAGCCTAAACTGGGACAAATCCAGCATAGTGCCAGCACAGAGATTCCTGTATCTTGGCCTTCTGTGGGATTCTCTCAGCATGACTGTCAGTCTTCCGGAAGACAAACGAGTATCAATCAGGGAGCTTGCATGCAATATTCTACATTCCCCTCTTGTGACAGCCAGGAAGCTAATGACATTTCTAGGGAAGGTGACATTCGCGTCCTATGCCGTACCGTTAGCCAGGCTACATGTCAGCGAGCTACAGCAGGCGCTGCGGTTAATTTACCAACGACCACAAGACATGTGGAAGCGGACAGCATTACATCACGAAGCCAGGCAGAATCTCCAGTTCTGGCAAACGCTAGACTGAACTCCACGCCAGCTCAAGCGCCCGACACCCGATCTTATAATGGCAACAGACGCATCGGGGAAGGGATGGGGAGCAAGCCTACAGGCCCAGACGGCCAAGGGTCAGTGGTCGGCCAGACAGAAGTACAACTATATCAATTTCTTGGAAATGCAGGCGGTCCGGTCAGGAATGCACTGAGGGCATTTCAGGACGGACTGGAAGGGAAGGTGGTGTGTGTACAGATAGACAACAAGACCACTGTGGCTTATCTGACGAAAGAAGGGGGAACAAAGTCGATGAAGCTGTCTCGTCTAGCCTGTCAGATACTGCTGTGGTGTCAGCGCCGTCACATCTCCCTTATCCCAATCTACGTGAAGGGCAGCGGGAATACTATAGCAGACTCCCTATCACGCACCAAGGCCACTCAATGGCAACTGAATCCACGTGTGGCGAAGAATATCGTTGCTCAGTTCGGGACACCACAGATAGATCTCTTCGCCTCCCGCTCAACGTCACAGCTGGAGAGATACATGTGTCTGGCAGACAGGACAGTCAGGCTTATGCAATAGACGCCTGAGCCAACCCTGGCACTTCCAATTCCTGTATGCTTTTCCCCCTCCAACTTTGGTACCAACAGTAGTGAACAAGTTCAGGGGACTACATTCCAAGATGTTGCTGATAGCCCCGTGTTGGAACGATGCTCCATGGCTTCCAATGCTTCTACAGCTGTTGTTTCAGACGCCACACAGACTACCTCTGTTACCCGATCTGTTGATCAACACAGGACAGGCTACCCAGTACGGAATCTGGAAGCCCGGCGGTTAACAGTATGGCGGCTATGCGGCAGGCCACAGGAGTCAAGGTCCAGCCTGCCACATTTACGATTTTGGAGGGCAGCTGGAGGAAAAGCACCCGTAAACAATACCAGTCAGCATGGACATCGTGGCAAGAGTGGTGTCGTGACCAGTCTCTGGACGCAGCTTCCGTTTCTGTTGTGAAACTGTTAGATTATTTACAACACCTCTATTCCAGAGGCCTAGCATGGAGGACCCTAAATGTCCATCGCTCTGCTATTTCTAGCATTCTAGAACCACACAAAATCTGTACCAGTAGGCCAGCATCCTCTTGTGTGCAGATTTCTCAAAGGAGTGTTTAATGAGAGACCACCTATGATTCGTATAGCCCCCACATGGGACATGGGAACTGTGCTGTGTAAATTGGCAGAGTGGCATCCATGTGAAGAGTTGGATTTACCCAGACTAACTTATAAAGTAGCGTTTCTGCTGGCAACTTGCACAGCCAAACGTGTCAGTGATCTAGTCCTGTTTTCTGTTGATAAATCTCTCTGTCATGTTGGGGGTAAAAGTATCGTATTACAAACTAGATTCGGGTCAAAGACGGACAGACTATCCCATAGAGCACCACCCATTAGGCTGAGAGAGTGCGAAGACGTTCGCCTGTGTCCAGTGAGTTATGTGCGTGATTACATGACCAGAACGGAAGGTCTAAGACAAGGGGAAATGCAGCTGTTGATATCTCCTTACAGACCCTATCGCCCAGTACAGCTGGCTACAGTGCGCAGGTGGATTGAATCTGTGTTGAAGCTAGCAGGGGTAGAGGGGTCAGCGGGCTCTACCCGTGCAACAGTGACTACTTGTGCTATGCTACATGGTGTTTCACTGCAGCGGATTATGGCTTCGGCAGATTGGACTCGGAAAGACACTCCCCTTCACCACTACCTGCGTGTGTTACCGGAGGAAACACTGCGCAGCATTGAAGAGAGAACCATTCAGGATGCGGTTCTCTCAGCGGCTGACTGATCGGACCGTTTTCTACCAGAGGTATCAGGTACTGATGGCATCAGGTTAGTACTGCATGTCAGTACATTGTCTGTACAGAGGTAGTTAATGGCATGACTATGTCTGTTATTTCTTCTGTCTTCTCATCTGATTAATGATGTCCTAATAGACTAAACCATGCGACTGTTAAACAGTCACCCATATGTGTGAGCTGTTGCACTTACTATGTGCAGAAATTAGAAAATTTTAAAGCGTAGCGCTGTAAAATTGGAATTTCTGCACTAAGTGCAACAGCTCACACTTAAGTGTCGCATGTTTTCAGTTTGCTCGAATTTCAAAAGCGCCAAATATCCGCGGGAACCCCCCTTTTATAGGACGGACCAGCCTAGGGTGTGCCAGCCTCTCGCGAGCCCCTGCCCGCGTGGGGTCTTCCCTCCTGAAGATTTCTTTTTCCTTGTAGTATCATACAAGGCTCGGTAAGAGAAAGAGTATTGCAAATACCCATATGTGTGAGCTGTTGCACTTAGTGCAGAAATTCCAATTTTACAGCGCTACGCTTTAAAATTTTCTAATTCTGCCCTCACCCCTCCTGGTCCCCTCCACTCCACCCCCCATCCCCAGTTCGTGGCTCCTCAGCCATGGGGCTCTGTGGTAAATAATTTTCATCCCCCCCCCTTCCACCTTTCCTTTCCATTCCCCCACCCCCTCCCAGTCTGGAAGTGGATCTAATTTCGAGGATGTCAGCGGGCCATCGGACGGGTCAGACATGGAAGACTGCACTCCTGACCCCTTTCAGGCCATTCCCGAGTTACAGGGTTTCCACCTGTCTGGCGCTCGCGTGGCACTGAATAAGCGGCGCCGGGGTAAGGTTCCCTCACAGCAGGCACGTTCCCTCTGGCTGCATGCACGTGACCTCGACAACCCTGGTCGCACGTGGCAGCCAGTGAAGGCAAACAGGGTCACCACCATGTATACTGCCCATGAGGAGGCGGAGGCTTTTGCTGCACAGTCACGGCCAGCTATTTTTCCTCTTGCTGACCATGCCTGCAGAAAGGATGATTTTCTCAGCGCCCAGCAGACACGTATTGGAGCGGCTGCACATGCGGTGTGTCTGGCTATGACCACTGCGAGCACGTGCCTGGAGAGGTTGTCCCCCCTGCTCCCATCCACTTCAGACGGACGTGCAGGGAGCGGTGGAGAGGTGCTCCAGCTACTGAGCGAGGACATGGCCAATGCTCTGGGTCATGCTCTGCGGATCCTTGCTGCTGAGTCCTCAGCCCTGTGCAAGGAACGACGGCAGCTATGCCTGAGCACGGTGGCAGACACTCAGGGCAGGGCAGCCCGCGAAAGCTTGTCTCCATCAGAGACACAGCTCTTCAGTGGGGACCTGGCCTCTGTCATCAAGGCCATGAAGAGCAGAAGGGAGGTGGAGAGCTATTTTGCAGGCAGGACTCCCCAGCAACACAGACCAGGGCAGCAGTCTTTTCACCACCGCCGCAGGCAGCTACGCCAACAGGCGTCTACAAGCAGGCAGGGTGAAGGAGGAGCTCAGCCCTTTCGCCACCAGAGGAGCCCCTCTTCTTCTTCCTCTCCACAGCTTTTTCGAGGATGCAACCCCACAGGTTCTGCCCAACATCAGTGGAGGAAGCAGAACAAAACCAAGGGGAGGCTACCTTTCCACAAGAAGCCACAGGTCAACAGGACGGCATGACTGTGTCAGACGGACACAGCAGCAGGGGAAGAGAACGGCAGGGCAGTTAGGAAACCATACAGCAGCACGTTTCCTGCAGTTCACCTGGTGAGGACAGACGTATCGCTACACAGCCCTGCCCTTCGGCCTTGCCTCCTCCCCCAGAGTGTTCACCAGGGTAACCAAACCCATCGTGCACTGCCTCAGGTCAAAAGCAATCACGGTTGTCTTTTACCTGGACGACATTTTAATCCTTTCCAGAACCAAACAGCAGGCAGAAAACAATGCCAGGACAGTGGTGACAGTGCTAGAAGACCTGGGCTTCAGCCTAAACTGGGACAAATCCAGCATAGTGCCAGCACAGAGATTCCTGTATCTTGGCCTTCTGTGGGATTCTCTCAGCATGGCTGTCAGTCTTCCGGAAGACAAACGAGTATCAATCAGGGAGCTTGCATGCAATATTCTACATTCCCCTCTCGTGACAGCCAGGAAGCTAATGACATTTCTAGGGAAGGTGACATTCGCGTCCTATGCCGTACCGTTAGCCAGGCTACATGTCAGAGAGCGACAGCAGGCGCTGCGGTCAATTTACCAACGACCACAAGACATGTGGAAGCGGACAGCATTACATCACGAAGCCAGGCAGAATCTCCAGTTCTGGCAAACGCTAGACTGAACTCCACGCCAGCTCAAGCGCCCGACACCCGATCTTATAATGGCAACAGACGCATCGGGGAAGGGATGGGGAGCAAGCCTACAGGCCCAGACGGCCAAGGGTCAGTGGACGGCCAGACAGAAGTACAACTATATCAATTTCTTGGAAATGCAGGCGGTCAGGAATGCACTGAGGGCATTTCAGGACGGACTGGAAGGGAAGGTGGTGTGTGTACAGATAGACAACAAGACCACTGTGGCTTATCTGACGAAAGAAGGGGGAACAAAGTCGATGAAGCTGTCTCGTCTAGCCTGTCAGATACTGCTGTGGTGTCAGCGCCGTCACATCTCCCTTATCCCAGTCTACGTGAAGGGCAGCGGGAATACTATAGCAGACTCCCTGTCACGCACCAAGGCCACTCAATGGCAACTGAATCCACGTGTGGCGAAGAATATCGTTGCTCAGTTCGGGACACCACAGATAGATCTCTTCGCCTCCCGCTCAACGTCACAGCTGGAGAGATACATGTGTCTGGACAGACAGGACAGTCAGGCTTATGCAATAGACGCCCTGAGCCAACCCTGGCACTTCCAATTCCTGTATGCTTTCCCCCCTCCAACTTTGGTACCAACAGTAGTGAACAAGTTCAGGGGACTACATTCCAAGATGTTGCTGATAGCCCCGTGTTGGAACGATGCTCCATGGCTTCCAATGCTTCTACAGCTGTTGTTTCAGACGCCACACAGACTACCTCTGTTACCCGATCTGTTGATCAACACAGAGACAGGCTACCCAGTACGGAATCTGGAAGCCCGGCGGTTAACAGTATGGCCGCTATGCGGCAGGCCACAGGAGTCAAGGTCCAGCCTGCCACATTTACGATTTTGGAGGGCAGCTGGAGGAAAAGCACCCGTAAACAATACCAGTCAGCATGGACATCGTGGCAAGAGTGGTGTCGTGACCAGTCTCTGGACGCAGCTTCCGTTTCTGTTGTGAAACTGTTAGATTATTTACAACACCTCTA
>CM060328.1:31620057-31627557 GCA_030674155.1 Stramonita haemastoma | reverse complement strand
GTTCTTACAAGAACATGCATTATACCATACAGAGGAAGAATTACAGACAACCTGTCTTAAGTCTCACGTATATGTACGTGTGTGTGTGGTGTGTGTGTGTGTGTGTGTGTGTGTGTGTGTGTGTGTGTGTGTGTGTGTGTGTGTATGTGTGTGTGTCACTGTGTGTATGTGTGTGTGTGTCACCGTGTGTGTGTGTCACCGTGTGTGTGTGTGTGTGTGTGTGTGGTGTGTGGTGTGTGTGTGTGTGTCGTCGCGCGCGCGCGCGCGTGTATGTGTGTGTATGTTTGTGTGTGTACATGTGAGTATGTGTGCGTGTATGTGTTTGTGTGTGTCCGCGTGTGTATATTCATGTGCATGTGTGTGCATGCGCGCGTGCGTGCGAGTGTGTGCGCCCGCGCGAGCTCTCGTGTGTGTGTGTGTGTGTGTGTGTGTGTGTGTGTGTGTGTGTGTGTGTGTGTGTGTGTGTGTGTGTGTGTGTGTGGTGTGCTCTCGTTCAGCAGCATGGGATACAGAGAGGAAAAGTATCTGTTGCGCTCCGATTAATGTAGCTAGTTATATTGCCAAAACACTCTCTCTCTCTCTCTTCTCTCTCTCTCTCTCTCTCTCTCTCTCTCTCTCTCTCTCTCTCTCTCTCTCTCTCTCTCTCTCTCTTCTCTCTCTCTCTGCCTGCCTGCCTGCCTCTGCCCTGCCTGTCTGCTGCCTCTCTCTCTGCTCTCTGCTCTCTCTCTCTCTCTCTCTCTCTCTCTCTCTCTCTCTCTCTCTCTCTCTCTCTCTCTCTCTCTCTCTCTCTCTCTCTCTCCCCTCTCCTCCTCTCCTCTCTCCTCTCCCTCCCTCCCTCTCCCTCCCTCCCTCTCTCTCCTCCCTCTCTCTCTCCCCCTCTCTCCCTCCCTCCCTCCCTCCCTCCCTCCCTCCCTCCCCCCCTCTCTCTCCCTCCCTCCCTCTCGCCCGAACTGCGCATTCCTGGAAGAATCGATCGTTTGGGAGGTAGATGTCAAAGAACTGACAGAAAAATAAAAAAGAAGGCAGAAAGTGAATAAAGATGACAGTTTCTGGCACTGCAACATTTCGGAAAGTGGGGGGGGGGGGGGGGGGGGGGGGGGGGGTACTAGACTAGTGGTACCAGTTGCTGAAAGAGCCCGTGTTATCCTCACTAGAGAGAGAGAGAGAGGGGGGGGGGGGGGGGGGGACAGGCAGATAGAGAGAAAGAGAGACAGGCAGGCAGGCAGAGACAGACAGAATATGATAGTGTGTGTGTGTGTGTGTATCACTCTCTGTGTGTGTGTGTGTGTGTGTGTGTGTGTATCACTGTGTGTGTGTGTGTCACTGTGTGTGTGTGTCACTGTGTGTGTGTATGTGTCACTGTGTGTGTGTATGTGTCACTGTGTCAGTGTGTGTGTGTGTGTGACTCTGTGTGTGTGTGTGTCACTGTGTGTGTGTCACTGTGTGTGTGTCACTGTGTGTGTGTGTGTGTGTGTGTGTGTGTGTGTGTGTGTGTGTGTGTGTGTGTGTGTGTGTGTGTGTTGAGAGGATGAGGAAGAAGGGGAGGGGGGGGGGGGGGCACTGGAACTGGTTATTGCCATTGCTAGAGGAAGAAAGGTAGAGAGAGTACGGTTTGTAAACATGTTCGGTGTTAAAATAATTTTGTAATGGGATGTTGTGTGCTAAATTGATAGTAAGATTGATGGAGAACACGATGTGTGTCGTTTACAGATCTGTCATTGAAGGCGCTTTGGATAACATCTGGTCTGTCAGCTCACCACAACCTATGCCAGTCAGGTAAGTGTATAGTAGAATTCATGTTATCGTTTTGTTGTTGTTGATACACCACCACTTTCAGTCACAGCAGATTTCTCTGCGTCAAAATTAGGCTGCTCTCCCCGGGGTCTGAAACTGTATGATTATTTTGTTTCCCTATCAGAGTGGCTGGCTTTTTTTCTACAGAATTTTGCCGCGGACAACTCTCTTGTTGCCGTGGGTTCTTTTACGTGCGCTAAATTTGTGTAACACACAGGACCTCGGTTTATATCGTCTCATCTGAAAGACTAGCACCCAGACCATGTACCACCATTCGTGGTCTCATGGATGGGGGGGGGGGGGGGGAAACGTTTATTTTGCCCAAACGGGGATCGAACCACCGCACACTTTCGACCGGACTTTACGCTTTCTAGGCAGGCGCGTTACCTCTAGACCACCGATTTAGTACAGTGTATGGGGAGGGAGGGAAGGAGGGGGGGGGGAGAGGAGAGAGAGAGAGAGAGAGAGAGAGAGAGAGAGAGAGAGAGAGAGAGAGAGAGAGAGAGAGAGAGAGAGAGAGAGAGAGTGGACCCTTTCGAGAGAAATGGGAATTATCTCAAGCAGTTTTTTTTTGTTTTGTTTTCTTTGGTTTGTTTTGTTATTTTTCATCTTGCCCACGACAAGCAGTAAAGAAGTAAAGAAAGAAATGACTGTCCATGTCTCCCATCACAGACTCACAAACCATTTTTGTTGTTGTTGTTATACTTTCCCAGGCTTAACGCCCTGGGGGGTCACCTAGAATATGTACTCTGACTCATCCCAATAGAAAATCGCTGTATCATATTGTCTTCTATTGCATTGCACATCACTTTCAGTCTCGGTAGAGTTTTCAGCGTGAAATTCGAACTTGTCTCCTCAGGAAGGGTGCGTCGCCACAAGAGCAGCGCCACCCTTACATTTTTTCTCGCTGTTCCTGTGTGTGTATTTGTTCGCCTAGTATATCACATTTGTTTCCCAGCGACACCATAAGTATACACTGTATGCATGAGAAGTTTGCGTGATTGACTGTTTTCAAGTACATGAGACCACATTGTCAGCCATACTCCGACTTCAGAGAATTTGTTTTCTTCCGTAAAAGAGAGTGCAGGTTGTCATGCAACGAGTTTGTCTTGGCTATGCACAATCTCATCATTTCCAAGCATATCATCTTAGATGTAATCCTTGGCACTTAGCTTACATCAATAACTGACAAAACTTCTTTGCCTAAAAAAAGGGGGAGTGGGGGTGGGGGGCGCTGGGAGCAAACATCTAACAAGTAACGATCAAAAGCAGATGTCCATTTTGAACACTGTACAGTAATTGCACATTTTTATATCTGAAAATAAGGTAACAGTTTTTTTGGGCGAAAGGTCGCCATTGCGTATATGTTAGAGATTTTCATTTTTAAATGTCAGCGGGATACATTACAAAGGTTTTGGATTCAACTTCAAGAGAAGTTTTCTTTGTGAAAGACACACACTCAGAGACAGACAGACAGAGAAAATCGGGAGGAGGGATGGGGTGAGGTGGGAGGGGTGGGGGTGGGGTTAATGTTAGTGGTATATCCCGTAATCTGCGTCGTTTGTTTATAAGTGGTACACTTGTCGACTTCAAAGCAAGTGCTTGTGACCTGAAAAAAGGGGGTTGGTGAGCTCATTTCTTGGACAAAGCCATTGGAGTTTACGATGACATTAATGATTTTTCATCTCATATAACTTCATGATGAAGAGGAGTCTGTTTTGTTTTAGTGGTATAGAAAGCGCTTAGCAATCACCACAACACAACAAACAAACCCAAACACTCAAAATTGTACGTGTTGATCCAGCCATTGAGGCGAGAAACACTGAGTGATCTGCATTTCACGTCTGTACTGTATGACAGCGTGATGTGGATGACAATGAATGATGACGATATTTGAGGAGAGAGAGAGAGAGAGAGGAGAGAGAGAGGAGAGAGAGAGAGAGAGAGAGAGGAGAGAGAGAGAGAGAGAGAGAGAGAGAGGAGAGGCAGGCAGGCAGGCAGACAGAGACAGACAGACAGACAGACAGAGACGGACAGACAGGCAAGCAGGCAGACAGAGACAGACAGACAGACAGAGACAGATGCGGGGTTCAAAAGAATACACAAGCAGACAGCATCATGTTCAGATCCTGACTGGTTCAAATTTAAGCCTGCAGACATTGCTCCATGGGAGGTCTCACCCTGATGACCATGATGGTAGTTTTGCACTGTCGCAGTGACTCCTTTGCCAGCTGTTCCACTGATGACCGCTGTGTGACTTTTTGCCTTTGAGGCTTAACCCCTCCCTACTACTAATGCTGCCTTTAGTTTGTCTCCCGGTTTGTTTTGAGACAGGCGTGGTGGTCACTAAGGGCTTGTCAAAACGTTGCCCATATATATATATACCGGCCATGAAAGTGGTATAGTTGACTTGAACATGTGTAGAGATGTGTTTTATTTGGGGGGGGGGGGTTCTTTTCTTTTCGAGGATAATGGAATAAGCACTCAGGTGCTTTTTTATTTACATCCAGTCCTCGTATGTGTAGTTTTGTCAGTTTTGTCATCCATTCCCACCGACACACAATGGCCTACTCTTCTGAAAAGCGAAACGGGTTTTAACGTGTGCGCAAGATGTTCTGCGTGCGTTCGCACACGGGACCTCGGTTTATAGTTTCACCCGAAGGACTTTTGGGGGGGAGTGGAGTTGGCACTGATGTCAACTCCACAGGAAAATCCTCTTGAACGAGATTCGAACAGACGGACGGACAGACAGACAGACAGACAGAGAGAGAGACAGGCAGGCAGGCAGGCAGGCAGGCAGGCAGGCACGTCGTGCAAAACTACATCATGTTCATCGGGTGAGCCCTCCCATGGAGCAATGTCTGCAGGCTTAAATTTGAACCAGTCAGGATCTGAACATGATGCTTGGGATTTAAATTTTTTTTTTTTTTTACAAACAACAAAGCGCAAATTATAGTGACCCATTACAATCTGCAAGTGTAAATTATAGCAGCCTGTGACAAATTCCAAAGCGCAAAAAGGGATCCGTAACAAATTCCAAAGAGCTAATAGTGACCTGTTACGAATTACAAAGCGCAAATGGGACCTTTTATAAAATTTTAAGTGCAGATAGAGATCTTTTACAGACAACGAAGTTCAAATAGCGAACTTTTACAGACTTCAAAGTGCAGATAGCGATCTTTTACAGACTACAAAGTTCAAATGGGGATATTATACAGACTACAAAGTGTGAACAGCGATCTTTTACTGACTACCAAGTTCAAATAGCGATCTTTTACAGACTGCAAGGCGCAAGTAGCGACCTTTTACAAACATAATCTAGAATGCATTTCTTTTCCATAGCAGCGTTGTACCTTAGCAGCACACGAATCAATGTTGAACATTCTGTTGTTAAATGAGTAACGTCCACTTTTTTTTTTTTTTAACGTCCACTAGTTTATTTTATTTATTGTTTTATATCGAGGATAATGGAATAAGCATTTATGTGCTTTTTTACATCCAGTCCCGTGTGTACGCAATTTGATCAATCTTGTTATCTGCTCCGATCCCACCGGCACACAATGGCCTACTCTTACGAAAAGCGGAACAACATTTAACGTGTGCGCAAGATGTTCAGCGTGCGTTCGCACACGGGACCTCGGTTTATAGTCTCATCCGAAGGACGAATAACCTGCCGCCAGATTACAGTCAGCATTTCATAGTGTCAGTGTATGTGTGTTCTAGATGGACAGAGAAAGGCTATCAGCAATTGATCAGTGTTGAACGAGCTGACTTATGTTGTCTGGCAATATCGGGTTTCAAGAAAAAAATGATGACTAATCTGACGGTAGGTTATCCATTGTACGGTATAACAGTAACAGTGATGCCCTTCCCTAACACTGACACTGTGTTTCTGCAGCTGTTAAAATTGACGACCACATTATGCGAAGTGACGTCGAGAGATAATCAATATTAAACCATTATCTGTTTTACTCCAACAGATGAAAGGATAAAGGCGCATGCAGCATTAAGTTACTTGTTGAAGATGTGAACCTAGAAAATAAAAATTTAAAAAAAGCAAAAGTTAACCACTAGGCCTTTTTGCCCCCATCATTAGTGAAAAATATAATGTTTAACTTCCCCTCCCCCTCCTTTAAATAATAATATATAAAAAAGGATGTCGGCAACATTTTATTTTATTTTTTATTTTTTTTATATTCATTTATATCGAGGATAATAGGATAAGCACTCTTGTGTTTTTTTTTGTTTTTTTTTACATCCTGTCCCCGTGTGTATGCATTTTTGTAAATGTCATCTGTTCCCACCGGCACACGATGGCCTACTCTTACGACAAGCGGAACAGGATTTAACGTGTGCGCAAGATGTTCTGCGTGCGTTCGCACACGGGGCCTCGGTTTAAAGTCTCATCCGAAGGACTTTTTGGGGGGGAGTGGAGTCAGCACTGATGTTAACTCCAGGAGAAAAATCGGCAACATAAAGTAGAATGCTCATCTTCTCGTTCCCCTTCTTGTGATGCCTTGATCAAAGGGAACTCCTCACAGAGTGTTAATTATTCTCTCAGCGTGACAGGCAGGTCTAGAAAAGGGACCAGGAGCAGGTATTTACAGGTAAAAGATTAAAACACCATTGGAGTTGGAGATCAATATCGTTGGCAGGCAAACTGTGTGGAGGAGTTTCCTTTAATTAACTGACTCTACCCTGATGATACGTCAGGTTCTTTTTATATATGTTTGGTCTGATGTAATCGCTGTGGTCTTTTGATTAGGGTCTTGGTGTTTTAAGTCCCACTCATTTGTTGATCATAGGTTAAAAAATAAACAGAAAGAAAAAAGAAAAAGTAAAGGTGTGGTCGTAGGGGAGCGAGGCGTCAGAGACCTCAACTTCTCTAGGGACCAGCATATTGAGGGCGGCGCCCATCTCCTCTCCCTCGCTGCTTTACTACCTTTCCTGACCCTAAAGAGGGCAGGTACCCATTTACAGCTGGGTGAACTGGGGGACTGGTTTGAAGCCAAGGTGCGCAAACGGTCACCCATCCACTTGGTAACCACGCTCGATGCTGCTTAATTAACCGCAGCTTGGGGAAAGCCAGCGCTCTGACCACTGAGCTATCCCATCCCATAATATCCTTTGCATTTTAATTTTTAGAACTCTGATTCTGTAGAAGAAAATTACATGTTGATTCTCACTCAACTGGTTCAGTAGATTGAATGGACTGCCATTGTCGTTCTCTACCAGTTGTTCAACGGGTCGAATGGTTTGGCTTTTTAGTTGTTCGCGAGTTGCATCTAGAGATTGAATGAATGGTTTGGTGTTTTTTTTGTTGTTTTTTTTGTTCAGTAGGTCGAAAGGTCTGGTGTGTCAGTTCCCAGAGACTAGCTCTTTAGATCCCATAGTGTCATATTAATTTGTAGCGCTCAGTGTTTTGCTTTGTAGACCGAACAGTGTGATTTTTTTTTCTATCTGTAGTTGTCCGAAGTATAATCCACTTTCTTGACAGCAGGGTGTCCATCCTTACGTAACTGAATTGATAGTATAAGAAACACTCCCTTGACACGGTGTCCACCCTATCATAATTGGATTGTCATTAGTATAAAAAAAAAAACCCACAACAACCTCAGACCTGTTGTCCACCCTATAAATAGTAGGTCTTTCTCCAGTCTCCTTTGACACTTTAATTTTCGATGGGGTGACATAGCCTGTGAACCA
>CM060328.1:31612557-31615057 GCA_030674155.1 Stramonita haemastoma | reverse complement strand
AAAGCTGTTCATAAGACCGTTATTGCACACAGAAGCTGTTCATAAGACCACACCAGAAGCTGTTCATAAGACCATTATTGCACACCAGAAGCTGTTCATAAGACCATTTACTGCACACCGAAGCTGTTCATAAGACCATTTGCACACCACAAGCTGTTAACTTAATGAACCGTTTAAAATGCTCACACCAGAAGCTGTTCGTAAGACCGTTATTGCACACCAGAAAGCTGTTCATAAGACCGTTACTGCACACCAGAAGCTGTTATAAGACGTTACTGCACACCAGAAGCTGTTCATAAGACCCTTACTGCACACCAGAAGCTGTTCGTAAGACCGTTACTGCAACCACTGAAGCCGTTTTTTAAGGCTATTGTTGGACACCAGAAGCCGTTTTTAAGGCTATTGTTGGACACAGAAGCCGTTTTTAAGGCTATGTTGGACATCCAGAAGCGTTTTTAAGGCTATTGTTGGACACCAGAAGCGTTTTTAAGCGTATTGTTGGACACAGAAGCGTTTTTAAGGCTATTGTTGGACACCAGAAGCCGTTTTTTAAGGCTATTGTTGGACACCAGAAGCCGTTTTTAGGCTATTGTTGGACACCAGAAGCGTTTTTAAGGCTATTGTTGGACATCAGAAGCGTTTTTAGGCTATTGTTGGACACCAGAAGCGTTTTTAAGGCTATTGTTGGACATCAGAAGCCGTTTTTAAGCTATTGTTGGACATCAGAAGCCGTTTTTAAGGCTATTGTTGGACACCAGAAGCCGTTTTTAAGGCTATTGTTGGACACCAGAAGCCGTTTTAAGCTATTGTTGGACACCAAAATCCGTTTTTAAGACTGTTGTTGGACATCAGAAGCATTTTTAAGACTATTGTTGGACACCAAAAGCCGTTTTTAAGACTATTGTTGGACATCAGAAGCCGTTTTGAAGACTATTGTTGGACACCAAAAGCGTTTTTAAGACTAATTGTTGGACACCAGAAGCCGTTTTTAAGACTTATTGTTGGACACCAGAAGCCATTTTGAAGACTATTGTTGGACACCAAAGCAGTTTTAATAAGACTATTGTAGGCACTAAAATTAGCAGTGATTAATAAAAAAAAATAAAGGTTCCTCGGCAGAGCTCAAGAATTTTGCATGGTTGATTTTTTGTTTTTTTAACGTTTGTGACTGTTTTTTACCGCCAGTTAATGGTAGCCGGTGTTCATACTTGCCTGGGACATATATGAACATTATGTGCCATTCAGTTTTCTATTATGATTTTTATCACCGTTCTTACCAACACAAATGGCCTGCTCTTCCGAAAGGCAGGACGGTTTTAACGTGTGCGCAAGATGTTCTGCGTACATTTACATTAGTTTTTTTTGGTTGTATTAAGTCATTCTGACTTTTGTGGAAGATATTTCATAAGAAGAGAGTGGTTTATGATCGTTGCAGCCTTTGATTTCCTGTTTCCTATTTCCTTTAGTTTTTACCATAAGTTCTATTCTGTCCTCACTATGTTCTGTACCTTCAGGGTTCACGACTCTTATTCCGCCCAAGACTGACTAAAGGACGCAACAATAGAGCGTTAGCCCTAGGTATTCTGCTGCAGATAGTTTGGCAAAACAGCCAGAGTATAGTGCATAGTGGAGAAGGTGCAGACAGATGCTGAGTGAGAGGAATGCAGCAGCAGCAATGTCCTTGGAGTAAGGCGTCAGTTTCCGCCCCGCCCTTATTATATTTTGTTGTTATGTTTCCTGCAGTGCTGTACACACTGGCTGCGTACTTTGGTGGGGGGGGGGGGGGGGGGGGGGGGGGGACAGAAAAAGGCAAGCCAAAAAGCAAAATGCACATTACTTTTTGACTGGTGGTGGAAAGAAAGTAACTTCTCCGGTCCTACTAGGAAGAAGTCGTGAACAGGTAAACCTTGTTTTATATTAAAGGAGACAGATCTTGACCGACTTTTTTGCTTTATACATGCCAAAAAAGCAAAATGCACATTACTTTTTGACTGGTGGTGGAAAGAAAGTAACTTCTCCGGTCCTAGAAAGAAGTTAAACTTCATTCGAAGGAACCAGGTCTTGACCGGTTTTTTTTTTTTTTTTTTTTTTTTTTTTTGCTTTATGCATGCCAGAAAAGCAAAATGCACAATTCTTTTTTGACTGGTGGTGGAATGAAAGTAACTTCCTTCTCCAGTCCTCGAAAGAAGTCGTGAACAGTGATGTTGTGAACCTTGTTTTAAAGGAACCAGGTTTGACCGACTTATTTGGTTGTCCATCTTGCGATCGATCGATCGATCGATAGCTGACCTACCTGTGACCTTCCGCGGCATCACCACTCACTCACCACCACCAAGCAGTCAATCCCTTGAGCTGTGATTTAAGAGGGCAAATGCTGAGCAAGGGATCTCTTATGGAGGGAGAGAGAGGGAGGAGGGGAGAGAGAGAGAGGGATGAGGAGAGAGAGAGAGAGAGAGAGAGAGAGAGGAGAGAGAGAGAGGAGAGAGAGAGAGAGAGAGAG
>CM060328.1:31582557-31607557 GCA_030674155.1 Stramonita haemastoma | reverse complement strand
AAGGCACTTTACGGCTATTTTCTCACCCCACCCAGGTGTAAAAGGGGGGGTACCAACCTTGTGTTGGGTTGGGAGTTAACCCTGCGATAGACTGGCGTCCTATCCAGGGGGGAGTCTATGACTCAGTCGCTTAACGCCACAGAAACCGGGATAAGCACCGGCCTGATGAGCCTTAGGCTCTGGACAGACTTTAACTTAACTCAGAAAACAAAACAACCCCCCAAGTTACTGCATTCTTATTATTTTTTCATCATTTTTTTTTTTTTTTTTAAACACGTTCCATCTTTTCTGTTGCAGACTGTTTAGTTGCCAACCATTGTGAGGCGTGGCACCAGATGGTGAGGAGACAGTCACAGAGAGGAAGCACAGCATCCCTCAGCTACCACAGCACTGATGACCCTGAAGGTCACGCTCCTCTCCTGATGCTGCTGCTGCTGCTGCTGCTGCTGCCTTAGCCCCCAACACCAACAGGTGGTCTGTGGTGTCCCTCACCTCACTACCACCTGATGGGATGAACACCTGTGTGGCAGCATCACCTGGATGGTGCTGGAGGAATTTAGTGAAGGAAAACCAGGAGAACCACACACGCACACACATACATACAGACATAGGACTAAAGCCCGCATGAATACATCGTTGCTCTTGTCTGTCTGTTGATGTCTACTAAGAACAGCCAACGTGTAGCTTATTCTCTGAATTTGGACACGCTGTTCGGTAGTGGGTAAAGGAATATATTTTTTTCAAACCTTTTCTGGAAACTTGTGGAGGTTTTTTTTGCTTTTTGGAGATAAGTTTTTGTTTGTGAATTACATGTATATATCAAGAATTCAGTGCGAGATTCCTAGATACATTTTCCTGTTTATTAGTGTAGTATTTCATGTTTATCAAGTAAAGATAGTCTCTGGAAGTCATTGAGGGAAGACTTACTTGAGGGTTTGTTACCTGTAAGTTTTTGCAGTGGAGCCAGATTGAAACGTGAAATGAACGGCATTTCTTTTAGCCAGGTGGTATGTGTTCTTGTGTGGAGTGTAGCTGTTTGTTTATCTGAATGTTAGTAAGTCTCCTGTGTTCTAAAGCTGTGTGGTAACATCACAGGCTTACAAAATTATGTGTACATACTTCAAAGGTACTGTTGGGAGTCCATGAGTCTGGTCATCGTTGTTGTTGTTGTTATTCAGGATCATCAACTTCAATTCAAAGCAAAACAAACACTAGAAAAAAAAAACTTTTGTTTTCACTTACCTATGAAAAAGCTGTAGGGATATATATTATATTATACATTATATATAATATATATATATAGATACCATCCTCCCATGCTGTCTCCTTCATGAAGTGAGATCATCCAGATTGTGAATTTCTGGACTGGCTTTTCCCCTTTTTCTTTCAAACAGCCTCATCCCTGTCCTGGCCACCATTTGTCCCTCAGACCTCTGACCGTTTGTAGCTTTCATCCATGTGCCTGTAAAGCAACAAAATTTTGATAAAAACCACCCTTGCCAACTGGAAATGAAATCACCTTCACACCCCTGCTGGATTCCTATTCTTACCTTCCTGAGGTGACATCTAGAGAAAAACCACCCTTGCCAACTGCCGGTTTACAGAAAGGAAATCACCTTCACACACCCTAGCCGGATTCCTATTCCTACCCTCCTGAGGTGACATCTACCCCCCACTCTATTCCTGCCCTCCTGAGGTGACATCTACCCCTCTCCACTCCACCCCACCCCCCTCCCCCACCCCTCCCTCACCCCCCCCCTGAACCCTCCCAACCCCCCCCCACCCCCACCCCCCCTCACCCCCCCCAACCCCCACCCACCCCCCCCACCCCAACCACAACCCCACCCCCACCCCCACCCCACCCTCACTCTCCTTCCCAACAATGACGGTACAAGTGCTGAGCCAGGACGTGCTGGTGGCCAGCATCCTGCTGGGGCTGACGGCCCTGGTGGGGGTGCTGGGCAACGGCCTGATGCTGCGCGCCCTGCTGCGCTACCCCCCCCTGAGGGCCCACCCCTTCCTGCTGCTGCTGGGCAGCGTGGCCGCCGTGGACGTCCTGGGCCTCCTCACCGCCGTCCCCCGCAACATCATCGACCTCACCATGGCCACCTCCCCGCCGTCACCGACGCCTGGTGTAAAGCTAGCAAGTGAGTTTTTGAGTTTTTGTTTGTGGGTGTGTGTTTGGTGTGTGTGTTTGTTTCTGTGTTGGGTGTGTGTGGCTAGGTGTGGGAGGGAGGGAGGGAGGGAGGCCTGCTTGAGTTTTGGAGGGGTGGTGACTTTGCTGGTGGAAGTAATGAGTTATATGATGATGATGATGATAATGATAGTAATAATAATAATGATGATAATAATAATGATAATAATAATCATGATGATGATGATATAATAATAATAGTAATGATAGTAATGATAATAATAATAATGATGATGATGATGATGATGATGATAATAATAATAATAATAATAATAATAATAATAATAATAATAATAATAATATAATAATAACAACAATAATGATGATAATAATAATAATAATAATAATAATAATGATAATGATAATGATAATTAAAAAAAATAATCATGATGACGATGATGATGATGATGATAATAATAATAATAATAATAATAATAATAATAATAATAATAATAACAATAATGATAATATATGAAATTTATGTAGTGCTAGATCTTGTAAAGCAAACAAATCGAAGCGCTTTCATTCAAATCAGTCACAGGCATGCAACCATTCACAAATAAATTAACAAATTGTATATTTATGCAAACACAAACCACTCACGGTCTAATGGATGAGGGGAAAGTTTGGGGCCCAAATAGGGACCGGATCAAAGCACTGCACACTTCAGACCCGAACTTTTCATTTTTTTAGGCAAGTGCATTACCTTTAGTCAACCACTGATCTATGCATGCATATTGGATAGGAGAGGGAGGTAGGAGATCAGGATGTGTTTGGGTCAGGGAGGTGATGTAGATGGATGATGAGAAGACAGATGGGTATGTGGGGGGGGGAGGTGGGTGTTTGGGAGATGAGAAACAGGTGTTGGAGGTGGGGATGATGTGGGTGTGGAGGAGAAAGGGGAGGTGTGCTTGTGGTAGTTGGGGGTTGGTGGGGTGGTGGTGAGTGACTTACTGATTAAGATTTTTTTTTTAATCTTGGACCAGGATCCCTCAACTTTTAAATGGGGCATGATGCTAACTAATGTGGTTGGAGTTACCAGGGGTTGCTGTGCCTACCTGCTGGTAACTGTGTTGGTATCATGTATACATGTGTGCATTTGCAACCCCCTGTTACATCTTGCTGAACACAGTGTTTGGGAATAGGCCTACAGACTGATGAATACCTATTTTATAAAGCTTATGTTCTGTCTTAACAAAGGTAGCATGCTGAGTTGTTGGCATCAATGGCAAAGAAGCATCGATGGGGAGAAAAGAAAAGAAAAGTGTGTCATCTATGGAGAGAGAGTTGAGCTTGACAATTGTGTGTTCTCGGTTGAATATATATACATATATTTTTTTTCTGTGTGTTACAGTTTGTTTTACTGTTCTCTCTGTTAGCGGGTTGATAATGTTTTAAAATGTCAGTCCCAGGATGTGTTGAGTCCAGATCGTCATCAAAGTCAAAAGTTGGTGTGAGTCTGTTATGCATAATAATTATTATTGTGCGTAATGAATAATGTCCAGGGGACGTTTTCAGTGTCATCACCCATTTGTCCTTATCTAAGAGCCACCATCTGTGTGTTGCTCTTGCATTCTGCACAGTGCCACTGATGACAAAGTTGTACAAGCTACAAACCAGGTCACTGGCAAATCTCACGTTCCATAGGGCAGAGGTAGATCAATACATGTGTACATACATGTACTTACTGACAACTGCACCAGACGTCTCCCTTCTAACTTCTTTAGGAGTTGTTGAGGCCCTGCACTGAACTTTCACTGATTTCAGGCAGTCTGTTCTGAGCAGTCGAATCTAGCAGAGCCCTGCCCCCATTCTGCATTGCGGTTCAGGTGCTGGGGGGTATTATTACTTACACCCACCCATGCCACCAGCCATATCTCTGCTACTATGCTCTTCTGTGAGAGATGAACTGATTCAAAATTCATGGACAAGACATGAAAACATTTCGCACACACAACGCCTTGGGTTTGTAGTCTCATTCAGAGAACGATTTTGCTCATGAAAAGAAAAAACAAAAAAACACCAAGTTTATTACACCAGGAGAGAGGGGGGGAACCCCCCCCCCTAAACAAACCCTTAGACATGTCAGCTGATAGTGGCACTCCCCCCCCCCACCCCCCCCATGCTCTCAGTCACTGTCAGATAAGGAGGAAGTTCAAGTTCAGAGCTGGGATCTCTAGACTGTGGGTGCTGATGGCATAGAGAGAGAGAGAGAGAGAGAGAGAGAGAGGAGAGAGAGAGAGAGAGAGAGAGAGAGAGAGAGAGAGAGAGAGAGAGAGAAAAGGGGGACAGAGGAGGGGGTGAGAGGGGAGAGAGAGAGAAGAGAGAGACAGACAGACAGAGGGGGGGGGGAGGGAGGGAGGGAGAGAGAGAGGAGATAGAGACAGACACGAGAGAGAGAACAGAGAGAGATACACAGGAGAGACAGAGAGAGAGAGAGATGGGCTGGCCATGGGTGCTGGACATAAGGAAGATGGATGGATGGGAGGGAAACAGCTATAAGGGCAATGTAGACAGGTGCAGCAGCAGACTGAGCTGATAAGGAGGAGGGGTACTATACCTGGCTGAGCACTACAATAGTAAAGGGTGGCTGTTGTTTGGATGAGGGAATCCCATGGAATAGTAGAATGTTTACTTCTCTTTCTCTGTGTGTGTGTGTGTGTGTGTGTGTGTGTGTGTGTGTGTGTGTGTGTGTGTGTGTGTGTGTGTGTGTGCATGCATGTGTATTTGTTTAAATTTGATATCTGTTAATCTTATTTGTGGACAGTTGCATGCATGTAAATGATTTTCATGTATGCACTTTGATTTGGTGCTTTACAAGATTCAGTCCTAGGCCTATGTAATTTTATTATTATTTATTATTATTATTATTTTATTTGTTTATTATTATTATTATTATTATTATTATAAGCAGCTCAAGCAGACCACAGAGTTCAAATACTTAAGAAACCTTCACAGCACAGGAAGCTAGACAGAGAAAGAGGTACCTGAGACCACAAGGCAAACTCAGTTAGATCAGTTAGCACCCCCATCTGAATCTATAAAGTGTACAAAACAGATCTGTGGAAACCTATATCTCCAAACTGATCTGCATTACCTTTGTTCCCACCTTTTATCCTGCCTGTACCAGATTGTGGACTGGGTGAACAAGGTCATGAAAAGAGAAATGGTACAGGTCTGGAAAGATAAGACGTCATTGTTGAGCAGATGGCACATTGAAAAGGAAACAGGCCAGAAACCATGATCATTGGGCAGATAATATATCAGTCGTCAGTTCATGGAGCCCAGTCTAACACGCAAGTGGTTTGACCTTGTAACAAGAATGTCAGCTAGCTAGCTACCCCAGTGACCCACACCACTAACTGAGGCTTCAGTACAGAGAGACTGACAGTGCTTGAAGTGGATTGACAGTCATACCAATGTGAATACATTCTGTGCCCACAGTATGACTCTGTCCTCTGTCTGACCACATAATCACCAACTTCATTTTTTAATGGTCCCCTCTCAAAAGAAAAAAATGCATTTTAAAATAAATTTTGATTATATATATTCATGGAATGAATGGTAAAATGTAGTACAGATTTTACCTCAGACCCTTTACCCTGGTATGTATTTCGTGCTTCAGTGTCCATATATATATCTGAAATTCCTGCCAAGATTTACCAGTGTTTATTCTAAAGCCTAGTAGAGTTTTTGATACAACATGTGCTGTGTGTGTGTGTGTGTGTGTGTGTGTGTGTGTGTGTGTGTGTGTGTGTGGTGTGTTGGGTGTCGTTTGGCATTCAAATTTGCTATTTTCTAAAACTAGTAATTGTTGTTGATTTTTTGTGTGTTGTATTGGTCGAATGCAAGCGCTTTGATTGGTTTTTGCAAGATATAGCGCTATAATAAATTCTATGTATTATTATTATTATTATAATGATGATATTGAAATGTATTGTTTGCACACACACAGCATCATCAATCTGACACAGCTTTGGTCATGAGCTGGGCAGAAAGCATGAAAAATAAGAAGAAAAAAAAAAATGAGGAAATGAACCAGTCGGGAAACAAGTAACTACACTGGATGTTACATTGTTGCAGGTACCTGGAGGTATGAAAAAAAAACAACAACAACAGAAAATGAACCTTGAACAGTAACACTGGATGTTACATTGTTGCAGGTTCCTGGAGGTATGGAAAAAAAAAAAAAGAAAGAAAAAGAGAAATGAACACTGAAAAGTAACATTGGACATTGTTACAGATACCTGAAGGTATGAAAAAAAGAAAGAAAGAGAAATGAACCTTGAACAGTAACCACTGGACTTACCACGTTGTTGCAGGTACCTGGAGGTGTGAGAAAAAAAAAAAGAAGAGAAATGAACCTTGAAAAATATTGTTGCAGGTACCTGGAGGTGGGCACCAGCTTCGTGGCGGCCTACCACCTGGTAGTACTAGCCGTGCTGCGCACCCTCCTGATGACCTTCCGCGGCATCAGCCCCCCCTCCCCCCTGCAGGCCGTGGGGTGTGGCGGGGCGCTGTGGCTCATCGGCCTGCTGGCGGCCATCCCCTTCCTGGGCAGCACGGGGGAGCTGGAGGGCCTGTGCCACTACACCCTGGACACAGACATCGAGAAGGACATCTGGCTGGTCAACTCCTTCTCCTGCTTCGTCCCTGTGGCCATCATCGTGGCCCTCTACGGGGTCACGCACCTGGTCAGCAAGCGCTACTTCGAGGACAGCTACTCCGCGCGCGAGAAGCAGACGTCGCGGCTGGTGACGGCGGTGGTGGTGACGTTCGGCGTCTGCCAGCTGCCGTACCGCATCTTCGACCTGTTCGTGCTGTACAAGGAGTCGGAGGCGGGCATGCAGGAGTTCCCTGACGAGGAGGCGCTGGAGTCGCTCTACATCGCCCGCAACTACCTCCTGTGCCTCATGATGGCGACAAGGCCGCGCGGCCAGTCATCTACTCCAAGGTGGCCCCCGAGCTCTCCGAGGCCTTTGATGAGGTCATCAACTGCACGCTCTGTCACCGCGCTTACACGCAGGCCCGCAGCGGCCGCAGTGGTGGCAGCGGCGGCAACCACAGCAGCAGTGGTGCTAGAAACGGCGCCGGCAAGACGGCTAACGGTCACTCGGCGCGGACCCACTCCACGTCCAGTAATGCCCCGCTGACGGGTCTGTCTGACTGCACCACTTCAGACACCACCAACGTCACCGAGCTGACCAGCCTGGAGGAGCTGGAGACTGTGCCTCTCTGAGAGAGAGAGAGAGAGACACCGCCACATAGAAAGACTGAAGGAAAGAAAGACTCCTGTCTTGTAAGGCTTGTCTGAGATTACTGGGGCAGCGTGCCGCTCTGAGAGAGAGAGAGACACCACCAGACAGGAACCGAGCTGACCAGTCTGGAGGAACTGGAGACTGTGCCTCTATGAGAGAGAGAGAAACTCTGCCACACAGGAACTGAGAGAAACACCGCCACACAGACATGCAACTTGGACTGAAGGAAAGACTCCTGCCTGAGATTACTGTGCAGTGTGCCGCTATGAGAGAGAGAAACACCGCCACAAGAAACAGAAAGACTCCTGTCCTGAAAGACTTGTCTGAGATTACTGGTGCAGTGTTCCTCTTCAGAAGAAAGACTGGTGGAAAGGACTGGTGTCTTGAAAGATTTGTCTGAGATTACTGGTGCAGTGTTCCTCTCTGAAAGAACACGGCCACACAAAAACGCAACTTAGACTGAGATGAAAGAAGACTCCTGTCTTGAAAGATTGTCTGAGATTACTGGTGCAGCGTTCCTCTGCTGAAAGAAAGCAACTGGAGTGAAAGGACTGTGTCTTCAAAGACTCGTCTGAGATTACTGGTGCAGTGTTCCTCTTTGAAGAAAGACTGGCGGAAAGGACGTTTCTTGAAGTAAAGACTCTTTGACCTTGCCGGTGCCAGAACTGCAGTAAAGCTTTGTGGTGTGGTATCGCCAGAGTCACCAGCGAGAGAGTGTTCTGTTCAGAACAGAGGTCGTGCAAAGATCGTAACTCTCTCTTGTTCAGCAGCTTTAGCAGCTTTCCAGGCACAAAATCTGTGGAACTGAAATGAGTTTGTTTGTTTTTAAACCCGTGTTCAAGTGACTGCTGAGTTTTAACCCTGTACATCATGAACTCCTTGACAAAACTAGCAAGCTGAAATAATCTGTTTGAAACTTGCGCTGTTTCTGTTTTCTGTTCTTTTCTTCTTTTTTTTTTTTTCTGGCATCCAGAGAAAAAAAAATGTTATCATGGAAGCATGTTTTTTTTTTTTTTTTTTTTATATAAAAAAGAAGATATTTTTTAACTTGCAGCTGCATGGTAAAGAAATCATGTCATAAAAAAAATTGGATGAATGTTTTTGTTGAGTCGGTGCATACTGTGAAACCATCATGACTTTTCTTCCCCACAGGTTTTTGTCTTTTACCTAAGAATCAAGTCTTTAATTAACAGAGTACTTCCAGTTTCAGGTTTTTTTTAAATGATAGTATGGTGTGTATTGATGAATTTGTGAGGATGGAGTCATATTCACTAGCTGTTGACTTTAACTGGCTGGCTGTATCAGTCAGTCCTCAAAGACAAGAGTTTATTTTAGTACAGAAAGTGTATATTGCTGAGCCCGGTGTAAAGAGTTCTTTGGAGTGAAGAAAAACAGCCCTAAGACAAAAAAAAACCTGTTGAGATATTGAGCAGTAACTTTCCTTATGCAAATGTGTCATCCCCTAAACTGACCTTCCAAACACACACACACAACGACATGCATCAACCACACACACACACACCACACACACAACACAACATCACACAACACAACACACACACACACACACACACGACACACCACACACACACACACACACACACACACAACACACACACACACACACACACACACACACACACACACACACACACACACACCGCGCGCGAATGGATCACTGATGCCCACTTTGATCTGTTAATCAGCAGAGGGGGGGGGGAGGGGGTCAAACATACACATGATCACAAATGTTATGGGTGTTGTCCACATCTCTACAGGTAGTAGTGTAAGGCTTATCTGGGCTTGAGACAGGTAGAATAATGTCTTCTGTTGTTAAAAAAAAGAAAAGAAAAGGTACTATGTTTTTCTTTCATCTTTGGAATCTTTTTAAGGGAGAGAGGGGGGGGCAGGGAGGATGTTATGCTAATTTTTTTTTTTTTTTTTTTTTTTGGGGGGGGGGGGGGTAGGGAAGGAAGGGGCTAGGCTTGGAACCATTTTGTTTGTTTGGGTTTGTTGTTGTTTTGCATTTTTAATTCATCCTGTTTTACCTATTTTGTTGCTTTTTTTCAGCTCTCTTATAAAACTTAATTATCAAACTATCCATTTCTAATAGTTGTTGTTGTTGTTTATGCATCATGTTTCAGTATCAGGGTTTGTTTGGTTTTTTTGGGGGGTTGTTTTCATCCTGCAAACCCTCCTCATTCATGTATTTGATAGGGAAGAGGTACATTTCCAGCGCGTTTTATTGATGGAATGAAATGCATTGCAATTGCATCACTTCTGTCTACTAGATGTGTGGAGAGTTCCAGTGATTCATCCAGTGGCATCTGTGGAACATGTCAGCCTGAACTTGTTGTTAATTTAAAAAGTAGGGCTCAGCTAAGTCCAGTTCAATTCATTTATCAGAATGTGTACTATTGGTTTTGTGTTCACTTCATTGTATTAGCGTATTTTCTTTTCTTCAAGTTGTCAACTTTGTTGGTGGGAATAGTGCTTTTTTTTTTTTTTTTTTTAAATGTCATACTTTTTAAATTTATATTTTCTGTTTCATTTTTCACCAGGTGAATTAATTGTGTAGTTCCTGTCATACAAACTGGTGCATTTGTGATTTGTTTGTCATTTTCTGCTGCTTATTGTATACGCATAAGTTCATGCACATGTGCTTGAGTGTCAACTATGCATGCATGTGTAATGTGTATGTATAAGTGCATTGATTTAAGGTATTAATTATAACAAATTACCTTGCCAGATATGAATAATCAACTAATTACTGTCTGTTCCAGGAAAAAGTAGTGGTGATTATTCCAGATGTTTGTGAGAGCCTAGTTTAGCTTTTGTTGTGCTTTTCACAAAATAGGAAAAGTTGATATGAAACGGTTTTAAAAACACAACACCAAAAACATGATTACTGAATAGTACCAGAAAACAAGTCATGAGTTCCATTAGTTATCAAATTTACAGGGGTGAAAGGAGAATCTCCATTTATGTGTGTACATTAACAAAGATTCTGTATACGTGATGAAAACAATTTTTTTTTTTTTTTGGGGGGGGGGGGGGAGGGGGGAGAAAGGAGGAGTGAAACTAGCATGAACTATTGATTGGGGTGGATCCACTTTTGATGAACTGGATATTGTTTGAGCAAAACTAACCATCAGTTCCATGAAACTGATATATTCAGGTAAAGTTTCAAAATTTGTACATGTATTATATATTTATTTTCAAAGTGTTGTTAAAATCATGGAACTGGTAACCATTTGCAGAAGGTGTGAAATGAGCAATGCCATTGCATACCACACAGGCTGAGCAGATTCGCCATTTAGCTCACAACACATGAGGCATTTTAAAAGCAAAGGTGTCATCCATTAATTCAGTCTGTGTTCATTGAGAGTTTGTTCCTTGAGTTCCCACAACCAGTGACTGACCTGAGTAGGCCTAACAGAACACAGCGGAACTGCTGAGAGAGAAAGAAGGAGTTGAAAAAAAACAACTAACTAACTAACATTGTGGTCATTTTTGTGCCCAGCAGTTGCTAAGGGGTGTATTGTGTTTATGATTGGGTTTTGTTCATGGCTTTTCGGTGTGTGTGTGTGTGTGTGTGTGTGTGTGTGTGTGTGTGTGTGTGTGTGTGTGTGTGTGTGTGTGTGTAAAAAAGACTTCAATTTTCTCTCAAGATTTTTCTGGTAAATTAAATAATGCAATCATGCTAGGCAAGACTTTAAAAAATGGTGGGGGGGGGGGGGGGTGTTGTTGGGTTGTTTGTTTGTTTGTTTGGTGTTGTTTTTTTTTTTTAATTTATTTACTTTCCCTCTTAAATCACTAATTTGTATGAATATCTTAACTTTTTTTTCTTTTTTAGAATGAAAATCACTACACAGTAACTATAACTCTGCATTTATTGCAAAGAAAATCCATTGTTTTACATGTACAATGACACCTAGCTGACCCTGACACCTCTAGTTGATTTAGAGTCAAATCATGTCAACATCATGTTGGTTTCTGGGTTAGATGGCATCTAAGAAGTGACTGAGGATTCTGCATTTTGTTCCCCAAATGACAAGTAAACTAGAATGGAGAACATAAGACCAAGATGGGGATGGTCATTAGGCAAATATGGATACGACTCATCTCTGTTGGTGCATGATAGAACCTTTATGACAAGGGTGAACATTTACCTGTTTTTTCAGGGCAGGTCTCTACTGGCTGGTGGCCTGACAGCAGCGGTCTTATATGAATCACTCTCTGTGATCTTACAGGCTGTAAGAATATTCTTCTAGAACAAGGGGATGTAGTCTAGTAGAGTCGGGGCTCTCTAATGTCACTTCATGGGAAATGATGTTGAAAATTAAAGTCAGGGAACAGCCATAATCAACATCAGTGTAACAGACCTTTTTTGGTATTGATTTGATGTTGTGGAGCATTCTCCAGCTTAGGCAACTTGGGGAGGAAGGGTGGGTGGGGGTTGTTGGAGGGGAGGGGGGTCACCCAGAATAAACTGTATGATCTCTGGTATCACACCTGGGAATCGTCCCTGTGAGATCACAAGTATACACTGATGAAAAGTTTGCCTGCATGGCTGTTTTAAAGCCTCCTGGACATTATAGTCAGCCATACTCCCAACTTCAGAGGATTTTTGTTCTCTCTTAAATGGAGAAGAATACAATTGTTATTGCTGAGAAGAACTTGCCTTGAATGGGGCTGAAGACAACTCGGACGTAACATTTCCAAACTACGTAGCGCTCAACATTTTGATGTAAGGCTAAGTAACAACACTTGGCTTCTATCAAAGACTGAAAACATGAAAGCTTTTGGCAATGAGGCGAAGATATTGGTGCTGATTAGTTCAAGGGTAACTCCAGGTCTGGTGAAACTGCTGACACACTACTACTAAAAGTTCTCAGGGGAGCCAGTCACTCTAGCTAGTGCAGTGCAGTGCATGCACTGTGCTGTTTTTACTGGACGGTCAATTCTGTTGTGCTGCTTAGAACTTTCTCAGCTGAGACATGATACCATACATACTTCTTTTTAAAAAAATTTTTTTTTACCATACGTACTTCTTGACATGGAATATTATATATATATATATTATTATTATATATGTATGTTAGTTTGCATACCCATGTGCTCCTAGAAAGTATGAAGGAGGTCTGATTATCTGTAAGCGAAAGTTTGAGTTCATGAATTTGCTCTCATCTCTCTATCTATCTCTGTCTGTCTGTCTGTCTGTCTGTCTGTCCTGTCTGCCTGCCTGCTGTGTGTGTGTGTGTGTGTGTGTGTGTGTGTGTGTGTGTGTGTGTGTGTGTGTGTGTGTGTGTGTGTGTGGTGCGTGGTGTGGCATGCGTCTCTCTCCTCTCTCTCTCTCTCTCTCTCTCTCTCTCTCTCTCTCATCTCTCTCTCTTCTCTCTCTCTCTCTCTCTCTCTCTCTCTCTCTCTCTCTCTCTCTCTCTCTCTCTCTCTCTCTCTCTCTCTCTCTCTCTGTCTCTCTCTCTCTTGTAACAGTTTCATTCCCTGTCTGTGTTTCTTGTTCTCTGTTCTTTGCATAATTATGGGGTGCAGTCCTGCGCATTTTTTTTTTTCCAGTTAGTGGAACTCCCACCTGCCCTCCCACCCACCTCACCCCCAACACCTTCTTTATTCATCTCTGCTCAGGGGAAAGAAACAGAAACAGTGCAGTGGAGTCAGAGTCAGAGGTGACTGGCCTGGCTTCATTCCCTTGATTATATGCATTTCACTAGAAAGGGAGGAGGATTGAGCTTAGAGAGAGGAAACTTATGAAACAAAGCATGGTCCTTTGACCTTGTTTTGATAAAAAAAATTTTTAAAAGAGTTCAGTTTTGGCTTGCCTCTGTCTGTTTGTGTGTAAGTCCAGATTCATGCTGTAATGTGAAAGTTATTGAAATAATACTTTTTTTTAAAACTAAGAACTATTGCAGATGGGTGTATGTTGGTTTTGATTTATTTGCTTTTGTTGGGTTGGGGGTTTTTTAGGGTTGGGGGGGGGAAGGGTGTCTTGTTTTGATTTGATGGTTTGGTGATTTTTTTTGGTTTTTGTTATTAAATCATTTTGGAGTTAAGATTTTTTGTGTGGGTCTTTTTTTTTTTTTTTGGTGGGGGATGGGGGTTGGTTTGGTGTATATTTTAGGTTCGGTATTGTTTGTTTAGAGAATTCAAACAAACATTGCAATAAAATGTATAAGATTTCTGTAAGAGACTAACAACAGAGAATGAGGCCTTACAGATCAGCTGAGTTAACATCAATAGAAATAAATCATCATCAATTGTTATGATCACGAGAAATAAGTAAGATAACATCTCTATACCTTTCCCCCAGTCTTAGTCATTCATACTTAGGATTATATAAAACAAACAGCGTGGTATTATTGTTCTCATCATATTTGTGGATGAGGTATACATGTAAATATGCTGTATCTAAGCTGGGGGGTCCTGTTTTTTTTCCAAAGCAGGGAAGAAGTTTTGCTTAGATTTTCTTTTCTTCTTTTTTTTTTTTAATGCTAGCGGCAGCAATGGATTGATAACTGAGCCTTATTCTGATCTCTCTGTCTCTGTCTCTGTTTATCTGTCTCTCTGTCTCTGTCTCTGTCTCTCTCTCTCTCTCTTCTCTCTCTCTCTCTCTCTCTCTCTCTCTCTCTCTCTCTCTCTCTCTCTCTCTGGATGTCTCCCTCTTCCCCTCTCCCTATTTTTCTTTTTGTTAAAACCCACAAACAGTGCCTTTGATATATTTTAGATACACTACTGGTGCATTTTAACCAATCTTGAAGTAAGATGTAAGATAGACTATATAATGTATATATATATATATATGTATGTATAGCTGGATGGGTCATGTGCACGGTATGAAGGATGCTCAGGTCATCCTCTCAAGGGCAATCGCTCTGTGTGGTCAGCTTGTGGCAGGACATTGTTCCTTCAGGGTGTGCAGCACTGCACTTCAGTGGTGAATACAAGCGTGACATGAAAGCCACTGACATCAACTCTGACATCTGGCAAAGACTTGCTTCAGTGGTGTATACAAGCATGACATGAAACTAAGCCACTGACATCAACTGTGACATCAGCTGGGAAAGACTTGCTTCAGTGGTGTATACATACAAGCGTGATATGAAAGCCATGGACATCAACTGTGACATCAGCTGGGAAAGACTTGCTTCAGTGGTGTATACATACAAGCGTGATATGAAAGCCACGGACATCAACTCTGACATCAGCTGGGAAAGACTTGCTTCAGTGGTGTATACATACAAGGGTGACATGAACGCCACAGACATCAACTCTGACATCAGCTGGGAAAGACTTGCTTCAGTGGTGTATACATACAAGGGTGACATGAAAGCCACGGACATCAACTCTGACATCAGCTGGGAAAGACTTGCTTCAGTGGTGTATACATACAAGGGTGACATGAAAGCCACGGACATCAACTCTGACATCAGCTGGGAAAGACTTGCTTCAGTGGTGTATACATACAAGGGTGACATGAAAGCCACGGACATCAACTCTGACATCAGCTGGGAAAGACTTGCTTCAGTGGTGTATACATACAAGGGTGACATGAAAGCCACGGACATCAACTCTGACATCAGCTGGGAAAGACTTGCTTCAGTGGTGTATACATACAAGGGTGACATGAAAGCCATGGACATCAACTCAGACAGCTGGCAAAGACTTGCTTCATTGGTGTATACAAGTGTGACGTGAAACTAAGCCACTGACATCAACTCTGACATCTGGGAAACACTTGAAGAAAATCACAGTGGGTGGAGGAGGAGGGCAGTAGGTGAGGGAACGAACTTTGTAGGGGAGAAGCGAAACAACTCCAGATATTGACAGACAGCAGAGGGTGCAGGAAGGAAGGAAGGAAGGAGGGGAGACAGCAGCAGCACCAGTAGGCCTCCACCCCCATGTCCAGTTTTCCTGCAGCAACTGTGGCAGAGACTGCTGCCCTGCAACAAGGAGGACTGGTTAGCTGAGCTGCACCAGACACTGCATGCTCCACACAAGACTGGAGTAACCAAAGAAGGCACAGCCAGTGTCTCCCTGAGACTGAAGGAGCCTAGTACTAACTACTACCACTGTATATATATATAGCACAGTGCACAAATCCAACATCTCGCAGTCGAGAGTGCTGTAGTTAGCGCCCCCTTCCTTTTACCTAGTTCAAGTGTGGTCAGCTCCTGCTGGCCCCATCTGGGCTGGGATGGGAGGAATTAAGTAGCTGCTCAGAGGAGCTGAAAGTGGGGGGAAACTGACAGCTGTGATAGAACACTTCTTGAGCATTCTCACAAATTGAGATGAGGCTGTCAAAACTATTAGAATTTGCACAGTGTACATGTATGTCTAGGGGAAGTCAGAAACTAGAATATATGTACTGTATATTTATGTATGCCTAGGAGAAAACACCAATCAGTATGAAAAGAAGTGGAATGTAAACCTGATGAGTATATGCAGTTTAGGACAAGACTATTATACAGTATGAAAAGAAAGAGAGGTAAGGCAGATATGTTTTATAAAATATCATTGATCTTTATGCCATAGTCAGTCTTCCTGCATCAGTCCTAAGTGTTTTTGCTCTTTATCACTGTGTACGTTATTTCCATCATTGCTCAGTGATCTTGGTATTACATGTGTGACTTGTGACCCCTGAAAATTCCTGAAGCCCATGGCGTGAGTGATAGGAGTATTATTATAATCTTAGTGTTGTAGAGATCTGGGGTTTGTGTAGTAAACCAGCACTGGCTTCTCACATTCATCAAATTCCTAGTGTTTAAGAATGAGTGGTAGTTATCAAACAAGTATGGTTTTCATAAAATACATACATACCTTACCATCATTACCAGAAGATTTTTGGTGGTGGTGGTGGTATAGGGTTGTTGCTGTTTTTTTCAGTTTTTAAAATTTATTTGTTGTTGTTTTTTTAAGGGAGGGATGTATAATTAGACGTGTATGCCTGGCTGATGAATGCTGCTGCATGATTTTGTAAGGCATTATATATTATTATCAAACATTTGCAGCAGAGTTTGGGTGGCTGCTCTCATCATCATCATCATCATCACCCCTATCATGGAGTCTAAGATGGCTGGAACCAGGAAGTGACATGTGTCCATTTACCCCCCTTGTCTGTGTATGATTTGTTTCCAAATATTTTCTTGATGAAAAAAAAACAACCTTGACAACACTGAATTCTGTGGGACAGTTGAGAAGTGGTAACAATAACTAACCTCTAGACCCTGTGCTGCAAAGTGTTGTCTGCTCATTTTGTTATGGGCAGAATCCAGTGACTAGCTAGCGCTTTGTCTGGACTTTTCTGCTGTTGGTGCTTTTGTGGGGTGTTTTTGTTGGTGGGTTTGTTTTTTGTTTTGTTTTGGCGTGACTTTAAATCTCTCTCTATGGGCTGAAGTTGCCTGAACAGTTATTTACTACAGGGATTAGACATCATCCACAATAGGAGGGGAGATAATGGAGACAAAAACGGTCTATTTTGTTTGTCTCTCCATTTTTCTTCTTTTTTTCTTTTTTTTTTTCTTTTTTCTTTTTTTTTGGGGGGGGGTTGTTGGTTTTTGTTGTGTTTAGTAGGTGGGTGGAAGGGAGGTGTTAGTTTTGGGGTTGTTGTTGGATTGGGGTGGGGGGGGGGGTCTTTATTTTGGAAGGGGATTTGTTTGTTTGTTTTGTTTTTTTAGGAAGGGGACAAAATATGTCTTGTGTTTTCTGTTGCATTTGCAAACATTTGATTTGTTATTCTAATTGGAAAGAATTTAAAGATAGATATCATCATCAATGTTTTTTCATCACTTTTACCATAGCCTTCAATGCTGTACCAACTTTCACAACAGCGGTTAGGAACATTGTTCATGGTCTTCATGATCATGGATGTCGCCTTCATTGTCATGATCATCTACATATTTCTTATTATCATCATCATCATCATCATCATCATCGTCATTTAGGATGTTTGGATTTCTGCTATGAATGAGAAAGAGAGGTGAAGGGTCTTGTATGACTGCGCGCAGCCTGTGTGTGTATGTATGTGTCGTTTTTAATGTGAAGTTCTCTGGGCATTTTTCAATTTTATACTTGTTCATGATTTTGGTATCTATGTCATGTATATTATCAAGGGTTTGAGATGGGAGACTGGAGAAGAGATTATGTTGAGAGGAGGGAAGAGTTGGAGAGAGGAAGAGAGGGTAGATCTTTTGCTGTTTTTATATTTGCATCCGGGGGGCGGGATAGCTCAGTGGTCAAGAGTGCTCGCTTTCCCCAAGTCAAGTTAAGCAGCGTCAAGCATGGTTACCAGTTGTATGGGTGACCATTTGCACGCCTTGGCTTCAGTACAGTCCCCCTAGTTCACCCAGCTGTAAATGGGTACCTGTCCTCTTTAGGGTCAGGGAAGGTAAAGCAGTGAGGGAGAAGAGGAGATGGGCGCCTCCCTCAATATGCTGGCCCCTAGAGAAGCTGAGATCTCTGAGGCCTTGCTCCCCTATGACTGCCTAGGTTGTGGGACACCTTTACCTTTTTACTTTTTATATTTGCATCCCAGGGGGCTTTCCAATTCAGGGTGAGGGGATGGGGCAGTTAGCATGCTCAGTTGTTATCAATATCAATACTCAAGTGTGCTCATTCGTTGCATGTATGCTGTGTGATTTTCTGTGAGTGGGTCAGAGTATGTGAGATACTCCCCCCTCCCCCCGCTTCCGCATATGGGCCTGTCTGTGTCTGTAATAGGGTCTGGTGTGGGGTGTGTGTTGTCTGTGAGTGTGAGTGAGTGAGTTTGTGTGTGAGTGTGTGTTAGTTACATGCATAGACACATTTTTTTTTAAAGGGGGGGGGGGTATGTAATGCAGTATAAGATATTTCTTTTCTCAACTTCTGAATCAGTGTCCCATATCCCAGGTAGGCATGTTTATAACAAACAACTCTTCTAACTAACCGGCTGTTTGTGTGTATGGCCGATCTGTGTCCCTCCATAAAGATGGCCACACTGAGGGAGTGTTTGCCAACAAATTTATTGATTTGTGCATTTTGTGTGTTCTGCTAGTGTAAAGGTTTTTGTGTATATGTGCGTGTGTGTTTGTTGGGGTTTTTTGTTGTTTTTTTTCATAGCAATTGTAATTAAGAACTGCTTTTCAAGACACACCCCCCTCCCCCCTCGCAATGCACTCACCTTTATGCCAAAAAAGAAACTAGGGAAAGACAGTAATTCACTGTGGAAGAAGAATCTAGTTAAATGTCAGCTACAGTGTGTGGGGAAAGAACGTAGACTTTGTATTTTTCAGTCCATAGCTCCTAAGATGTAAATAGTCCTACTCCAAATTTGTGTTGGTATATGGACCACCTGGCTTGGAGTTGAACGCACAATGGATGATGTGCGGAAGACCGGTGATGTACAGATGTGTACAGACGATCGATGTACATATTGTGTACAGACGATCGATGTTCAGATGTGTACAGACGATTGATGTACATATGTGTACAGACGATCCACCAGGGAGAGCTGACACCAGTATCAACTGGTCAACCTGTACATATATACATACATACATATATAGTTCAGTGTGTCGTTCTAGATAGAACTTCAGAGAGAATAAAAACTGTGTGCTTGTGGACCCCGACAGCCTCTCTGTGTAAAATTATGTTCTAGCCTGCAAAGCTGGAACCCTGTTTTTTTGTTGTTGTTGTTGTTGGGTTTGTTTTGTTTTGTTTTGTTTTTCATTCCTTAGCTAGAGTTTGAGGTTCACCCAAGGTGAGATTTTGCAAAATATGACCGTTTTAGCCCACTGTGAAGGTAGCTGCATTCTGACTTCAGGGATGGTGTCTAAACACAACACCAGTGTGCATGTGTTGTTGTTTTTTAAATTTTGTCATCAGTTCCGACTGGCGCAAAGATCTACTCTTCAGAAAGTTGAAACAGGTGTTAATGAGTGTGTAAGATGTTCTGCACGGTTTGCATGTGGGACCTCAATTTACAGCCTCGTCTAAAGAACTTCAGGGGGCAGTGGAGTTGGTACTGATGTCAACTCCATGGGAAAAGTCCCCTGTGGATGACTTGGTGCTGGCTGGCCATCAGATCACAGGCACAATGCTCTGACCACTAAGTCCCCCACCCCCCCTTCCCTTGAACTCTGGTTTAAAGAACATTTAGTGTGTTTACTGAATGTGTGCAGTTCATCAGTTTGCTGCAGCAACTTGATAACCTAGACAGTCGGTCAGTGAGTGGAGAAAGGGTAGAGTGTTCTGGATGTTGGGACTAACGATATTTGTTTTGAAAGTTTGTTAATTAAAGCTTTGTAGATTGGATGGTAGCACTTCAAACATTTGCCAGTTTCTTCTCTCGGATTCTAGTTTGTCTTGCCTGTGGTTTTTGTATAATTTCTGGTGAATTTGTTTGCTGGTGAAACGATCAGATGTGGTTGTGTAAACGAAAAGGACATTTCTTTCTGTTTGTTCATGTGTTGCTTGAGTAGTAGTTTCCTACATACAGCAGCCAGCCAAGTTGATTAAAAAAAAAAAGAAGGGAAAAAAATGAATGTGAAAGTTTGCGCTGGATATTTTAATTAAGAAAAAAAATCAATAGAAGGAGGAAATGGAGGAAATGAAGATGTCGTTTCAAACGAGACACTTCCTTGTTTTCCTGCCTTTGTTCCTGTCATTTTATCTGTGTGCTGCTGGTATGGAAAACATAAAGCTAAAAAAGAGCAGATTTTAAAAAATATTATTATTGTGGAGTATCTTTAAACTGCTCACTTCACAGTCTAGCACTGTAAACAATCAGGATGGTGTGTGAATGGTATGTTATGATATAAGATGTACAATTGGTGAACAGAGACTGTGTTTCTGACTGACACTTTCCAAAGAAGGAAAACAAAAATGCTTCATTTAGAGTTGACATTCCACTCTGAGCCTGTTTCATTTTCTCAGTGTCGGGATTTTTATACAGTACTGGAGAGGTGTGTGTGTGTGTGTGTGTGTGTGTGTGTGTGTGTGTGTGTGTGTGTGTGTGTGTGTGTGTGTGTGTGTGTGTGTGTTGTATGTGTGTGTTGTGGCTGTTGTCTTGTCATGTTATCCTTTCAGTTTAGCAGAGTCTGTTTTTAGGTGAAGGTGGTTTGTCAGTGGGAGAAAGACAGTGAAAATGGGTCTCTTCCTTATAAAAAATAAAGGCATTATGACACATAGTCAGCATTTAAAACTGGACATCCTGTAACCACACAACTAGTTTCTTCCCTGTCCTAGTTTTAATTTTGCAGAAAGGTTCATTAGAAGTTGGATTTTTGTTGTCATCTTTTCAACTCAGAGGTCATGTCGTTTGAATGTCTCTCTGTTTTGTTTCGTTTCAGAGGAAGTGTGTGTAGGAAGAAAGCAGTTTGTGGTTTGAATCTTGTGTTTAAGATTGGATTCTTCTTTCCCCATTTCATCTATTCCTCCTTGATTCCAGTAGAGCTTGTGTGGAGCCGAGTGGTCAGTGGCTAGTCTGATTTCTGATAGAATGATAACAGTGAACTTACATGTCATGCGCAACAAGCATTAAGAGCATGCAGGATAAGATATTTATTTTTGATTTCTTTATTTATTCTTTTATATAGAGGATAATGGAATAAGCACTTATGTGCTTTTTTTTACATCCAGTCCCCGTGTGTATGCAGAGTTTTGTGAGTCTTGTCAGCTGTTCCCACCAGCACACAATGGCCTACTCTTACGAAAAGCGGAACAGGATTTAACATTGCGCAGATGTTCTGCGTGAGTTTGCACGCGTGGCCTCGGTTTATAGTTAATCTGAAGGAGAGGTGTTCGAAGAAAATGTTGCTGGGAAATGCACTCTGATAATTATGAATACAAAGTAAAAAGATGGGGGGAAAGTTGCCTTTTTTATTTTTAAAAGAATAACACTCCCAGCCCTGGAGAGAGATGCCCACATTTTATGCCAGCAGAGTCCTTTACCATATTAGTAAATGCTACATACACTGTACAATAAATGCAATGACATGCTGAACTGAATTTGAGTATCATGTGTTCAGAGGATGTTGTATTTTAGCGTATTTGTGGAAAAGACTACTTACACAATCTGTCATATATGTGGCTGATGGATCAGTTATTAGAAGTTTGCAACCTTGTTCACCCCCCATCCCCACCTTTTGCTTGCTCTCATTTTTCTTGACTAATTTTTTTAATGAAATTTATAATCAGCTGCCAGCCTTTATCAAGAGGGAACTAACTGTGTATGTGATCCAAATCACCCGTGGATTTGCTTCCCTTTGTTTTTCTTGGGGGGGTGGGGGGGGGGGGGGGGGGTGTGTTGTTTGTTTGTGACACATTTTCTGTGCTTACTCCAACATGGACTTACATGTGTGGACAAGTGGCCAAAAGCACAATATCAAAGCCCCAATCTTACATTTCCATTGATTCTTTTTTGTCTTAACACTTTCCTTACATTAAGGGAGAGAACCCCTCTTTCCCTGTACATGTAGTAGTAGGCACCATCAGTCTCGGTAGACTTTGGAGTTGCACTTAGTCTTAGAGCGCAAAGCTGGGTAAGTAAGTATGTGTACATGTACACATGCACTGTGCACATTGTATGCTTCTGTACCAGCAGTGGGGGATACGTAGGGCAGGGCTAGTAGCTGGTTGGCTGCCCAGTAGTGGGTTACCTGTAGGGAAAAGGTTAAAGCAGTAGCAGTCTTGTGCTGCTCCAGACAGTTGGGTTGATAGTGTTTCCCTCAGAGAAGCTGGGTGATCACAACCCATGAGTTTTTCTATATATATAGACAGCAAATCAACTTTTTGAAATTCAAATTTATGAATCTGATGAAAAACAGCATTTGCGTTTAATAGTTGTTTGACTGCTCTCTCCTCAGTTGTGAGTGTGTGTGGTGTCTTTGTGTGTATGTGTCTTGTCTTATGTCTGTCTGTCTTTCTGTGAGTGTTAGATGTGCATTCCATTTCCGGGGATAACATCCACTGGTGCAGTTTTTTTGTTAGCTTTCTACAGCCACATAGATCTTGCCAAGTTGAAATACTCCGAAAATTCTTAAACAGTTTACTGCCCACACTCTTTCACTGACCAGATTCTCTCTGTCTCTGCCTCTTGTCTGTCTGTCTGTTTCTCTGTCTGTACGTCTTTCTCTCTCCCTCTCTCTCAGCCATTGTTATTTTTGTAGTATCATGTTGTAAGCCGGTTAGTCTGTTTATCAGTGAAAAGTGTCATGAGAGGGACCCTACTTTATGAAAGTGAAGATGTTTTTAGTCACAGATCATACCAGTTGTTGCAATTTCTTTGGCTTTGTCTTGCTCGTGATGTAATGACAATAATAATGTGTGGAATTTGTATAGCGCTGAATCTTGTAAAGTGAACAAATCAAGGCGCTTGCATTTATAACATTCACATGCGTGCAACCATTCAGAAAAGATTAACAGATTATGTATTCACACACACACACACACATGTGCGCGATATGATATCTCTCATGATATCTGATGGTGTAACTGTTACTTGTTTTTGTCTTGTGTGTTTGTATGATTTTCCATTGTGGAATAGTAAGTGAGAGAGAAAAAGAGTGTGTGTGTGTGTGTGTGTGTGTGTGTGTGTGTGTGTGTGTGTGTTGTGGTGTGTGTGTGTGTGTGTGTGTGTGTGTGTGTGTGTGAGTGTGTGTGTGTTGTTGACCTGTGTACACATGCTTGAATGCTTTGCATGTTTGTTCAGAGTGAAAAAATGCGATCACTTCCAGAATATCCTCTGTGTTCTTTTCGTGAAGGTTGGTTTATTAATTTGTTTCAGAGGACAGAAAGAAATGCGGTCATTGCGTGTTTATCATTGTCTCACTATGCTCAGGTTTGAAAATGTTTTACCCAAAACAAATTCTGCTGGTTTGTGATAAAAACATGCATGAAAAATTTTGCTCAGATTATAACTTCTCCTTCACCTTTCCTGTAGTCTTGTAGACTGTAAGGACACCACTGAAGATTTTGCAACCAGCTTCCTCCGCTCCTTGTGGTGTTCATCTTTCCGCAACAAGTAGTTCCACTCAGATGTAACTGAAACCTGTCAAGTCTGTGAACATTTACAGGCAAGTGTTTTGTAGGTTGTAAAAGAAACTATGTTCATTTGATTCTGTAAAAAAACTTATCCTCAAGTGTTTAGGTGAGCTGCTATTGACTTTAGATTACCCACAATGTCTCTTTTGTTTTGGTTAAATGTAGTAAAGTGTATCCATGTTAAGGCCATTTTTGTTCACGATAATCTGTATAGTTGAATAGTGTAATATTTACCTTGGTGTCTTACAGCAGACTATTCATGATCATGTGATGCATTTCAGTCTCCGAAATCTGCACCCCACCCCACCCCACCCCCACCCTCCTCCCATACTTGTCTAGAAAATATCGGTCTCTGCTTTGCCGGCTTTTGACTTGTGTTCTTCTCCCCTCATATGGCTGTCAGCCTTAATCAACTTACGCAGTTTGTATGGGTTCAAACTTCATTTTGTATGTTTCCCTTTTTTTCCTCTGCATGTGCTTTTAAAAGGTACATAAGGAATTGGTTCCAGGATTTTTTTTGTTTTTCCAGCTATTTGTGCTCACAGGGGTACATACAGAAATGTTACCAGGAACTTACTTTTTCATTTCAGTTAGATGTGTTGTGAGTGTAAGGGTAAAAAAAGGAAAAGGCACGGAAATGTTCTGAATTGTCTTCCTTTACATAGGTGATCTCAGCATAGACTTAAACTTTGAGGAGATGAAAACTGTTTGACAGCAGTCAGTGTGAAGCGTTCCTGTGAAGGGGGAGTTTTTGGTGTTGTTGGATTTGGGTTTGTTTAGTGTGTTTTTTGTTTTTTTTAAATTATCAACACATTGTTTTCATCATTGAAGTGTGTGTGTTTTTACCATAACATTGTGGCAAATTTGGATATGTCTGTTGTCAGACTTCAAGCATTAACATCAACATTTTTATATAGATATTATCATCAACACTTTTTTTATATAGATATTATCATCAACATTTTTTTTATATAGATATTATCATCAACATTTCAGTGTAGGTGTTATCCGATTTGTTAATGCCCATTCAAGAACCCATTTGTCATGTCATTTTAGATAACAGCATGGTATGTCAGATTTCATCATCAGTTGTTTTTGTTTTTTTTCAATTCCTTTATCCGTGTATTTGACTGTTAATGTCAACTTGGTTTTTTTTATGTTACTGAGTATTTGAGTTTATATGATTTGTCATTTATCTTGTTGATCAACTTGTTTGGAATTATTGCAAATTGTTGGTTTGTATCGATTGGCGTGTCTGGATGCTCAAGTTTGAAAATATCTTGGACTTGTCAGAAGATGGAAGGAATTGTAGAGTCTAGTGACACAGTCATCATAGATTGGTAGATCTTTAAGCAGGTGTACAATCTGCTATCAACAAGTGTGGAATTGTCAATGCTTTTAGTTGTCATGGTTAGATGTTATTGCAGGTACTATGGGAAATGTATATTCTGTTTACATGTCTCTGTAATATGTATTATTGCTTAGTGAGAGCATACTACATATTTCAATTTGT
>CM060328.1:31562557-31577557 GCA_030674155.1 Stramonita haemastoma | reverse complement strand
AAGGTAAAGGTATCCCATAAGACAAAGGTTATGATAACCTTTGTGGTCTTCGGGGAGCGAGGTAGGCTATCAGAGACCTCAGCTTCTCTAGGGGACCAGCATATTGAGGGTGACGCCCATCCCCGCTCCCTCGTCGCTTTACCTTCTCTGATCCCTAAGAGGCAGGTCCTCATTTACAGCTGGGTGAACTGGGGGATTGTATATATAACTCTCGTTAACTACAGTCCAAAATCTTTCAGCCAGACAGGTCAGCCCCCGATTCGAACTCACATCCCTTAGACCCTGGGCCAAACCCTCTATCCGCACAAACTGGGGAGCAGTTTGGGAAGCAGCCTGTGTCAAACAAACAAAAATAACGATCTCTGAGCATTTTCTGTCTGACCTATGGTTACTATTATAGCCTACTGTACCAGAGTCTATATCATAGATAGTGGAGATAATCGGGGCTATGCATTCCATGTCACAAGCACGACAGTTATCTTAAATCATTTCAGCATTAGTCATAAGTAGAAGAATTATCGCCTAAGCTGCGGTATGTATCTCTGCATTATCAGACCTCCTATCCCCCCCCTCCCCCCATCTAAGCGCTTTGATTTGTGTACTCTACAAGATTCAGGCTATAGAAATCCCACAAATTATATTGTTATTATTATCTACACACACACACACACACACACACACCACACACACACACACACACACAACACATACATATATATATATATATATATATATATATATATATTATATATAACAACACACACGCGCGCTCGCGCAAATACACACACAATCGTAAAGATCTAACACACTCACACACACACACACACACACACCACACAACCCCACACACACACACCACACACATGCGCGCGCGCGCGCGCACAATCGTAAAGATCTACATCTTTAAACCAACTAGGCAAGAAAGTAAGACAGTGGCAGGACTGTTAAGACATGCATCTTCCTAACAAAGTAAACCGTGAGGTTCTGGGTTCCATTCCCAGCCTTGTCCTTTCTGCCCAGTCTAACGAGAGCTGAACGCCAAAGTCCTTCGGATGAAACTATGAAGCAACCACTGCTGCCACCCCCCAAAAAACAACAACAAAAAACAACAACCAAAAATGCCAATAAACGCCAACAACAACAAAACAAAAAACCCAACCCAACAACAGCAAAAAAACACAACAAAACAAAAAACAGCAACAAACAAAAAAAAAAAAAAAACAAACAAGAACAAACACAAGCAAAACAACAGCAAAAACAAATAACAACAAAAACCAACAACAAAAAACAACAACAACAAACTAACAGACTAACGACTCGAAAACACAACCAATAACAACAAGACAACCAACAACAGCTAAGATAACAAACAACAACAACAAAACAACTAACGCAACAAAAACAAACATAACAACAACAAAACCCACAACAGCAAGTAAACAAACAAAACAAAAAAATGCAAGAAACAAATAAAAAAAACAGCAACAAAACAAAAAACAACAACAAAACCCAACAACAACAGCAAAAAACAAACAGTACCGGCAACCCATTGCTGCTGATTTTAAAAATGAAGATGACTGCCAGCAACCCCTAGGGGAGTGATAGGACGGGATAGCCTAGTGGTCAGAACATTGCGCTCGCAATTTGACGACCTGCGTTCGATTCCCGTTCGAGGGGATTTTTTCCCCTGGAGTTAACATCAGTGCTGACTCCACTCTCCCCAAAAGTCTTTCGGTTGAGACTGTAAACTGAGGCCCCGTGTGCGAACGCCTGCAGAACATCTTGCGCACACTTTAAAACCTGTTCCGCTTTTCGTAAGAGTAGGCCACTGTGTGCCGTTGGGAACAGATGACAAGATTTACACAACTGCATACACACGGGGACTGGATGTTAAAAAAAAAAAGCACAAAAGTGCTTATTCCATTATCCTCGATATAAAAGAATCAATCAATCAATCAACCTTGGCTGGGGTGAAAGGAGTGCTCTGACCACTGAGCCTATTCCGTCCCCTAGGTGAAAGAGGGATGGAAAAACCCACACAAAACCAGAGTAATATGTAAACAAGGTGATTCTCGAAATGAACAGAACTATTTAAAAAACAAAACAAAAAAATAACGATGATGATGATGATGATGATGTGGTGGTGGTGGTGGTGGTGATGATGTTATGATGGTGATAATGAAAATGATGATAATAAAAATTACATCAATTTGCAAGAGTAGTTAGTATGCAGTTAAAAAGAAAGAGAGAGAGAGAGGAGAGAGAGAGGAGAGAGAGAGAGAGAGAGAGAGAGAGAGAGAGAGAGAGAGAGAGAGAGAGAGAGAGAGAGAGAGAGAGAGAGAGAAGACAGACAGCAGACAGAGAGACAGACAGAGAGAGAGACAGACAGAGACAGACAGAGACAGAGAGAGAACGCTTTTATTTCAAGGATAGAGAGAGACAGACAGGCACTCAGGTACACAGACAAAGAGGCATATACATAGATTAAGTTTTTCTTCTTCTTTTTTTTTTGTTTAATGCAGTAATGAAACAACTCTATAACTCTTCCCCAAAGCAAACAAAAATGCGAACCTACGCTTGTGTATTGCATGTAGATGTAGCACGTAAAGGCGCGCACGCGCGCGCGCGCGTGTGTGTGTGTGTGTTTATTTTATTTATTTATTTATTTTATTTATTCTTTTATATCGAGGATAACAGAATAAGCAATCATGTGCTTTTTTTCATCCGGTCCCCGTGTGTATGCAGTTTTTTTTTGTAAATATTGTCATCTGTTCCCACCGGCACACGATGGCCTACTCTTACGAAAAGCGGAACAGGATTTAACGTGTGCGCAAGATGTTCTGCGTGCGTTCGCACACGGGGCCTCGGTTTAAAGTCTCATCCGTAGGACTTTTGAGTGTGTGTGTGTGTGTGTGTGTGTGTGTGTGTGTGTGTGTGTGTGTGTGTGTGTGTGTGTGTGTGCTCTGTGCATGCCCGGTATGTCAGTCCATGCATAATAAAGAAATAAAACCGACGAACATTGTAACCCCAAAGTAGTCAGGAGGGGTAGAAAGAAAAATAATCTCAGATCGCGAATCTACGTGTCTGCATAGTTTGTCCGCCTATCTGTATCTGACATAGATCAAGGCCTGAATATAGAATAGAAGGGGAAAAAATCACGTTAGGATGTAGCCTACTTTTGATAAGATTATGTGTGTATGTCAGTAGTTACAGCAGTGCAAAGTCTACAACTTATCAATTAGCCTAGTTTGCATTTCATTTGCCTGTTTTTGTTTGTCACTGTGGATCATCTATCAACCCCCCAAAAGGGGATCGTGTTTTAAATCCTTTGTATTTTCCCGGTGGAGATACTATGCAAGGGGACATGTCAGTATGAATAGCATTCCTGCCATCTGAAAGTTCTGTGCTAAGAGTTTCTTCTTTTCTATCCCTCTCTTTGTTTCTGCCTTGTTCCTTTTCTTCCTTCTTCTTGCCTGTTTTCTGCCTTCTTGGTCTGTTATCCTGCCTTTAAGATAACCATTTTCTCCCATGCTGAAGTCAGATACCCTGGGCCTGACTTGTCAGGTGCTTAAAGGCAGTGGAAGGCATTTTCACTCATATGATAGTCAACAGTAGCGAAGTTGCCATCTGAGCATTCCACGAAGAAAAAGTCCTTTGTACTAATCTCTGGTACTGCTGCACCTTTACAGGGTGCAGAGTGCAGTGTGCACTCTTTATCGGTAGGTGGCCCGATAAAATTAATATCACTGCAGTGATCCGTTTTCACTGGGAGTAGATAACCACCAAGGACAATCAGGTAACTGTTTACGCACCCAAGTGCGCTTGCACGCACACACGTTGATACATGTTCGTGTACGTGTATACACTCAAGTGGGCGCACCTTTCCCCCTCTAACTCACTTTTTTTTTCTTTCTTTTTTTCTTTCCCCCAAAAAAAGTTATTAACATTTAACATCTCGATAGACAGCCTCTAATGTTTGACTTGCCTGTGTTTTTGCTAGCATGCTATGTATTTTTATTCCCCTCATTGCATATTTGTTGTTATGTTTTTCATTGAAAGTGCGCGGTATAAACTCTCAGCTTCTTGGTGATCTCATTACATCAGCATTTCCCCAGGACTTCACATCAGTGCCCACTCCACATCCCGAAAGTCCTGCAGATGAGACCACAAACTGAGGTCCCGTGTGAGAACGCACATAGAGCCTCATGTGCACACGTCAATAAAACCAGCAGGAGGCCATTGCGTGCAGGTAGAAATGAATGACAATTCAATACTTACATTGTCATATAACGCAGAACATCTTGCGCACACGTTAAATCCTGTTCCGCTTTTCGTAAGAGTGAGCCATCGTGTGCGGTGGGAACAGATGACAATATTTACAAAACTGCATATACACGGGGACCGGATGAAAAAAAGCACATGATTGCTTATTCTGTTATCCTCGATATAAAAGAATAAATAAATAAATAAATAAATATAAACACACACACACACACACACACACACACACACACACACACACACACACACACACACAAATCTATGGTGAAGCTTTTGGGGGTGCATTTCACATCCACACTAAATTGGAATTATCACATTGAATATTTGAATACTAAGGCTCGGAAAAGTCTTAACCTTCTGAAAGTTATTAGTAAACAAGTGTGGGTTCATGATATAGCTGTTCTAAAATATCTGGCATTATCTTTTGTACGATCTAGACTCATTAACGGCCAAGAAGCATTTTTTTTAGTGCTCCGAAGTCTTTATTACAAAAAATGACGAGATTAGACTGTAAGGCTTTTCAAAAATCTTTGGGGTGTACATTTTCAAGTATCACCCATGGGCACTTATAAAGAGATAGGTGTTTTGCCATTAGACAACTATCGACAACAGGCTGTGGCTAAATATCTCTTACTTGTTCAAAACAAGAAACGAATGTGGACACCGAAATTAGTATAAGATCTGATGTCAATTTTCCTAAAAGAGCACACACTATTCGTTCTGTTACCACAGCTAGAATTTACACTTCTCAATTATTTGATAAGGCAGAAATATGTCCTACAAAAATAACTAAATCAAAGATTACCTTCTCATCTTGTCCACCATGGGAGCTTCAGAGAGCTAATTTTGACAAAGTATTCTTCTTTAACCAAAAAAGGTAGTGAAAAATATACTCGGCACATCAGTAAAAGAATAATATATTCAAACCACATATCCAGATCATGGAAAGATCTACAACAACGGTTCACTTCTGAGTGATAATGAGGCGGGAGCACCGTTTGTCATTCCATCATTGAAAGTAGAGAGATCACTTTATGTTGGTGAAAAATAGATCTATATTTACAGCTGAATTATCAGCCATTTTGATTGCTTTATAATAATATCTCCTAGATTTTCCTAAAGACATATTTCAGACACTTTTCTGCGACGATTCCAAGTGGGTTTTATTTGCTCTAAAAAAAATTATAGTTCAAAAGTGAGACAAGATCTTTTAACTGAGATTGGACATCTGATTCATTTTCTGGTATTATGTGACACGGGTGTTACTTTTTGCTGGATTCCCTCACATTGTGGTATTTACTTTAATGAAAAAGTTGGCAAAATAGCAAAATGTGGAACTAAGCATTAATGTCCCCTTATCCATTCATGAGGGCTATAGCATGTTACAAAATGTATGTTGGCAATATTTTCAAAAGAAATTGCAAGATATCTTTTCATTGGAGTGATGATGTCACCCATTTATTATCTTTTGATAAGATCAAATGACGTAATTCATATGAATATAGAAATGTTGTATCTCTTATCTACAGGTTTAGGCTTAATGCTTTTAGAACTAAAATTTCCAAAAAAGACACGTATCTGTGGGGGGAATATTACTATTGATCATAATCTTTTGAATGCAGAAATTTGAAACAGATTTTACCCATTTTCACAGTCGGTTGCTTGGAGCAATCTCTAAAAGTCGTTCCTTTAATGAAACAAATTATAATGTTACTAAGTCAAAGTCCATTATCAGATTATTATAGTGAAATGAGTTTTTACTAGTTTTATTAATTGTTAAGTTAGTGTTTAAGCTGTTATTTCCTTCTTTTCAACATTCTTGTTTATGGATTATTTTTGTTGTTTCCTCTAGTTGTTTAATGCAGATGGTTAGCTATGTGCATACCCCTTCACCCCCCACCCCCCCACACACACACACTCACATACCCACCCATGCACACACTTTCACTCACCCACACACACTTTCCTGTCTGACATCACTAATTAGTGGAAGGACGTTAAACTAAAAACTAACACACACACACACACACACACCACACACACACACACACACACACTTTTTTTTGAATCAGACACTGCACCAGCACAAACTGCATGTTATAATGATGATAGGTGACCTTGGACATAATTATTCTTTTTTTTTAACTTGAAACTTCTTAGCTGATAGTCATACCATCGTTATCCCCATTACATTTGTGACAAATTTTATTACCATTTTTTAAAAACTCTCACGAGGTAATAGCAACACACACATAAACCCTCCTATCTTTTCATCTTGAAGAAACGCTGGTATAACAATATGGCCTGACCATGTGCGTTGTGGTTACCGGTGTACCCATGTGACTTATTTGCATATTACGCACTAGGCTTTTGTGTAGACAGAGGCACGCTGGTAGGCTAGGCTGTTAGGCTATAAAAGATTGGGTCTGCTATCGGCACGAGTCCACGTCTGCATCTTTAACGGTTTGATAAATCGTCCCTGATTTTGCAACACGACTGGTATGTACGCATCTTTTGTTATGATTTTCATTTTCTATGCTAGATCAGTGTGCCGAATAAGAGCCGCGTTGTAAGAAGACGCTGCGAACTTTTCTTCCATTGTTTTCTGCAAAATCTTGACATTGCCGGTATCTTGATTTTATTGTTAGGGCCACTGATTCTTACCGTATATAACAAACTTGCACCATGACAGAGGCGCTTGTGTTTTGTTGATTTTCTTCCATTTTGGGCATGTTTTTGCAATTTAACTTAAGAGTTGCTAGAAGATGCTCGCCTTTTGTTGCGAGTTATGAAAGATGGAACAGTGTGGCATGTCGGTGTAAGGTTGATATAGTGACCCCATCAGTTGGAATAACGTGGACAAAAATGCACCGCTTGTATACACAAACAGTGATCATCGTATATTGGTATATTCGATTGAGGAAGAAATGAAACCTGAATGCACTTGATCTTTGCACCTCTCACTGTCTCTGTCTGTCTGTCTCTCTGACTCTCTCTCTGGTTGCTATTACCCTATTTATTTTTTTAATTTATTTTTTGTTACCATATTCCATGATCAGGGCAAGGGCCATGAAAAAAGTATGAATCTTTGTACTTGAAAAATAAGATTATTCTCTCTCTCTCTCTCTCTCTCTCTCTCTCCTCTCTCTCTCTCTCTCTCTCCTCTCTCTCTCTCTCTCTCTCTCTCTCTCTCTCTCTGCTTTCTCTTGAAACATCTAGGATGTTATGTAACTTTTTTTTTAATTTATTATTACATTTTTATGATAGTATCTCTACCCCCCCCCTCAATAAGGATATAGTAATTTTTCCCTTTTATCCAATTGTATGATTTGTACATGTATAACTTTGACAGGTGTGGTGGATTGATGTTTTCAGTTGTTTATTTATCTAGTTTTCTTGTTTGCTCCTTACCTATTAACATTTTTATTCTTCCATAATCAAAATATTTTTATTGTGACTTCAGATTTTTGTCTCTGATTGAGTGCATTTTTTATTACCTTATCATATATAGTGTCCTTATCTCTGTGTGTTAGTTGGTATGCGTAAAAGCTTTATTGTTTAGTATCTTTCAACTTGATGTATCCCTGAAAAGGGCGGGGACTGGATGTAAAAAAGCACATGAGTGCTTATCTATTCCTCGAATAAAGACTTTGCCTTGCCTTGCCTGCCTTGCCTCTCTCATAAAAGACATTGTAACTGACATTGTTTCTAACCATTTATCATATGCCATGGTTAACAAGTTTTATTATTCTTGTTTTTTGTTTGTTTTTCATTTAAAGTTTGTTCACTCTAGGTAATATTAGACCTAAACAAGAATTAAAAGTAGCTTCAGCAAACTCAACAATTAAAACAAATTCAAAAGAAAACATTTAACACAACATTGATAGCAGGCTGAGAAATGTCTTTAGCAATATCAACAGTTTCTGGTCTACGAGTGAGTATACTCACAGATTCCCTTTTCAGATTTATACTGTCAGAATTTTTGTATAATGCCTTCTGTTTGTTTCAGTGTTTGTTTTCTTAATTTTTTTGTCACTGAACAGAACAGGCATAAATTTTTGTACAACATGCACAACACATATCGTAAGAGTGGGCCATCGTGCGCCTGTGGGAACAGATGACACGGTTTACAAAAACTGCATACACATGGGACTGGATGTAAAAAAAAAGCACATGAGTGCTTATTCCATGAACATCGATATAAAAGAATAGAAAAAAAAACGGGATGTAGTATTCTAAAATTTCATTTAAAAAAGGACTGATTAACACTATCCTACAAGGGAGAGAACCCCTCTTTCTTTGTTCACGTGCACTGTGCATATTTATTTGTATGCTTCTGTAACCCAGTGTGGGTGATACGTTGGGTAGGGCTAGTAGCTGGTGGGTAACCCTATAAGGGGTTACCCGTAGATTAAAGAAAAAGAAGACAACAGTATAGTATACACATTTATCAAATCTACTTTCTGCTTTGATAAATTTATCAAGTATACTGAGTATACGGAGTATACTTGATAAATTTATCAAAGCAGAAAGTAGATTTGATAAATTTCTGGTTTTGTCTTCTTTGGTTTTAGGTGCTGACTTGGTCGCCTGCTTCACACATACATCATGCAATTCCCAGAGCCCATCCGTGATCCTGAGATCAAGTTTACCCAGGTAAGGAACAGTGCAGATTTCTTAAATACAAGTGTCTTGCACGGAAAGCTACATATATACATGTGGTGATGTGTGTGTGTGTGTGTGTGTGTGGTGTGTGTGTGTGTGTGTGTGTTGTGTAGTGTGTGGTGTGTGTGTGTGTGTGTGGTGGTGTGTGTGTGTGTGTGTGTGTTTTCATGGGATGGATACAAGTGTCTTGCATGGAAAGCTACATATACAGTGTGTGTGTGTGTGAGTGTGTGGTGTGTGAGTGTGAGTGTGTGTGTGAGTGTTTTCATGGGATGGTTGTTTGATGTGAAAGTGGCAAACTGGTTTCTTTCTTTCTGTTGCCACAGCTGTTGTTTTATAATAGACATTGCTAATTATGTCCACATCATAATTAAAAAGGTAAAAGGGTAAAGGTGTCCCATAACCTAGGTGGTCATAGGGGAGCGAGGCATCAGAGACCTCAGCTTCTCTAGGGGCCAGCATATTGAGGGTGGCGCCCATCTCCTCTCTCTCTTGCTGCTTTACTTTCCCTGACCCTAAAGAGGGCAGGAACCCATTTACAGCTGGGTGCACTGAGGGGACTGTACTAAAGCCAAGGCACGCAAACGGTCACCCATCCAACTGGTAACCATGCTCTATGCCGCTTAACTTGACTTGGGGAGAAAGCGAGCGCTCTGACCACATAGCTATTCCACCCCCATCATAATTGCAATGCTTTATTTTGTTGTTTTTGTTGTTGATCAATCTCTATGATTGTGTATGGATGTATCGTGTTTGTAAGCACTCAGAACTTTCATAGGAGAGGGTGTATATCAGAATATGCAAGGTTACGTCTGTTCATTATTTTCATGTACTCTGTGTTTTTGCATGGGTAAGGTTGGCTCCGTCTTATCTCTCTTACTGTTCTGATTGTCCTTCAGGTGAGATAATGCTATTTAATGTCTGCTTCATCTTGTGCTGAAACCAACATTCAAACTCTACTCTTTTTATCTGACAGCTGTTGTTTTATTTGAATTGCGAACCAACCAGGCCTAATTGTTTTGAGTCACAACAGAGTCAGATAGATCAGATAGCATTAGTTTTACCTTTTTTGTTGTTAGTAATGTCATAAGAGGCTTGGAGTATGTTTGTGCAGGCATGCATGCGTGTGTGTGTATGTGTGAGTGTGAATGTGTGTGTGTGTGTGTGTGTGTGTGTGTGTGTGTGTGTGTGTGTGTGTGTGTGTGTGTGTGTGTTTGCATGAGACAGTTGGAAGAAAATGTGGCAAACAGATTTGTTGCATGTTGCAGGGGGGGGTGGGGGGGGGGGGGGGAGGGGTGATTCTTGAGGGTAATGCTTGCCCTCATGTTCCTGTTTTTTGTTTTTAATCTGTCTTTTTCATTTTTGTAAGAACAATTTTTTTCATATCTCTCTCTCTTTCTTTATCTCTCTGTTTTTATCTCTGTCTACCTGTCTATCTGTCTTTCTCTTTGTCTCTGTCTGTCTGTCTGTCTGTCTGTCCGTCTGTCTCGTCCGTCTCTCTCTCTCTCTCTCTCTCTCTCTCTCTCTCTCTCTCTCTCTCTCTCTCTCTCTCTCTCTCTCTCTCTCTCTCTCTCTCTCTCTCTCTCTCAGTGACTATTTCTTTCTTTACTGTCTCCTCCCACCTTTCTGTCTTTGTTCTTCCCCCCCCCCCCCCCCCGTTTTTTTTTCCCACAGGATATTTTTAATGAAAGATAAGATAATATATATTCTCCAAATCTATCTGTTATTTCCTCAAGTAATAAAATTCAAGGGGGTGGGAAAGCTCAGTGGTTAGAGCACTCGCTTTCCCCCAGTCAAGTTAAGCAGTGTTGAGCATGGTCACCAGTTGGATGGGTGACTGTTTGCACGCCTTGGCTTCAGTACATTCCCCCAGTTCACCCAGCTGTGAATGGGTACCTGCCTTCTTTAGGGTCAGGGAAGTAAAACAGCAAGGGAGAGGAGATGGGCGCTGTCCTCAATATGCTGACCCCTAGAAAAGCTGAGGTCTGTGATGCCTCACTCCCCTATGACCGCCTTGGTTAAGGGACACCTTTACCTTTTCATAAAATTCATGAACATACAAAAGAACTCTACTCTTTTTACCTTTAGGCAAGCAGCCAGTCTTGAAGGTCAGTTGAGTCATAGATTTTTTTTTCACAAAACAGTCTGACTGGAAGCTAGTGTAAAGGTTATCAGTAGTACGCATTGCACATCATGTAGACCTTTCAAAATCTTGAATCAGCAGAACAAGTACTTTTTCTGCTACATCATCGTGACTTTAGTGAATATGTCCTGTTATCATGCTCTGTGATTGTGTCTCTTGTGTACCTGTGCCCACCTTAACTTGGTACAGAGTTATCTGCTGATAGGACGAAGAGACTGAGCAAGGGTAACACTAACAGCAGGTAACAGTGGGTGGCCTAGTGGACTCCAGGCTGGAAAGCTGTAGGTTTGAGTCCCAATCAGCAAGTTTTTTTTGTTTTTTTTCAGGCTCTAACCATCCCTTAGCCTGAGCAAGTGCCTGTACTAAATTAGTGTCAAAGGCATGCAGGTCTGACGATTCAGGGAAGATGGTCATTGGAGGACGCTTTGATGTCGTTACTGTAGGTGGGCATCTCACTTAGTTGGGCTGTATGACTTGACTTGACGTATGCCTATGGATTCCCTGGGGAACAAAGGGCCGCAAAAACACCCCTCCAATAGACGTAGTTCTGGGAGATCCTCTTCAACTCGGCCTACATCATTCCGGCTGCCTTTGTCTCTGCTTCAATGCTTCAAGGCCATGTCTTGCATATATTTTGATCAGAGCAGGCTTCTCTGAACATCAGCAAAGTGATCCTGCAGCAGTGCAAGGCCCTCTGGTTGGTGGCTTCATGGCTGCCTCTCAACTCTGTTCTGACCCATGAAGAGATGATATGAAATTTAAACAGCCTGGGTTTGGCTGGATGGAGGGGGTGATATTGGAATGAGTAGCGAGGGAACATCAAGTCAGATATGTTACAGATGATGAGGTAGTGTAATAATTAATTATTATAATAATAATAACAATAATAACAATAAAACAACAACACAACAATAAATTGTAATAAGATGAAGATGATAATTATGATAATAACAATGGGGATGATGATGATAATGATTATAAGGAAGAGGATAAGAAAAAGGAAGAAGAACAACAGCAAAAAATGATAAATAAAGATAATGATATTAAAATGATAAATAATGAAGCTAATAATAAAACGTTTGTCAATTTCTTCTTCTTTTCTCGTCATTCACTTTCTGAGTAGAGAGTGTAGTGCCTGGTCTTCTCCTATGCTTCTAATTTCACAAGAGATCAGCCTGCTGGCCTCAGCTGACACATACCGACTTCAAAGCAGCTGATTTGATCTTTTAATTGAAAAGAAAGGATAAAAAAAAGACTGATTGAGCATTGTCATGCAGCAGATGGTTCAGCCATTGTGAAGTGTGGCTGATAATTATTGTAATTATTTGTAAGCAGCATTGAGTCGCCACCTGTCAGCGAAGGTGTAAATTAGAGGCGTCTGTCTTTTCTAGTCCATCAGCAGAAAAATTGTGATGTGATAAAGTAATTGTGGAGTATATACTGTAGTAACATCTCTTTGTCCTGACACTTGTGATTTTTTTGTTTTAATGAAAGCTTTCTTTATTCCTTTTGTGCTTTATGTCCAATGTTTCATTCAAAATAGTTGTGTCAGCTTGAAATGACAAGTAGTGTGTTTGTGTGTGTTTATTATTTTTTTTTATTGATTCTATTGTTTCTAGGATAATGGAATAAGCACTCGTAAGACAGTGATGGGGATGGGATAGCTCAGTGCTTCCCCCGCCAGTGTTAAGCAGCTTCAGTGGTGTGTGGTGTGTGTGGTGTGTGTGTGTGTGTGTGCGTGCGTGCGTGCGTGCGTGCGTGCGTGGTGCGTGCGTGCGTGCGTGCGTGTGTGGTGTGTTGTTTGTGTGTGTGTGGTGCTTGTGTGTGTTGTGTGTGTGATGTGTGTGTGTGTGTGTGTGTGTGTGTGTGTGTGTGTGTGTGTGTGTGTGTGTGTGTGTGTGTGCATTTCTGTTTTTATTTGTTTGAATGAACTAGAAAGGTACGGCTACCATTTTTCTGAAATGGGTTCTGTATCACTTTTCAAGCGATCCTGTAAGAACCATATAAAGCTCACAAAGAAAAACACAACAACACAAAATAACAAACAAACAAACAGAAAAGAGACAAAGCATCATAATTATATAATTTTAACAAAGCAGAAACTTTGGTATTTGCTTACAAAATTGAGGAAATCCCATCCCCTCAGTCTGGAATGTTTCAGCCAGGACTAAACACATATGCGATCAGCATGAGATCAGGTCATGATTCATATCAGTGTGAATCATGAATATCTTGCATTTCTGAATATCAGATTCACTCTGATCAATATGTGACACACAGCTGTGACCTGCCTGCCTGTCTCCCTTTGAGAAAAGTTTGGTTTTGGTTAAATTGAAAAAAAAAACCCAACCTTGGCTCTTGTTTGTTTGTTTGTTTGTTTGCTTTTTGTTGTTGGCAGGTACAAATAGTCTTTGTTGTGTGTGTGTGTGTGTGTGTGTGTGTGTGTGTGTGTGTGTGTGTGTGTGTGTGTGTGTGTGTGTGTGTGTGTGTGTGTGTGTGTGTTTCTCCACTAGAGCTCCAAGGTCTTACCATTTTTAGACAAGTTTTGGGAGGAAGGGGGATTGTTCCTCGGTAAGAGCTCTACAGTTCACCAGTTGTGAAATTTCTGCGTATGGAACCATTTAAAAACAAAAAAAACCACCCACCAGCTGCTGTGGTAATGCTAGTGTGAAGGCCAGTCTTCTGAATCAATGGTCAGCAGTGTTTCTATTTACAGTGTAGGAAAACAGTTGTTACCAGGCTCTTCTGAGTCACAAATGACTAAGCCAGATAAGCTTTCATCTCGTTCACATTAAAAGCTGTCATGTGATATTTTTGTTTGTTTTGCTTTTTTTGTGGGGGGGGGGGGGGGGGGGAAGGAGGGGGGGAGTTTATTTATTCTTTCCTTTCTTTTATTTAGAGGAGAATGGAGAAAAGAAAAGCACCGTATACTTTAAAAAAAATTTTTTTCACCCAGTCCCTGTAAGCATGCTGTTTCATAAATTTTGTTCATTCCCACTGGCACAAATGGCTGACGTACTCTTCAGAAGACAGGATAGGTTTTAACATGTGTGCAAGATGTTCTGCATGAGTTTGTCACTATGGACCTCCGATGATAGTCTCATCCAAAGGATTGTCAAGGGAGTGGAGTCAGCTGTGATGTTACCTCCGGGGAAAAAATCGCTTTGAACAGGTATCTTAGTGGCGGCTTGAACCCACATCATCACTTCACAAGCACAACACTCAAACTACCAGACTATCCCGTCCGTAACAAGGGCAGGGGGCTATTATCTTATTATTTTAAAAAAATTATATAGAGGATAATGGAATAAGCACTTGTGTGCATTTTTTTAATCCAGTCCCTGTGTGTATGTGGTTTCGTAAATTTTGTCATCTGTTCCCACTGGCACACAACGGCCTACTCTTTCGAAAAGCGGAACAGGTTTTAACATGTGCACAAGATGTTCTGCGTGCATTCGCACATGGGACCTCGGTTTATAGTCTCATCCAGAGGACTTCTGTGGAGAGTGGAGTCTTCTCTAATGTTATTACCTCCAGGGAAAAATTCGCTTTGAACAGGTGTCTTGGTGGTGGCTCAAACCTGGGCTTGAACCCAGGCTATCAGATCGCAAGCGCAATGCTGTAACTACCTGACTATTCCCTGGGTAAGGAGGAGAGGGGGCAAAGGGGGAGGAGGGAAGGTTTGGAGGGGTAGAGGGGGGGGGGGGGGGGTTCTGTGTAAGCTTGATAATAGGTTGCTGTGTAGGACACTGGGTCAGTCATTGTTTGAGGGGTAATGTCTACAGAAGATAAAGTGCCTTTTCCTGTTTACCTTTGGTCTATCCTATGTGCTCTGACCTATGTGCTTGTGTAGTTAGTTGCCCTGCAAAGCGTTTGGAATAAGGGGTGTGTGTGTGTGTGTGTGTGTGTGT
>CM060328.1:31552557-31557557 GCA_030674155.1 Stramonita haemastoma | reverse complement strand
GATGGTACATTGAGTAAGCAATAAATTTGCTTTTTTTCGTCAAGCCATCTATCTAGCAACCTCCCCCCCAAAAAAAACCCCACAAAACCCCCCCACTTAAACAGAAAGCTTTCTTAGAGAGAGAGAGAGAGAGAGAGAGAGAGAGAGAGAGAGGAGAGAGGAGAGAGAGAGAGAGAGAGAGAGAGACACAGAGACAGAGAGAGACAGAGACAGAGAGAGACAGAGACAGAGAGAGGACAGGACAGGACAGAGGTTGGAATAGACACAGACAGGGCAGCATATTTGTAAATTTTATGACTTTGTTTGGTTCTGACGTGTTCCTTTGGCCAGAAAATCCGAGGTTAACCATTTTTGGGGATGAGATTTGTGCATTATATATATATATACATTAACCCCCCCAAAAAACAAACAAACAAAAAATTATTGAAAAGAATTCTACTACTGTTAAGATTACTACCAGAGGGATAGAACAGAGGGAAGGTTAGAGTGTCAGACTGGTTGTCTGAGGTGGTGTCAGGGATGATGTCTAAATATGACACCAAAGTGTGCACATTTTTAAAAAAAAGAAAAAAAAAGGAAAATTTTTCTTTCGTTCTCGCAACACTTTGGGAAAGTGGAATAGGTTTTTAACATGCGCGCAAAATTACTGACAGCTAACTGACCCCTGACCCTAATACTGACCACTGTGGATGTCTAAATATGACACAAATGTGTGCACATTAAAAAAAAAAAAAAGAACAAGAAAATTTCTTTCGTTCTGCAACACTTTGGAAAAGTGGAATAGGTTTAAACATGCGCGCAAAATTACTGACCTCAACTGACCATTAACTGACCACTGTGGATTGTGCAGGAGGATGTGGACAAAGCAGTCTTGGCGGCGAAAGAGGCCTTCAAACTGGGGTCGCCATGGCGACGCATGGACGCCAGTCAGCGAGGAGCCTGCTGTACAAGCTGGCCGATCTGATGGAGAAAAACATCGCCTACATCGCTGTACGTACTTCTCCTTTTGTTGTGTGTTTGTTTTGATTGATGAGTATTAACCCTCTTGCATTCAGACTCTGAACTCAAACTGCCCCTAGATTTCACATTCCATCACAAAATCAGGTCAGGCACACATGCTGGCGGGCCTTTTCCTCCTTCTGAGTACATACCAGCAGCTATAATTACTTCTAGATACTCTACAGGGTTTCTCCTTCTAGTCCTGATAGAGGTTTAACATGTGGTAGCAATTAAAGTGATGGTCACAGCATGATGGAAATCTACTGTGTGCAAATCCTGGATCAGGACTTAGGGGGGGGGGGGAGGGGGGGGTAATTATTCAATCCCGGCAAATCCGGATCAGGACTAAGAGGGTTAAACATTGTGTCTGCTGTACAAACTGGCCAATCTGATGGAGAAAAACATTCCTACATCACTATACGTACTCATCCTTTTGTTGTGTGTTTGTTTTGATTGATGATTATTAAGCCTTGTTTCTGTTGTATGTAAGTGTGAGTGTTACTGTGTGATGTTATGTGGCCGATCTGATGGAGAGAAAACATCGCCTACATTGCTTTGTGTATTCCTCTTTTTGTTGTGTTATGTTTTTGTTTAGGTTGATGATTATTAAGCGTTGTTTCTCTTGTACATTAAGTGTCTGCGTTTTATTGTGTGATGTATGTGGCCGATCTGATGGAGAAAAACATCGCCGACATTGCTGTGTGTACTTTTGTTGTGTTTGTTTTGATTGATGATTATCAAGTGTTTCTGATGTACAAACTGTACAAACAAGTACTCATGTGCTTGGAGTTGGTACTGATGTTAACTCCAGAGGAAAAAAAATCCTCTTGAATGAGAATCGAACCCAACAAACTTGTGTTTAATGTGTGCAGAGCTTGGAGACAGTGGATAACGGGAAACCATTCAAAGCCGCGGTGGGCGACATTTTCTTTTCCATCCAAGTGGTGCGGTACTACGCAGGCTGGGCAGACAAGATCCATGGGAAGACCATTCCTATCAGTAAGTTGTGGTGTTGGGGCATGACGTCCCCTGCCTGTTTTGGGATGTAGTATATAACCTTCATCCCCTCCCTCCCCCCCACCCTCTCGCAACAAACAAACCAAGACACACATGCAAGTATGCACACACGCACGCATGCATGCATGTACGCATGCAGGTGCACACACACACGCATGCATGCATGCACAGCACGCATGCACGCACGCACGCACACACACACACACTTTCACGCACACGCACACACACACACACACACACATACATGCACGCATACGACACACACATACACATACACACACACACACACACACACACACACACACACACACACACACACACACACACACACACACCTGTGCACACTCTAACACATGCACACACTCACACGCTCATGGCGTGTGTGCATGCATGGTACATGGAGGATTATGTACAGATGTGCACACACATGCACCTAGAGTAAATATTTTTTTCATGTTTTTAAGTGCATACACATGGGGACTGGATGTAAAAAAGCACATGAGTGCTTATTCCATTATCCTCAAAATAAAAGAAGAAATGAAAAAAAGAATAAATAAAGTGAAAAAAGAATAAATAAAGTGAAAATTGGAACCACCATTGAGACCTTTCAAGAAGGTTTTTCCTCTGGACTTAATATTTGTACTGAAAATCCTTCAGATGAGAATATAAACTGAGGTGCCGTATACAATAACGCATGCAGAGGATCTTGTGCACATGTAAAAACCCATTCCACCTTTCAGGAAAGTGGACCATTATGTACCGGTAGAGGCAGACGATGAAATTTTAAAAACGCATGCACACTGATGTGTTTTGACATCATCCATTGGTAAACCTTGGAGATGTAGCGCAACAGTAGTAGTAGTAGGCACCCATCAGTCTCGGAAGACTACGGAGTTGCGCTCTAGTCTTTAGAGCGCAAAGCCTGGGTAAGTATATGGAGGGCAAGCTGTTACCCATGCAGCAGACCCCCCCTCTCCACGCCGCTGGAATGATCCATTGGAAAGGCAATGACCGATACGAATGGTTCCAGTACCGTCGCAGGAGCCACCAGAACGTTGCCATATAAGCTCAACAACCTAAACAAAAAAAACAACATAAAAATGAAACCACCGAACAAACAAAAACTTGTGGTCATATGTATTTGGATGACGAATTGTCTTGTGTGTGCAGATGGTGATTTCATGTGCTACACCCGTCATGAGCCTGTGGGCATTTGTGCTCAGATCATTCCTGTGAGTGTGAGTGTGTTGTGTGTGTGAGTGTGTGGTGTGTGTGTTGTGTGTGGCGCATGCGTTGTGTGTGCGTGCGCAGTGGGTAGGTGGGTGGGCAGGAAAGCTAAGTGGTCAGAGCACTCGCTTTCCCAAAGACAAAGTTAAGCAGCATCGAGCGTGGTTACCAGTTGGATGGGTGACAGTTCACGCGCCTTGGCTTCAGTACAGTCCCCCAGTTCACCCAGCTGTAAATGGGTACCTGCCCTCTTTAGGATCAGGGAAGGTAAAGCAGTGAGGGAGAGGAGATGAGCGCCGCCCTCAATATGCTGGCCCTAGAGAAGCTGAGGTCTCTGATGCCTTGCTCCCTACGACCACACAGGTTATGGGACACCTTTACCTTTACCTTATGTGTGCATGAAACTCACCTCTAGTGAACCTCGGGGCTCTAGCCGAGGAAGGGGAAGGAAAAAAACCCAAAGTGTGTGTGACCTGTATGCTGTGTCCAAAGTGTGTGTGACCTGTATGTTGTGTGCTGTGTGTGTGGGCAGTGGAACTACCAGCGGTGATCTTTGTGTGTGTGACCTGTATGCGTGTGTGTGTGTGTGACCTGTATGTATGTTGTGTGTGTGACATGTATGCTGTTTGTGTGACCTGTATGCTGTGTCCAAAGTGTGTGTGACCTGTGTGTTGTGTGCTGTGTGTGTGGGCAGTGGAACTACCCAGCTGTGATGTTTGTGTATTTGTATTTTGTACCACTTTATGTCACAGCAGATTTCTCTGCGTGAAATTCGGGCTGCTCTCCCCGGGGAGAGCGCGTCGCCACAATTGCAGTGCCTACCCATTTTTTTTCCCTTTTTTCTGCATGCAACTGTATTTGTTTGACCTGTATGTAAGTTGTATGCTGTGTGTGTGTGCAGTGGAACTACCCAGCAGTGATGTTTGTGTGGAAGCTGGCCCCTGCCCTGGCAGCAGGCAACGTTGTGGTCATCAAGCCAGCCGAGCAGACCCCTCTCTCTGCCATCTACCTGGCCTCCCTGGTCAAAGAGGTCAGTCACCTGCTGCTGTCCTGGGATACTGTGGGGTGGGGGGGGATGGGGGGGGGGGGTGGAGGGTATTGGATGTGTTGGTGGGGGTTGGGAGAGGGTGTTGGGTGTGGGTATGTGTGTGTGGTGTGGGTGTGTGGGATGTGGGTGTTGTGTGTGTGTAGAGTGTGTGTGTGGTGTTTGTGCGTGTGTGTGTGGTGTGTGTGTGTGTGTGAATCATCAATCATCAATTTTATTTATTCCAGATGGTACATTGAGTAAGCATCGATTTGCTTTTTTCCATCAAGCATTATCTAAAGAAAGAAAAAAAAATCAAAACAACAACAAAGCAGAAACCAACGAAAAACAAGCAGAAAATCCCTAGCAAACATGAAGCAACAGGGTTGTGTGTGTGTGTGTGTGTGTGTGTGTGTGTGTGTGTGTGTGTGTGTGTGTGTGTGTGTGGTTATAATTTTAACCTCTTAGTCTAGGATTTGCCAGGATTGAACCGAACTGGGATTTGCCCAGATTTACACACAGTAGATTTCCATCACCCTGTGTCCATCACTAATTGCTACCATATGCCAGAGCTCTATCAGGCTAGAGGTAGAAACCTTGCTGAGAATCTGGAAGTAATTATAGCTGCTGGTATGTACTTAGAAGGAGGAAAAGGCAAGGGAGCATGTGTGCCTGACCTGATTTCGTGATAAAATGCGAAATCTAAGTGCAGTTTGTGTTCAGAGAGTCCGAA
>CM060328.1:31540057-31547557 GCA_030674155.1 Stramonita haemastoma | reverse complement strand
ATGTAAAGGAACTTTGCTTTTTGTGAGATCTTCCATCATCCGAGAATAGCACCAGACATGACATGGGAAACAGTGTGGTAAATCTGTGATGACGATGTTGCAGGGTGAATTGCTACAATGCAGTCACGCCCCAGGCCCCTTTGGAGGATTCAAAATGTCGGGCATTGGACGAGAACTGTGAGTCGTTTCCTTTTCTCTGTGGTTTTATTTGTCTGCAGTATTTGTGGGGTTCTTGTTGTTTTTTTTTTTTGGGGGTGGGGGTGGGGGGGTACTATACAATACAATTTTATACAGTACAATATAGTACAATACAGGACAGTACAATACAATCCAGTACAAAAGCATAAAAAATAGCACAATACAATACAGTACAATATAGTTTAGTACAGTACAATGCAGTAACAACACAGTTAACAATACAATACAAATATAATTCAGTAAAGTACAATACAGAACAGACACAGTACAATCCAGTACAACACAGAACAATACAACACAGAACAGGACAGTACAATACAGTACAACTGACAATACAGTACAGTACAATATAGTACAGTACAATACAACACTGTAAAATACAGTGCAATACAAAACAATACAGTTACAACACTAAAATACAGTACAGTACAATACAACACTGTAAAATACAGTGCAATACAGTACAGTAACAACACTGTAAAATACAGTGCAATACAACACTGTAAAATACAGTGCAATACAATACAGTACAATACAACACTGTAAAATACAGTGCAATACAATACAGCACAATACAACACTGTAAAATACAGTGCAATACAATACAGTGCAGTACAACACTGTAAAATACAGTGCAATACAATACAATATGGACAATACAACACTGTAAAATACAGTGCAATACAATACAATACAGCACAATACCGTACAGTTCAATCCAGTACAAAACAGTGCAGTACAATACAGTATAATAAAAATACAATACAGAATAAACATTACAATACATTACAATACAATACAAAACAATGCAGAACAATACAGTACAATATACTACAGTATAATACATTACAGTACAAGACAATATATTAATTTGTTTTTGGTTTGTTTGTTTTTTTGCAGTGGAGAGTATGGGCTTCAGCAGTATGTGGAAGTCAAGAACGTAAGTGTTTTGTTTTTTTTATCTTCTTACTACTTTGTAACTCAAAAAGAGCACCTAAAACATTTCTTAGGTGATATGTAGTATTCTTACATCTTGAAAAAAAAACCCATTTATGTATCCATCACAAGGCCGCCGCTGTAGTCTAGTGGTTAGGGCGTTGGACTCGTAATCTGAAGGTTGCGGGTTTGATCCCAGCTTTTGGCTATGGCGTTGTGCCCTTGGAAAAGGCACTTTACGGCTATTTTCTCACCCCACCCAGGTGTAAAAGGGGTACCAACCTTTTGTTGGGGGTTAACCCTGCGATAGACTGGCGTCCTATCCAGGGGGGGAGTCTATGACTCTCAGTCGCTTAACGCCACAGAAACCGGGATAAGCACCGGCCTAATGAGCCTTAGGCTCGGGACAGACTTTAACTTTAACTTACATCCTGAAAAAAAAAACATTTATGTATCCATTACAAGAGTCCTAGATATTAAAATCATGGAATCCTTTGGATTTTTTTCAGGTGGTGATCAAGATTCCAGCCAAGAACTCGTAAAGAAGCTTCAGGGAATGGAAGCAGCAGCTCTGGGGAATGGTCTGTGTCATCACAATCAGTGAAACCAACACAGAAAATCCTTGTGGATTCCATGAAACCTACGATTGGTGTAGCATAACAAACGTTGCCTGGACATTTTCTTAACAGCAGAGTTTTTGCATCCATTACAGTTTGTTGTGAAAAAGAAAAGAACAAAGTTACCAAAATAAAGTGAACGCAGAAGAGAAAAAGAAATAAAATGTGGGAGTATGTGCATTTGCAAGGGCTATAAAGTCGTGCATTATACAAAAAAGGTGATTTTTTTCCCTACTGTTCTTATTGCCATAGATTCTAATTTTTCTTACTTTTGTTTATCTGGTACTATCTTAGTATCCTTAAAAATACTGCTTTTGAAGTGGCTGTGAATTGAAGATTGTGAACATTTCTTTTTTCTTTGTTTGTTTATTGTTGGTGACAAACGGAAGAATTGCAGAAATTATCAATGTCAGCTTGTTTGTGTGAAAACTATGAAAAGAAAATGGCGTACACTGAGAGAATTATGATTCTTGTCAGCATCTTGTACCTGAAGTTTCAGTATTCCCTTTTTTGTTTGTTGTTATGTCTAGCCAGTGACTTGTGGGCTGATGATTGTGTTTCTTTTTAATACAGCGTTACCAGTTATTGTGTTTCTTTAATACAGCATTAGCAGTTATTGTTTTTTATAATACAGTGTTACCAATAATTTTTTTTTTAATAGTGTGTTACAAGTTGTTGGGTTTTATTAATAGTGTTACAAGTTTGTTTTGTTTTTTTTAATACAGTGTTGCTGATTATTGTTTTTTTAATACAGTGTTACCAGTTATTATTTTTTTAATACAGTGTTACCAGTTATTTATTTTTTTAATACAGTGTTACCAGTTATTATTTTTTTTAATACAGTGTTACAAGTTAATGGGTTTTTTTAATACAGTATTACCAGTTATTATTTTTCTTTAATACAGTGTTACTCATTAATCATGTTTGTTTGTTTGTTTACATTGGAATTTTAATGTTGTGTGGCAGTCTTCTTAAGTATTGGTTCTTACTTGGCAGGGATAACTGCAGTGACAATCTTTTAAAGCATAACTGTAGTGACAATCATTCAAACCATGCTGTTGTAAAATACCTGCAGTAACTTGTGTTCCGTATTATTATTGCTTTGTTGTCGGGATTACAACATAAAGATATAGGGTCAACATGTATGTTCAGGTTTAATTTGGAGAATGGATTTTCACTGCCTTAAAGTGAGTAAGCTTGTACAGATTTGTAGCCTATCTAACCACCAATCCTAGTGTTGCGCCTTTTAGCGCAGCATTCATTCCCTAACTCTCACCTCGATCAAACCCAAACCTTTGGAAAGAAAAGTGGAAACAGAATTTTTTTTTTTTTTTACATCCTGACTTTTTCTTAAGGGTAAAAGATGTATCCTGAACCTGAGACGGACAGTCTTTCTCTTAATGTTTTGAGAGAGTCTGGTACTGGCTTTTCCCTGATACAAACCTTCATGTAAGCTTTGTGGTATCGATAAAGTCATTCAGTGCCTTGCAATGATATAAGAAGAATGCGTACAGGACAGAGCAGTGGTGGGAAGTCAGTAGAGGAGATAAGTGTTGACACCCTTTCGAAGTTGTCCTCATTCCCTGTTCTTATCTTAGGGACACTGCTCAGGTTGGAAAATAAGCAGTTGTAATTAATAATAATAACAATAATAATACATGGAATTTATATAGCGCTATATCTTGCAAAAACAAATCAAAGCGCTTGATTGTGATGGTTTCCAAAATCACCTCAGCTCTAAACCTGGGCTGAAATGAAAAGTCAGACTCCATTTCACATTTTTTACTGTGGGCTTGTTATACAAGAAAACAGGCAAGAGAACCCCCCAAAACTGAAAACACGGAACATGAACATGATCTTTTTCGAAATGAAGTAGCTGGCATTTAATGATAATGGAAAACAGTATCCCCCTTTCAGCTGAATTCCTGTCCTGAACTGGTGCCTGTCAGAAAGGGGGTAAGTAAATTTCATGGTGGATAGGACAACTTACGTTGACTGAGACTTGGTTGTGTTCATCTTTCTGAGAAAAACTGAGGCAAACTGCCTTAAAAAAGCTTTTTGCTATTTTTAAAGTGACTATTTTATCATGTTCATATATTCAGACAACTGCTTAGGTATATAGCTAATGATTTGTAAACTGCTCAAGTTTATAACTAATAAGTTTTGTCAACAGCTTATAAATAATTTGTAAACTGTTTTGTGATGAAAGAGTTGTAAACTGTTTAGAGATTATGATTTGTAAATCGTTTATAGATGATAATTCATAAACTGCTCAAGTTACTTTTTATTTAAATGGAGAGATGATGTCTTTTTATTATTCAGGAAAGTTTATTTTTACATTGTCAGAAATTTTGTACTTTTGTCGTATTGTGAGTTTTCATTCCCTTTTGTTTTGCATGGTTTGGGATTTTTGTTTGTAACCATGCAGTGATTTATGAACATGGGAATTCTCTGCATCAGCATTGGAAAAAAACAGAGGTGTCTAATTTTCTTGTTGTGTGGTTACAGTGCATGGATGTACACATGATTATAGGCATGCAGTCACCAGAGGGCTTGTAGAAACTGAAAGTAAAAAAGGTAAAGGTATTTCATAACCTATGTGGCCGTAGGGGAGCGAGGCATCAGAGACCTCAGCTTCTCTAGGGGCCAGCATGTTGAGGGTGGCGCTCATCTCCTCTCCCTCTCTGCTTTACCTTCCCTGACCCTAAAGAGGGCAGGTACCCATTTACAGCTAGGTGAACTGGGGGGACTGTACTGAAGCCAAGGCGCGCTAACAGTTATCCATCCAACTGGTAACCATGCTTGACGCTCGACGCTGCTCAACATTGGCTTGGGGAAAGCAAGTGCTCTGATCACTGAGCTATCCCATCCCCCTGAGAAACTGAAATCATCTTTTTTTCCCCCATGATTCTCACATGCACCCCCCCCCAAAAAAAAAGAAAAAAAAAAAGAAGAGAAAAACAGTCGTTATTATCACATCTGGCTAAACATGAATTTGAAACAGATTCCTCCTTTTTTTGAGATACAAAATATTTTTTTTATTGGCTCCTAAGCTTAAATTCATTCAAAAGAAAAAAACTTCGATTTTGGTGAACTCACACCCCACACACAGATCTGAAAAATATCAGTTATGACATGGACCTAAAATAACATTTGCTGAATTAACAAGAAAAAATAAAGATTTGTAAAGATAGAAAGAAGTAAACAGGTATTAGACATTCAAACAAACAAAAATAAAACATTTTAAGATGTTTGAGCTATACATTTCATAACAATAAATCGGGTAATGTAACATACTCACACAGCAATGTATACTTATGTGACCACACACACACACACACACACACAGGCGTGTGCGCACGCGCGCACACACAATGTGCATGACGTGCAACTAGGAAGAAAACTGTGAAACGAAAGCTGGTTGAAAAGGAAATTTTAACAAGCAAAATAGATATAATGAAGTACATTTGTTGTTATTGTAGATTCCCCTGCTTTAACACCAAGGGGATTGACCCAGAACATGCACTCTGTCTCACAACTCGTCACACCTGGGAATCACTGGACAGCCTAGTGGTTAGAACATTGGGCTTGCAATATGACGACCTGGGTTCAATTCCTGTTCTTGGGGATTTTTCCCCTGGAGTTAACATCAGTGCAGACTACACTCCCCACCAAAACCATTTGGATGAGACTATGAACCGAGGCCCCATGTGCAAACGCATGTAGAACATCTTGCGCACATGCACATGTTAAACCCGTTCTGCTTTTCAGAAGAGTAGGCCACTGTGTGCTGGTGGGAACGGATGACAAAATTCACAAAACTGCATACACACGGGGACTGGATGTAAATTTTAAAAAAGCACATGAGTGCTTATTCCATTATCCTCGAAAATAAAGAATAAACAAAGTAGTGTGTTTATACCACACCATGTAGATAACCAACTTCAGAGGAATTTTCTGTCCTTCAAAGGAGAATACAGGTTGTTATGTTTTGACTTTGTCAGGGCTGAAGGCAATTTCAAGGCAACATTACAACAATACATTCCAGAGCATATCACTCTGATATAGGCCTTAGCACTTTGCTTATATCAATTTCAATGCAACATTACATTCCAGAGCATATCACTCTGATACAGGCCTTAGCACTTTGCTTATATCAATTTCAATGCAACATTACATTCCAGAGCATATCACTCCTGATATAGGCCTTAGCACTTTGCTTATATCAATTTCAATGCAACATTAACATTCCAGAGCGTATCACTCTGATATAGGCCTTAGCACTTTGCTTATATCAATTTCAATGCAACATACATTCCAGAGCGTATCACTCTGATATAGGCTTAGCACTTTGCTTATATCAATTTCATGCACATACATTCCAGAGCATATCAATCTGACATAGGCCTTAGCACTTTGCTTATGTCAATTTCAATGCAACATTACAACATTCACTCCAGAGCATACACTCTGACATAGGCCTTAGCACTTTGCTTATGTCAATTTCAATGCAACATTACATTCCAGAGCGTATCACTCTGACATAGGCCTTAGCACTTTGCTTATATCAATTTCAATGCAACATTACATTCCAGAGCATACACTGATATAGGCCTTAGCACTTTGCTTATGTCAATTAATGACACAGCTTTTGGCCGTGGCTTTTAGTTTTTATTCATTTTTGTTTCTTTTATTTTGAGGATAATGGAATAAGGACTCATGTGTTGTTGTTTTTTTTACATCCAGTCCCCGAGTGTACGTGGTTTTTGTTAAGGTTGTCATCCATTCCCACCAGCACAGAATGGTCCACTCTTCCAAAAAGAGGAACAGGTTCAACATGTTCGCAAGATGTTCTGCATGCGTTCACACACAGGATGTCAGTTCATATTCTCATCTGGAGGATTTAACTCTTCTAAATTTTTCTTCATGAAAGCATAGGCATCAAAACCATAATTGCAACTATCTAATAAATGATGACAATAAAGCATACAGCAAGACCCAAAAAGATAACGATCACAGTTAATTTAAGAAGAATAAAATTCTGAACATAGATGTATATACAGGATGATTCCATTTACAGAACACACATACTTTCTTTCATACAGAAAATAATATGTGTTGTTTTCATGACAGAATAGGGGATATTGCCTTACGATACAACTGTATATGCTGATCTTACATTCAAAGAGGATATTACTTTATGGTACAACTTTTTGTACTTTTAATTTATGTACACACATAATGTGTATACATTCATGCATTTATGCACATACAATCAAATGATCTGAAAGTGTATTTACACAAAAGGGAATACAGTAAAATAGTGTCCAATAACGAGAAGTGACAAATACAAATTATACACTTCGTAGAGAGGAAACAATACATTTGTAACATTGTTATCTGAACATCATCTGTGAGCAATGGGCTGACATGTAAAAAAAACAACAAAAAAGCCAAACACCACCACCACTTAACAAGAGTCATTTAGAGGTATGAAGGTGGTGGCATGGAGGTTATAATACATGAAAAGATTATATATCAACCCGAATGTTATACAAATACCAGAATGTTAAATAAATATCAGAAACAAACATTTAAAACATGAAGATTCCCTACAAGCGCACTTTTAAAAGTTGCCATGAATAAATCTCCCCACCCCCCAAAATAAAATAGGTTAATGATAAAGGTGTCTCGTAACCTATTTGGTTATAGGGGAGCGAGGCATCAGAGACCCCAGCTTCTCTAGGTG
>CM060328.1:31530057-31532557 GCA_030674155.1 Stramonita haemastoma | reverse complement strand
AGATCAAATATCTGCGCTCTGTTACAGCAATTTAACCAAAGAGTTTGTAGAAGATGCTCGCTGGCATGTCGGTGTAATGTTGATATAGTGACCCCATCAGGTGGAATAACGTGGACAAAAATGCACCGCTTGTAAACACAAACAGTGATCATCGTATGCTCGATTGAGGAAGAAATGAAGCCTGAATACACTTGATCTTTGCACTTCTCTCTGTCTATCTGTCTGTCTGTCTCTCTCTCTGATTGCTATTACCCTTTTTATTTTTTTAATTAATTTTTTTCTTAGCTATATTCCATGATCAGGGCAAGGGCCATGAAAAAAAAGTATGAAATACTCTGTAACCCTTGAAAAAATAAAGAATATTCTCTCTCTCTCTCTCTCTCTCTCTCTCTCTCTCTCTCTCTCTCCCTCCCTCCCTCTCTTTCTTTCTCTCTCTCTCTCTCTCTCTCTCTCTCTCTCTCTCTCTCTCTCTCTCTCTCTCTCTCAAAAAAGACATTGTAACTGACATTGTTTCTAACCATTTATCATATGCCATGGTTAACAAGTTTGATCATTCTTAACTTTTTGTTTGTTTTTCATTTAAAGTTTGTTCACTCTAGGTAATATTAGACCTAAACAAGAATTAAAAGTAGCTTAAGCAAACTCAACAATTAAAACAAATTCAAAAGAAAACATTTAACACAACATTGATAGCAGGCTGAGAAATGTCTTTAGCAATATCAACAGTTTCTGGTCTACGAGTGAGTATACTCACAGATTCCCTTTTCAGATTTATACTGTCAGAATTTTTGTATAATGCCTTCTGTGTGTTTCAGTATTTGTTTTCTTAATTTTTTTTGTCATCGAACAGAACAGCCATAAATTTTTGTACAACATGCACAACACATATCGTAAGAGTAGGCCATCGTGCGCCTGTGGGAACAGATGACACGGTTTACAAAAACTGCATACACACGGGGACTGGATGTAAAAAAGCACACGAGTGCTTATTCCATTATCATCGATATAAAAGAATAGAATAAAAAAAAAAACGCGACATAGTATTCTAAAATTTCATTTAAAAAAGGACTGATTAACACTATCCTTACATTAATTAAGGGAGAGAACCCTCTTTCTTTGTTCACGTGCACTGTGCATATTTGTGACGCTCCACCACGAAATGAGTCGCTTAGCACATTACCCAATTTTGCGCTAGGAGCCATTAAAGGCAGGTGGGGGTCAAGTTATCAGCTTTGATTGTTTGATTGATTATTAAACTATATCCGTTTATCTACCTTATAATGAAATATCAAAGCATAATTTTCATTCCTTTTGCTTTTAAATGTGTTTTGAAAATACCCAAGCCCTCATTGTGACAACCTGTTACGAAAATAAACTTGCCCGTTTCTCATTTTGTCACATCCTGCTGTCTACCATTTCAATTTGTAATAACTTTGCACGGAATTGTCCGATTTTCAATCTGTTTTTTGTATTTGATAGCCACTTTATTGCACATTAATAACGTGTCAATAACTAAAAATTGACCCCTGGTGCACTCCGACTCATTATGTGGTGGAGCGTCACATTTATTTGTATGCTTCTGTAACCCAGTAGTGGGTGATACGTTGGGTAGGGCTAGTAGCTGGTGGGTAACCCTATAAGGGGTTACCCGTAGATTAAAGAAAAAGAAGACAACAGCATAATTGATCAAAACAGAAAGTAGATTTGATAAATTTCTGGTTTTGTCTTCTTTGGTTTTAGGTGCTGACTTGGTCGCCTGCTTCACACACACATACATCATGCAATTCCCAGAGCCCATCCGTGATCCTGAGATCAAGTTTACCCAGGTAAGGAACAGTGCAGATTTCTTATACAAGTGTCTTGCATGGAAAGCTACATATATACATGTATGTATCTTCAGTTTAACGTCTATTCACATTTCGTGATTTTAGACAAACATATACATGTGTGTGTGTGTGTGTGTGTGTGTGTGTGTGTGTGTGTGTGTGTGTGTGTGTGTCTGTGTCTGTGTGTCTGTGTGTCTGTGTCTGTGTGTCTGTGTGTGTAATGTGTGTGTAAATGTGTGTGTGTTTCCATGGGATGGATACAAGTGTCTTGCATGGAAAGCTACATATACATGTGTGTGTGTGTGTGTGTGTGTGTGTGTGTGTGTGTGTGTGTGTGTGTGTGTGTGTGTGTGTGTGTGTGTGTGTGTGTGTTTTCATGGGATGGTTGTTTGATGTGAAAGTGGCAAACGGGTTTCTTTCTTTTTGTTGCCACAGCTGTTGTTTTATAATAGACATTGCTAATTATGTCCACATCATGGTTTAAAAAGGTTAAAAGGTAAAGGTGTCCCATAACCAAGGTGGTCATAGGGGAGCGAGGCATCAGAGACCTCAGCTTCTCTAGAGCCAGCATGTTGAGGGCGGTGCCCATCTCCCCTCCCTCGCTGCTCTACCTTCCCTGACCCTAAAGAGGGCAGGTACCCATTTACAGCTGGGTGAACTGAGGGGACTGTACT
>CM060328.1:31525057-31527557 GCA_030674155.1 Stramonita haemastoma | reverse complement strand
GGATGTATGTATGTGTGCGCATGCATGCAAGCTTGTGTGCGTGCATTCATGTGTGAGAGTTCAGGATTTTTTAAAAGTATAAATATATATTTTGTATGGGGAGGGGGGAAGATAATAGAAACTCTGAACACAACATCTTTTTTTTTTAGGATGTACAAAAAGCATTTTTGCTGAAAGTAAGTGCAGGAGAAAAGTCAGAGCAATGATGGCAGTCTTGCAAAGAGCCCCCCCCAGCTTTGATAAAAAGAAGCAGACACAAATAGCTTTCCAGCAATCAGCCAGTGATAGCTTGCTTCAGCATGCAAGGCAGGAGACAGACAGTGTAGTGCATGAGTGTAGCACACCTCGTCATAGAGTTTGTAAACAGGCGTGTGTGCACACACACATGCATGTACGCATGCACGCATGCACACATGTATGCGCGCCACACCACCACACACACGCATACGACACACACACACGCGCATACACATGCACACACACACATGTACAACACACACATGCACACATAAGCACACACACATGCACACACACATGCATACACCCACACACATACACACACACACCCATACTTACAACCCCCCCCCCCGCCACACACACACACACACACACACACACACACACACACACACACACACACACACACACACACACACACACCACACACACCACACACACACAAAGCCAATTAAGGGATTGTAACTTGCACACAAACCAATTTTGCGGGCAAAAAAGGGTTCTTCTCACTCATATGGCAGATGTAAAACCTTCCAGTTATATGTTAGTGCTGTAACAGATCCATATTGTATGACACGAGGTTGTGTAGTGTAATGGGAAACTGCTGATAGTTTGTTGGGAGGAATATACATCAGTTCAGCTTCAGCCTTTCAGTTTTTTTTCTTTTTTTTTCAACCTTTTCCCTGTCGGGTAACGCGGTATGGGTAACAACAATCTCCTAGCCCTTCCTTTGTGTCACCCACTACCTGTTACAAATATCAATTGTGCACAGTGCTATACATTGTACAGGGAAAGAAGAGGGTTATTCTCCTTAATGTAGGGTTAGTGTTAAGGCAAGGCAAGGCAAGGCAAATTCTTTTATTTCAAGGATAATGAATAAGCACTCATATGGTTTTTTTTTTTTTTTACATCCAGTCCCTGCCGTATTAGGGATAAGATCAAGAAAAAAACCCTCACTTCCTCTAACTAAACACAACAATGATAATGATCCAAAGACCCAAGAACAAGAAACCACGTTATAAAAGGTCTTATTGCTGCAGAAAAGTTCATAAACACTGTACATACCATGAGTAATCCGCAGTGTCAGTTTATTTTTAACCCGTTGTAGTGTGGTACGGCTTGCAGTCTTGCCATGAATTGGAACATTCAAGCGGATATATGTTAGATGTGTGGTCAAGCAGTAAGCATCTAAACAAGGCGGGCAAAGTTTATTTCAAAATGTGGGGGGAGGGATTGGGGGGGGGGGGGGGGGGGGGGAGAGTGGATATCTGAATGGTTAGGGTGCTGGGTTCACAATCTGACAGCCTGGGTTCGATCCACCCTGAAGTGCCTTTAGGGGGGTTTTCCCCTTGGAGTTAATATCAGTACCGACTCTGCTCCCCCAGAAGTCCTTCAGATGAGACTTTTAACCGATGGTCCCATGCAGAGCATCTTGCCCACATGTTTTAAAACCCATTCTTCCACGTTAGTTTTAAAGTACAGACCTACATGTATCATGATGTTGAAAACCTGTTCTGCCTTTTGGAAGAGCAGGCCATTGTGTGTTGGTAGGAGCAGATGCACAACAACAACAACAATAAAAACCAGCATGCACACAGGTGTCATGTTTAGACACCATCCTTGAGGAAAAATCGGGAGAGTTGGATCCCCAGGGCGGTTCGCGACTGTATAGGGCAACATTCTGGTGGCTCCTGCAATGGCACTGGAACCATCTGTATCAGCGATTGCCTTTCCAATGGACCATTCTAGCAATGTGGAGATAAGGGGGGGGGGGGGGGGGGGGAATCTGCTGCATGGGTAACAGCTTGTCCTCCATACTTACTTAACCAGGCTTTGTGCTCTAGGAGCCTAGAGCATAACTCTATAGTTTCTGAGACTGACAGATGCCTACGACCAGTGCCATTATTCCCTTCAAGTATCTATTCATGCAGAATATCAAACATGCATGGTAAAAATCATGAATCTATATACCCAGCATGCTACCCTACACAAACAAATGCTCTGAAGTTGGAATGTGTTGGCTGAGGCCAGTGGGCAGACTTCTGCAGAGTTACAAGCACAGGAGAAAGACCAGGGACTACACACCCCACTGAATAAGAGAATGCAGAGAAGAGACCTGCATGACAGATCAAGAAAACAGTAAATATTTCCCTGCACAATGCATTTAGAAAAGAAAGTAAATTGGCTTTGCAAAATAAAAAACTAATAAGGATTTTGACTTTTGTTTTTTTTTAGGCTTGAAAGATTGTTTCTTAACAGTAAA
>CM060328.1:31517557-31522557 GCA_030674155.1 Stramonita haemastoma | reverse complement strand
TGGGCGTGCGTGCGTGCGTGCGTGTGTGTGTGTGTGTGTGTTGTGTGTGTGTGTGTGACATATAGAACCATGCACAGTTGTCTTGCTTGTCTCTGGATCAGGCTGGCAGAAACTGTCATTAAAGGATGTAGGCAGACTGCCAGGGCCTACATTAAAATGTTGTTATGCTGTGGAATGTTATGCCGACATTGCCTTATCCATGACAAGCTTTTTAGCATCACATGTTTTATTTTCTCCAGTAAAGGAGACAAAAACATCCTTTGAAATCAGAGTGTAGATGTCTTTAACGTGAGGAATTTAAAAAGTCATATTGTATACGCAAACTTTTCATCCCGTATGCATTAAACAGCCTTACAGTGATTTCCCAGTGTAAATGGGTGAGACAGGGTGCATGCATGCACACTCCTGGTGACCCCTAGGGTGGATGGATAGCCTAGTTTGGGGGACGGATAGCCTAGTGGTCAGAACATTGCGCTCGCAATTTGACGACGCGGGTTCGAGTCCGGTCGAGGAAATTTTTCTCCTGGAGTTAACATCAGTGCTGACTCCACTCTCCCCAAAAGTCCTTCGGATGAGACTTTAAACCGAGGCCCCCATGTGCGAACGCACGCAGAACATCTTGCGCACACGTTAAATCCTGTTCTGCTTTTCGTAAGAGTAGGCCATCGTGTGTCGGTGCGAACAGATGACAATATTTACAAAACTGCATACACATGGGGACCGGATGAAAAAAAGCACATGATTGCTTATTCTGTTATCCTCGATATAAAAGAATAAATAAAGAATAAATAAATAGGGTGTTAAGCTCAGGAATGCCTAATCAAAAACAACATCTCATTCAAAAGGTACTACAACCACACAACCTATTTCCTTCTTTATTTTATTCATTTGTTAATTTATTTTTTATTTATCTATTTATTCATTCTTTTATATCAAGGATAACGGAACAAGTAGCCTACTCATGTGCTTGAAGTTGGTTCTGATGTTAACTCCAGAGGAAAAATCCTCTTGAATGAGAATCGAACCCAACAAACTTGTGTTTAATGTGTGCAGAGCTTGGAGACAGTGGATAACGGGAAACCGTTCAAAGAGGCGGTGGGCGACATTTTCTTTTCCACCCAAGTGATGCGGTTACTACGCAGGCTGGGCAGACAAGATCCAGGGGAAGACCATTCCCATCAGTAAGTTTTGGTGTTGGGGCATGACGTCCCCTGCCTGTTTTGGGATGTAGTATTTAACCTTCTTCATCCCCTCCCTCCCTCCCTCCGAAACAGACAAACCAAGACACACACTCAAGCATGCACACACGCATGCATGCACGTGCACACACACATGCACGCACACACACATGCACGCACGCACACACACACACACACCATGCATGCACACATGCATGCACGCACGCACGCACGCATGCATGCATGCACGCACGCACGCACGCACGCACGCACACACACACACACACACCACACCTGTGCACACTCTAACACATACGCACACTCGCACGCACATGGCGTGTGTGCATGCATTGCACACGGAGGATTATGTACAGATGTGCACATGCATGCACCTAGAGTAAATATTTTTTTTTCATGTTTTTAAGTGCATACACACGGGGACTGGATGTAAAAAAGCACAGGAGTGCTTATTCCATTATCCTCAAAATAAATGAATAAATGAAAAAAGAATAAATAAAATGAAAATTGGAACCACCATTGAGACCTTTCAAGAAGGTTTTTCCTCTGGACTTTACATTTGTACCGAAAATCCTTCAGACACGAATATAAACTGAGGTGCCGTATACAAATAACGCATGCAGGAGATCTTGTGCACATGTAAAAACCCATTCCACCTTTCAGGAAAGTGGACCATTATGTACTTGTAGAGGCAGATGATGAAATTTTAAAAACGCTTGCACACCGATGTTGTGTTTTGACATCATCCCGAAGTCAGAATGCGGCTACCTCAATGATGGGCAAATGGCTGAAGATGCAAAATCTCACCTTGGTAAACCTTGGAGATGTAGCTCAACAGTAGTAGTGGTAGTAGGCACCCATCAGTCTCAGGAGACTATGGAGTTGCGCTCTAGTCTTTAGAGCACAAAGCCTGGGTAAGTAAGTATGGAGGGCAATCTGTTACCCATGCAGCAGAACCCCCCCCCCCTCTCCATGCACTGTAATGATCCATTGGAAAGGCAATGACCAATACGAACGGTTCCAGTACCGTCGCAGGAGCCACCAGAACGTTGCCATATAAGCTCAACAACCTAAACAAAAAAAACAACATAAAAATGAAACCACCGAACAAACAAAAACCTTGTGGTCATATGTATTTGGAAGACAAATTGTTGTGTGTGTGTGTGCAGATGGTGATTTCATGTGCTACACCCGTCATGAGCCTGTGGGCATTTGTGCTCAGATCATTCCTGTGAGTGTGATGTGTGTGTGTTGTGTGTGTGTGTGTGTGTGTGTGTGTCTGTGCGTGTGTGTGTGTGTTGTGCGGTGTTTGTGCGTGTGTGTGTGGCGCGCGCGCGCGCGCGTGTGTGTGTGTGGGTGTGTGTGTGTGTGTGAGTGTGTGTGTGTGTGTCGGTGGGTGCGTGTGTGTGTGTGTGTGTGTGTGTGTGTGTGTGTGTGTGGCGTGTGGTGTGCGTGTGGTGTGTGTGTGTGTGTGTGTGTGTGTGTGTGTGTGTGTGTGTGTGTGTGTGTGTGTGTATGTGCGCGCGCACACGTACGAGTGGGTTGGTGGATGGGCAGGATAGCTCTGGTCAGAGCACTCGCTTTTCCAAAGTCAAAGTTAAGCAGCGTCAAGCGTGGTTACCAGTTGGATGGGTGACCGTTTGCGCGCCTTGGCTTCAATACAATCCCCCAGTTCACCCAGCTATTAATGGGTACCTGCCCTCTTAGGGTCAGGGAAGGTAAATTAGCGAGGTGTGTGTGCAGTGGAACTACCCAGCGGTGGTGTTTGTGTGTATGACCTGTATGCTGTGTGCTGTGTGTGTGGGCAGTGGAACTACCGCGGTGATGTTTGTGTGTGTGATCTGTATTTATGCTGTGTGCTGTGTGTGTGTGTGTGTGTGTGTGTGTGTGTGTGTGTGTGTGTGTGTGTGTGTGTGTGTGTGCAGTGGAACTACCCAGCGGTGATGTTTGTGTGTGTGATCTGTATTTATGCTGTGTGCTGTGTGTGTGTGTGTTGTGTGTGTGGATGTGTGTGTGTGTGTTGTGTGTGTGTGTGTGTGTGTGTGTGTGTGTGTGTGTGTGTGTGTGTGTGTGGGCAGTGGAACTACCCAGCGTGTGTGTGTGTATGTGTGTGTCTGTGTGTGTGTGTGTGTGGTGTGTGTGTGTGTGTGTGTGTGTGTGTGTGGTGTGGACCGGTGCTGGTGTGTGTGAGTGGAACTACCCGCGGTATGTTGGTGTAGCTGTGGCTGTGTGTGTGCAGTGGAACTACCCGGCGGAGATGTTTGTGTGGAAGCTGGCCCTCCCTGGCTGCGGGCAACGTGGTGGTCATCAAGCCAGCCGAGCAGACCCCTCTCTCTGCCCTCTACTGGCCTCCTGGTCAAGAGGTCAGTCACCTGTGCTGTCCTGGGATAGGGGTGGGGGTGGTGGGGGTGGGAGGGGTGTTGGGTGTGGTGGGGGTGGGGAGGGTGTGGGGTGGGTGTGGGGGGTGGGGGTGGGTCGGGTGGGGGGGGGGGGGGTGTTGAGTGTGGGTGGTGTGTGTGTCTGTGTGTGTGTGTGGTATAATTTTAATCCTCTTGCATTCGAACAAACTGCCCCTAGATTTCGCATTCCATTACAAAATTAGGTCAGGCACACATGCTCACTGGCCTTTTCCTCCTTCTAAGTACATACCAGCAGCTATAATTACTTCCAGACACTCAGCAGAGTTTCTCCTTCTAGCCTGGTAGAGGTTTAACATGTGGTAGCAATTAGTGATAGTCACAGCGTGATGGATATCTACTGTGTAAATCCCGGCAAATCCTGGATCGGGACTAAGAGGGTTAAGGGAGGGGTGGGCTGGCACATTGTCATAAATTTGACAAATGACAAATCATTTTATCGCCTTTTAAACAGTTTTTAGTGCATTATTATGATTATGGTGATAAGTGGTTCATCATGTTTTGTCTGTTTTATATGAATACGCTGTAAATGTATTGATAAACCAGACAACCAGATGTTGATGGGCAACAAGGGGAGGGAAGGAGGAGGACAGTTTCAGTTTATGTTGCAGCCCAGCTGTGCCATGGTAATTGATTTGAGAGCTAGAGTAGAGAAGATGACATTTATGTGAACATTTTCATTATAGGCTCGTGCTGTAGCATACTTTCAAAACAAGTTGGTAAAAATTGAATTTGTGGATTTACATACATACAAATTGTATTTGTGGAATCACATACGTACAGATTTCTTATGTGGATTCGCAAACAAAATGTTGAGAAAGGCAAAACAGAGAGGAATGAAGGGAACTGGTTGTTAAGTCTTCAGGGGCGCCCCCACAGTCGCCAGACTAAGGGATAGATAGGTGGGTGGGTGGGTGGGTGGGTGGATGGATAGATGGATGGAAGGAAGGAAGGAAGGAAGGAAGGAAGGAAGGAAGGAAGGAAGGAAGGAAGGAAGGAAGGAAGGAAGGAAGTGCTGAATGAAGAAGTGTTGGTTAATACAGGTGAGGGTGGTGTGTTGTGTGCTACAGGTGGGCATTCCCCAGGTGTGGTGGCCGTGTTGCCAGGGTATGGGCCCACTGCAGGTGCTGCCCTCACCGCCCACCCTGATGTCAACAAAGTGGCCTTCACTGGATCCACCGAGGTCTGTATGTGTGCTACACAGCATTATAAAGTTAATAAACACTCAACTCATCTGTCTCCATCGCCACTGTCAGTGGTAGGAGCTCCACACTGTGCTACTAGAGTTCGCCATTTTTCTCTGTTCATATCAAGACTCAAGATTCAGGAATAATGTCTCAACTTGAGAAATTATGAGTGGCATTTTAAAATTACAATTACTCTGCAT
>CM060328.1:31500057-31512557 GCA_030674155.1 Stramonita haemastoma | reverse complement strand
CGCCTACCCACTTTTTTTTTCGTTTTCCTGCATGCAACTGTATTTGTTTCCCTTTAAGAGTGGCTTTTTTCTACAGAACTTTGCCAGGGACAACCCCCTTGTTGCCGTGGGTTCTTTTACGTGCGCTAAATAGTGATGTGTAACACACGGGACCTCGGTTTATCGTCTCATCCGAAAGACTAGCGCCTAGACCACCACTCAGGGTCAAATGGATGGGGAAAAAGTTTTGGGTCCAAACTCCGCACACTCCGACCCGGACTTTTTGCTTTCTAGGCAAGGCGCGTTACCACCTAGACCACCGATCCACTTAGTTCAAGCTTAGTTCAAGCCAAAACCCAAAGGCCTGTTCAAGGGGATTTTTTCTACTGGTGTCACCATCAGTACCTTCAGATGAGACTCTAAACTCTGGTCCTGTGTAAGAATGCATGCGGAACATCTGTGTGGTTTCTTTTTTTGGTGTGTAGCCTACCTCTGTGTGATCTTTTGAACGAGGCCATAAATTGAGGTCATGTGTATTTATTTATTTATTTATTTATTTTTTATTTATTTATTCTTTTATATCGAGGATAATGGAATAAGGAATCATATGGTTTTTTTTACATCCAGTCCCCGTGTATATGCAGTTTTGTAAATGTCATCTGTTCCCACCAGCACACGATGGCCTACTCTTACGAAATGCGGGACAGGATTTAACGTGTGCGCAAGATGTTCTGCGTGTACAAATATGTAAGAGAACCCACAGCAGAGAAAGAACAAAACCAAAATTCTAGAGACAAACACCATTCTCTCATAGGGAAACGGGTATTTCCACAAACCGGGAAAAAAATAGTGTGTAAATAGCGATGCTTCTCCTTGGGAAGAGCGACATGAAATTTATTTCTTAGAGCCTCAAAGCTTCGGATGAGACTATAAACTGAAGTCCCATGTGTGAACGCACGCAGAACATCTTGCGCACACGTTAAAACCCATTCAGCTGTTCGGTAGAGTAGGCCGTTGTGTGCCAGTGGGAACAGATGACAAAATTGACAAAACTGCATACACAGGGGGACTGGATGTAAAAAAAAAAAAAGCACATGAGTGCTTATTTCGCTATCCTCAAATAACAGAAAAAATAAAAGATTAAAAAAAATAAGCAGAAAGTTGTATAGAGTAAAGTATTTGCTTTTGTTGTCTGAAAGCTGCTTTTTTTTTTTACTTATTTATTTATGTTATTTATTTATTGTCTTATATCAAGGACAATGGAATAAGCACTCATGTGTGCTTTTTTACATCCAGTCCCCATGTGTACACAGTTTTATAAATCTTGTCATCTGTTCCCACTGGCACACAATGGCCTACTCTTACGAAAAGCCGACTGCTATGCTGAGAGGTGTACAGAGTACAATGAGTATTTGCTTTGGTGTCTGGAAGCTGCATGCTGAGAGGTGTACAGAGTACAGTGAGTATTTGCTTTGGTGTCTGGAAGCTGCTATGTGAAGGTGTACAGAGTACAGTATTGCTTTTGGTGTCTGGAAGCTGCTATGCTGAGAGGTGTACAGAGTACAGTATTTGCTTTTGGTGTCTGGAAGCTGCTATGCTGAGAGGTGTACAGAGTACAGTAAGTATTTGCTCTTGGTGTCTGGAAGCTGCTATGCTGAGAGGTGTACAGAGTACAGTATTTGCTTTTGTGTTTTGAAGCTGCTATGCTGAGAGTGTACAGAGTACAGTGAGTATTTGCTTTTGGTGCTGCAGATCTTAGGGCCCGTGCAGCAGTTGCTCAAGTTCAGCTCTGTGGACGAGGCCATCGAGCGAGCCAACAGCACGTCGTACGGTCTGGGAGCGGCCGTTTTCACCAAGGACATTGACAAGGCCATGATGTTTGTCAACGGTGTGCGTGCTGGTACTGTCTGGTGAGTGCGTCTGGGTTTATTGTTGATCTAGTGTGACTAGCAAAAACAATACTACAAGGCACTTTCCAAGGAGGAAGAAAAAGAGGCAGACCAAAGAAGAGATGGGAGGACAACATCAGTGAATGGACAAGCCTATAATAAAAAATAGAAAGTAGATAGAGATAGATAGATACATGATAGATACATAGATGTAATTGATAGATACACAGATAGCAGACATAAGGTGATAGATAGATAGATAGATAGATAGATAGATAGATAGATAGATAGATAGTAATAGATAGATAGATAGATAGATAGATAGATAGATAGATGATGATGCATGATAGGTTTTCGTTTAATGGGTAAACGCTGGTTATGTTTGTTTGGGTTTATGATTGCTTTAGTTTGATTGTGTTTGTTGTCTTTCATCTATTGTGAGTTTGCTGTCACTTTGTTATGTTATTTATTTATTATTAGATTACTGTCACTTTTGTTAGGTTCTTTATTTGTCGATAGTTCAACTGTTTTGTTTTTTTGCTGTGTTCTTTATTGGTAGTTTACTATCACTTTGTAATGTTCTTTATATATTGGTAGTTTACTGTCACTTGGTTACATTCTTTATTTTGGCAGTTTACATTCACATGGTTACGTTGTCAATGTTTATTTGTTCATTTGCTAAATAAATAATCTAAATGGAATTTATGTGTGCATATCTTGCAAAACAAATCAAAGTGTCATGGTATGCTGTACAACATCAGAATAGAGAAGTAGAATCGAGGAAAAGACAAAGGAAAAAGTGTGGAAATCGCAATGATTTGCACAGGTGAATTGTAAGTCGTATGGCTTGTAAGAGTCGAAGGCAGAAAGTAACTGAAAGAGTTAATAAGGAGGATGATTGATGTGGAATGATGTGGTAAATCTGTGGGCAATGTTGCAGGGTAATGCTAAGATGTAGTGAGCTTTAGAGTCAGAGGCAAGGCGAACTGAAAGAGTAATTAAGGAGGATATAGGGAAACGAGTGTGGTAATTCTGTGATGATGTTGCAGGGTGAATTGCTAAGATCGTAGTGAGCTTGTAAGAGTCGAAGGCAAGAAGAGTAGAACTGAAAGAGTTATTTAAGGGAGGATGATTGATGTGGGAAATGAGTGTGGTAAATTCTGTGACGACAATGTTGCAGGGTGAATTGCTAAGATCATAGTGAGCTTGTAAGAGTCAAAGGCAAGAAGAGTAGAACTGAAAGAAGTTATTAAGGGAGGATGATGAGTGGGAAATGAGTGTGGTGATCTGTGACGTTGATGTTGCAGGGTGAATTGCTAAGATCATGGTAAACTTGTAAGAGTCAGAGGCAAGAAGAGTAGAACTGAAAGAGTTAATTAAGGGAGGATGGTGTGGGAAATGAGTGTGGTAAATCTGTGAGGACTATAATGTTGCAGGGTGAATTGCTACAATGCAATCATGCCCCAGGCCCCCTTTGGAGGATTCAAAATGTCCGGCATTGGACGAGAACTGTGAGTTGTTTCCTTTTCTCTGTGGTTTTATTTCTCTACAGTATTTGTGGGGTTCTTTTTTTTTTGGAGGGGGAGGGGTGGGGTACTATACAATACAGTACAATACTGAACAGTACAATACAGTACAGTGCAATATAGTACAATACAGGACAGTACAATACAATACAGTACCATACAATACATCACAATATAGTATAGTAAGTACAATACAGTACAATACATACAGTACAACACAAACAGTACAACACATAACAGTACAATACAGGACAACACAGTACAATACAGTACAGTACAACAGAGAACAGTACAACACAGAACAGGACAGTACAATACAGTACAATGCAATACAATACAGTACAGTACAATATAGTCCAATACAAATACAGTAACAGTACAATACAACACATGTACAAAACAGTGCAGTACAATACAGCATTATACAATACAGTACAATACACTACAGTATAATACATTACAGTACAAAACAATATATTCATTTGTTTTTATTTCATTTTTTTGCAGTGGAGAGTATGGGCTTCAGCAGTATGTGGAAGTCAAGAACGTAAGTTTTTTTTTTTATATCTTCTTACTACTTTGTGACTCGAAAAGAGCAAACAAAACATTTCTAAGGTGATATATAGTATTCTTACATCCTGAAAAAAAAACATTTATGTATCCATTACAAGAGTCCTAGATATTAAAATCATGGAATCCTTTGGATTTTTTTTCAGGTGGTGATCAAGATTCCAGCCAAGAACTCGTAAAGAAGCTTCAGGGAATGGAAGCAGCATCTCTGGGGAATGGTCTGTGTCATCACAATCAGTGAAACCAACACAGAAAATGCTTTTGGATTCCATGAAACCTACGATTGGTGTAGCATAACAAATGTTGCCAGGACATTTTCTTACAGCAGAGTTTTTGCATCCAATTTACAGTTTTGTTGTGAAAAAGAAAAGAACAAAGTTACCAAAAAAAGTGAACGCAGAAGAGGAAAAAGAAATATAAATTTTCGTTCGATTGTGTTGTGCATTTGCAAGGCTATAAAGTTAGGCATTATGCAAAAAAGGTGATTTTTTCCCCCATTCTTATTGCCATAGATTCTAATTTTTCTTACTTTTGTTTATCTGGTACCATCTTAGTATCCTTAAAAATACTGCTTTTGAAGTGGCTGTGAATTGAAGATTGTGAACATTTCTTTTTTCTTTGTTTGTTTATTGTTGGTGACAAACGTAGAATTGCAGAAATTATCAGTGTCAGCTTGTTTGTGTGAAAACTATGAAAAGAAAATGGCGTACACTGAGAGAATTATGACTGTTGTCAGCATCTTGTATCTGAAGTTTCAGTATTCCCTTTTTTGTTTGTTGTTATGTCTAGCCAGTGACTTGTGGGCTGATGATTGTGTTTTTTTTTAATACAGCATTACCAGTTATTGTGTTTCTTTAATACAGCATTACCAGTTATTATTTTTTCTTTAATACAGCATTACAGTTTTTGTTTCTTTAATAGCATTACCAGTTATGTTTTTTTAATACAGCATTACCAGTTATTGTGTTTTTTAATACAGCATTACAGTTTTGTGTTTCTTTAATACAGTATTACCAGTTATTGTGTTTTCTTTAATACAGCATTACCAGTTATTGTTTTTCTTTAATACGCATTACGTATTTGTTCTTATACAGCATTACCAGTTATTGTGTTTCTTTAATACAGAGTTACCAGTTATTGTGTTTCTTTAATAAACTTAGCGTTATTTTTCTTAATTACGCATTACCAGTATTGTGATCTTCTTAATAAATTGCAGTATTGTTTCTTTAATGCAGGCATTCAATGTGTGTCTAATCACTTAAGTTATTGTGTTCTTAAACCATTACAGTTATTGTGTTTCTTAATAAGCTTAGAGTTATTGTGTTTCAATCTTGCTTGAAGTATTGGTTTCTTTAATACAGGATAACAGTTATGTGTTTTAATACAACATTACGTTGTGTTTTTAATATAGTGTTACCAGTTATGTGTGGTTTAATAACGTTACAGGTTGTTTTTTTTTTTAATTCGTGTTATAGTTATGTGTGTTTTTTTGTACAGGGTTAACTCAGTTATTGATTCTTTAAATCATTGTTAAGTGTTTTTTATGTGTTACCAGTTATGGTTTTTCTTAATACGTGTTGCAGTATGTTTTTTTTAAGTTTCAGTGTTTTTTAATACAGTGTTACCAGTTATAATTTTAGATACAGTGTTACATATTTTCTTTTGAAAGTTTACAGTTTTTATTTTTTTAACAGTGTTACGTTATCATTTTTCTTTAATACAGTGTACTCATTATCAAGTTTGTTTGTTTGTTTACATTGGAATTGGAATGTTGTGTGACAATCTTCTTAAGTATTGGTTCTGATTTGGCAGGGATAACTGTAGTGACAATCTTCTTAAGTATTGGTTCTGATTTGGCAGGGATAACTGTAGTGACAATCTTCTTAAGTATTGGTTCTGATTTGGCAGGGATAACTGTAGTGGCAATCTTCTTAAGTATTGGTTCTGACTTGGCAGGGATAACTGTAGTGACAATCTTCTTAAGTATTGGTTCCAGGGATAACTGTAGTGACAATCTTCTTAAGTATTAGTTCTGACTAGGCAGGGATAACTGTAGTGACAATCTTCTTAAGTATTGGTTCTGACTTGGCAGGGATAACTGTAGTGACAATCTTCTTAAGTATTGGTTCTGACTTGGCAGGGATAACTGTAGTGACAATCTTCTTAAGTATTGGTTCTGATTTGGCAGGGATAACTGTAGTGACAATCTTCTTAAGTATTGGTTCTGATTTGGCAGGGATAACTGTAGTGACAATCTTCTTAAGTATTGGTTCCAGGATAACTGTAGTGACAATCTTCTTAAGTATTGGTTCCAGGGATGACTGCAGTGACAATCTTTTAAAGCATAACTGTAGCGACAATCATTCAAACCATGATGTTGTACAATACCTGCAGTAACTTGTGTTCCGTATTATTATTGCTTTGTTGTCGGGATTACGACATACAGATATATGGTCAACATGTATGTTCAGGTTTAATTTGGAGAATGGATTTTCACTGCCTTAAAGTGAGTAAGCTTGTACAGATTTGTAGCCTATCTAACCACCAATCCTAGTGTTGCGCCTATTAGCTCAGCATTCATTCCCTAACTCTCACCTCGATCAAACCCAAACCTTTGGAAAGAAAAGTGGAAACAGAATTTTTTTTTTTTACATCCTGACTTTTTGTAAAGGGTAAAAGATGTTTCCTGAACCTGAAGTGAACAGTCTTTCTCTTAATGTTTTGAGAGTCTGGTACTGGCTTTTCCCTGATACAAACCTCCATATAAGTTTTGTGGTATCGGTAAAGTCATTCAGTGCCTTGCAATAAAATATGCAGCAAGCCTACAGGACAGAACAGTGGTAGGAAGTCAGTAGAGGAGAAAAGTGTTAACACCCTTTGGAAGTCGTCCATGTTTTCTATTTTCTTAGGGACACTGTCTGCTCGGACTGGAATTCAAACAGCTATAATTGTGATACAGTTCCCAAAATCACCTGAGCTCTAAACTTGGGCTGAAATGAAAAGTCAGACCCCATTTGGCATTTTTTCTGTGGGCTTGATATACAAGACAACAGGCAAGAGAACCCCCCAAAAAATGAAAACTGGGAACATGAATATGATCTTTTTTCAAAATGAAGTAGCTGGCTTTTAAATATGATGGAAAATAGTATCCCCTTTCAGCTGAATGGGTCTATGCCTGTCCTTAACTGATGCCTGTCAGAAAGGGGGTAAGTAAATTTCACGGTGGATAGGACAACTTACATTGACTGAGACTTGGTTGTGTTCATCTTTCTGAGAAAAACTGAGGCAAACCGCCCCCAAAAAGCTTTTGCTAAAGTGACTATTTTATCATGTTCATATATTCAGACAACTGCTTAGGTATATAGCTAATGATTTGTAAACTGCTCAAGTTTATAACTAATAAGTTTTGTCAACAGCTTATAAATAATTTGTAAACTGTTTTGTGATGAAAGAGTTGTAAACTGTTTATAGATTATGATTTGTAAATCGTTTATCAATAATAATTCATAAACTGCTCAAGTTGCTTTTTATTTAAATGGAGAGATGTCTTTTTGTTATTCGGGAAAGTTTTTTTTTTTTTTACATTGTAAGCAATATTGTACTTTTGTCATATTGTGAGTTTTCATTCGCTTTTGTTTTGCATGGTTTGGGATTTTGGTTTGTAACCATGCAGTGATTTATGAACATGGGAATTCTCTGCATCAGCATTGGAAAAAAACAGAGGTGTCTAATTTTCTTGTTGTGTGGTTACAGTGCATGGATGTACACATGATTATAGGCATGCAGTCACCAGCGGGCTTGTAGAAACTGAAAGTAAAAAAAGGTAAAGGTGTTCCATAACCTATGTGGCCGTAGGTAGGCGAGGTATCAGAGACCTCAGCCTCTTTAGGGGCCAGCATGTTGAGGGCGGCACTCATCTCCTCTCCCTCACTGCTTTACCTTCCCTGACCCTAAAGAGGGCAGGTACCCATTCACAGCTGGGTGAACTGGGGGACCTGTACTGAAGCCAAGGCACGCAAACAGTCATCCACCCAACTGGTAACCACGCTTGACGGTGCATAACATTGGCTTGGGGAAAGCAAGTGCTCTGATCACTGAGCTATCCCGTCCTCCTGAGAAACTGAAATCGACTTTTTTTCCCATGATTCTCACATGCAGCCCCCCACCCCCCAAAAAAAAAGCAAACAAAAAAACAACAAACCAGTCGTTATCATCACATCTGGCTAAACATGAATTTGAAACAGATTCCTTCTTTCTTGGAGAGACAAAATATTTTTTTTATTGGCTCCTAAGCTTACATTCATTCAAAAAGACATTCTTCAATTTCGGTGAACTTACACACACACATTGATATGAAACATCTCAGTTATGACATGGACTTTAAATAACATTTGCTTAATTAACAAGGAAAAAATGGAAAAAAGTAAACAGGTATTTTCACATTCACAAAGTACAAATTAAGACATTTTAAAAAATTTTGCGCTATACATTTCATAACTATAAATCAGGTAATGCAACATACTCACTTAGCAATGTATACTTATCTGACCACACACACACACATGCACCCACGCATACACACCCACACACAAACACGTACACACACACACACACACACACACACACACACACACACACACACACACACACACACACACACACACACACACAAACACACGTACCCGTGCATGACGCGCAGCTAGGAAGAAAACTGGAAAATAAAAGCTGGCTCAAAAGGAAATGTTAAAAAAAAAACAAAATAGATATATCTGATAATGAATGACATTTGTTCCTATTGTAGATTCCCCTGCTTAAATAGATATATTTGATAATGAATTACATGTGTTCCTATTGTAGATTCCCCTGCTTAAATAGATATATCTGATAATGAATGACATTTGTTCCTATTGTAGATTCCCCTGCTTAAATAGATATATCTGATAATGAATGACATGTGTTCCTATTGTAGATTCCCCTGCTTAAATAGATATATCTGATAATGAATGACATTTGTTCCTATTGTAGATTCCCCTGCTTAAATAGATATATCTGATAATGAATGACATTTGTTCCTATTGTAGATTCCCCTGCTTAAATAGATATATTTGATAATAAATGACATGTGTTCCTATTGTAGATTCCCCTGCTTAAATAGATATATCTGATAATGAATGACATTTGTTCCTATTGTAGATTCCCCTGCTTAAATAGATATATCTGATAATGAATGACATTTGTTCCTATTGTAGATTCCCCTGCTTAAATAGATATATCTGATAATGAATGACATTTGTTCCTATTGTAGATTCCCCTGCTTAAATAGATATATCTGATAATGAATTACATTGTGTTCCTATTGTAGATTCCCCTGCTTAAATAGATATATCTGATAATGAATGACATGTGTTCCTATTGTAGATTCCCCTGCTTAAATAGATATATCTGATAATGAATGACATGTGTTCCTATTGTAGATTCCCCTGCTTAAATAGATATATCTGATAATGAATGACATTTGTTCCTATTGTAGATTCCCCTGCTTAAATAGATATATCTGATAATGAATTACATTTGTTCCTATTGTAGATTCCCCTGCTTAAATAGATATATCTGATAATGAATGACATTTGTTCCTATTGTAGATTCCCCTGCTTAAATAGATATATCTGATAATGAATTACATTTGTTCCTATTGTAGATTCCCCTGCTTAAATAGATATATCTGATAATGAATGACATTTGTTCCTATTGTAGATTCCCCTGCTTAAATAGATATATCTGATAATGAATGACATTTGTTCCTATTGTAGATTCCCCTGCTTAAATAGATATATCTGATAATGAATTACATTTGTTCCTATTGTAGATTCCCCTGCTTAAATAGATATATCTGATAATGAATTACATTTGTTCCTATTGTAGATTCCCCTGCTTAAATAGATATATCTGATAATGAATTACATTTGTTCCTATTGTAGATTCCCCTGCTTAAATAGATATATCTGATAATGAATGACATTTGTTCCTATTGTAGATTCCCCTGCTTAAATAGATATATCTGATAATGAATGACATTTGTTCCTATTGTAGATTCCCCTGCTTAAATACCATAGGGTTCACTAGACTATGCAATTCCTGCCTCACTACTCATTATCTGCCTGGAATTCCCTGTGAGACCGTAAATTAATACACACTGGATGAGAAGTAGTGTGTCACAGCCGTCAGTTTTCCCCACTTTCAGCTGCTTTCCATCCCATCCCAGCCCTGCCTGGCTGTGCTAATTATAACAAAAACTGACCACACAAAGACTTTGAGGGGGGGGGGGGTGGGGGGGGGTGAGGAAGGGTGTGCTAATTTCAGCACTGGCCCTGGACCCTTGACTGAGTTATGCTGGATTTTTGCTGTGTGGTGTGTATGTTTTCAAATACCAGAACATGTAGGTCGCCATACTTCGACTTTAGAGGACTTTTTTTGTCCTTTAAAGGTGAATACAGGTTGTTATGGTTGGAGTTTGTCAGGGCTGAAGACAATCTCATTTAAAACATTACATTCCAAAGTATAACATTCTGATGTAGGCCTTAGCACTTTGCATGTGTCAATGACTTTAATAGCTTTTGGCCTTGGCTTTTATAATTTTTTTTTTTTTATTCATTTTTGTTTCTTTTATTTCGAGGATAATGGAATAAGGTCTCGGGTGCTTTTTTTTTACATCCAGTCCCCGAGTGTTTTGTAAATGTCATCTGTTCCCAACAACACAAAATGGCCTATTCTTCCAAAAACAGAACAGGTTCAAGATGTTCTGCATGTGTTCGCACACAGGACCTCAGTTTATAGTCTCATCTGAAGGATTTAACTCTTCTTAACTCTTCTTCATGAAAGCATAGCGCAGCCAAGGAGTCAGTGCCATGATTGCAACTGTCAAATAAATCATGATAATAAACAATGCATTAAGAGTCAAAAAGATAGCGATCACAGTTAATTTAAGAAGAATAAAATTCTGAACTTAGATGTATATACAGGATGATTCCATTTACAGAACACATACACTTTCTGTCATACAGAAAATATGTGTTGTTTTTACGACAGAATAGGGGATATTGCCTTATGATACAACTGTGTATGCTGATCTTACATTCAAAGAGGATATTACTTTATGGTACAACTTTTTGTACTTTTAATTTATGTACACACATAATGTGTATACATTCATGCATTTATGCACATACAATCAAATGATCTGAAAGTGTATTTACATAAAAGGGAATACAGTAAAATAGTGTCCAATAACGAGAAGTGACAAATACAAATTATACACTTCGCAGAGAGGAAGCAATACAACTGGAACATTGTTATCTGAATATCATCTGTGAGCAACGGGAGGACATGTAAAAAAAACAAAAAAAACCAAGCACCACCACCACTTAACAAGAGTCATTTAGAGGTATGAAGGTGGTGGCATGGAGGTTATAATACATGAAAAGATTATATATCAACCCGAATGTTAAATAAATATCCGAATGTTAAATAAATATCAGAAACAAACATTTAAAACATGAAGATTCTCTACAAGTGCACTTTAAAATGTTGCCATGAATAAATCTCCCCTACTCCCAAAATGAAATAGGTAAAAGGTAAAGGTGTCTCGTAACCTATTTGGTCATAGGGGAGCGAGGCATCAGAGACCCCAGCTTTTCTTGGTGCCAGCATATTGAGGGCGGCGCCCATCTCCTCTCTCTCGCTGCTTTACCTTCCCTGACCCTAGAGAGGCAGGTTACACTTACAGCTGGGTGAACTTGGGGACTGTGCTGAATTTAAGGCGCACAAACGGTCACCCATCTACTTGGTAGCCCCCCTCGATGCTACTTAACCTTAGCTTGGGGAAAGCGAGTGCTCCGACCACTAAGCTATCCCGTCCCCATTAAAATGAATAACAGTAAATAAAAACAAAAAAAGAAAGAAAAATAATTCACTCATTAAAGAAATTTACTCAAAGCAGCCCCTTTGAACAGACACTTTAGCGGATTTTCATACCCAGACCCTCACCTACTGTCTGACATTAGATGCTCAAATCACTTATGCTACTCCACCCAATCCCTTCCCCTCAGCTCACTGCATTAATTATCTATATCCAACAGTCCCATTGCCCAGGAAAGTAAACAGAAACCAAAACTGTCAGTATCAAACACCGCCATTGCCCAGGTAAGTAAACAGAAAGTGTCTATATCCAACAGTCCCATTGCCCAGGAAGTAAACAGAAAGTGTCTATATCCAACAGTCCCATTGCCCAGGGAAGTAAACAGAAAGTGTCTATATCCAACAGTCCCATTGCCCAGGGAAGTAAACAGAAAGTGTCTATATCCAACAGTCCCACCGCCCAGGTAAATAAACAGAAAGTGTCTATATCCAACAGTCTCATTGCCCAGGTAAGTAAACAGAAAGTGTCAGTATCAAACACTGCCATTGCCCAGATAAATAGATTAAAAAACAACAACAACAACTATACAGTGTCCAACAGTCCCATTGCCCAGGTAAGTAA
>CM060328.1:31487557-31495057 GCA_030674155.1 Stramonita haemastoma | reverse complement strand
CACCTCTATGAAACCTGCTTTCATAGTATATTGCACCTCTCTGAAACCTGCTTTCATACTATATTGCACCTCTCTGAAACCTGCTTTCATACTATATTGTACCTCTCTGAAACTTGCTTGCATACTGCATTGCACCTCTGAAATCTGCTTTCATACTGCATTGCACCTCTGAAATCTGCTTTCATACTGCATCGAACCTCTGAAACCTGCTTTCATACTATTGCACCTCTAGTGGACCTCCCTCCCTTGCACCTCTCTGAAACCTGCTTTCATACTATATTGCACCTCTCTGAAACCTGCTTTGATACTATATTGCACCTCTCTGAAACCTTATTTCATACTATATTGCACCTCTCTGAAACCTTATTTCACACTATATTGCATCTCTCTGAAACCTGCTACATTGCACCTCTCTGAAACCTGCTTTCATACTATATTGCACCTCTATGAAACCTACTTTCATACTATTGCACCTCTCTGAAACCTTTCATGCAATATTGCACCTCTCTGAAACCTGCTTTCTTACTATATTGCACCTCTCTGAAACCTGCTTTCTTACTATATTGCACCTCTCTGAAACCTGCTTTCTTACTATATTGCACCTCTCTGAAACCTGCTTTCATGCTATATTGCATCTCTATAGCCTGCTTTAATACTATTTTGCCCTACTTTGGAATTTTATCACATTGTACCTCTATGAAACGTTATAATTTTAAAACGCACCTCTGGAAAGCTAAGATACTATAGTTTGATGGTCTTCCACCAAAGGGTAATAGCAAACAGGAAAGTGCGTGCGTGCGTGCGTGCGTGCGTGCGTGCGTGTGTGTGTGTGTGCGTGCGTGCGTGCGTGCGTGTGTGTGTGTGTGTGTGTGTGTGTGTGTGTGTGTGTGTGCGTGTGTTGGGGGGATCATGTGGTGTGGTGTGCTTTATTCTTTTATATCGAGGATAATGGGATAAGCACTCGTGCTTTTTTTTTTTTTACATCCAGTCCCCATGTGTATGCATTTTTTGTTTGTTTATTTGTTTGTTTGTGTGCGTGTGTGTGTGTGTGAGAGAGAGAGAGAGAGAGAGAGAGAGAGAGAGAGAGAGAGAGAGAGAGAGAGAGAGAGAGAGAGAGAGAGAGAGAGAGAGAGAGAGAGAGAGAGAGAGAGAGAGAGAGAGAGAGAGAGAGAGAGAGATGAGAGAGAGAGAGTTTGATTGAGTGGAGTGATTATCTGGACTCTTGCTCATAACATTACTGATAATTCTTAAGGGAGCTATTCCGAACAATACAATCTGTAATAATTCACGACTGTGTGTCACATCAATACAAGTTGTCGATATAAATGTGTCCCTTTTTTGGGGAGGTAGGGGGTGGGGGTGGGGGTGGGGGGGTGGGGCGGCAACCAATCAAATGTTCAGCAATTTCTGCGTTCTGTTTCCTTTGTTTGTATTGTACCGTAGTGTTTTGTTTAGCTTCGCTGCTCTGCTCTGCTCTGCTTCTCTCTCTCTCTCTCTCTCTCTCTCTCTCTCTCTCTCTCTCTCTCTCTCTCTCTCTCTCTCTCTCTCCTCTCTCTCTCTCTCTCTCTCTCTCTCTCTCTGATAAGACTTCATTTATTTTATTTTTATTTATTTATTCTTTTATATAGAGGATAACAGAATAAGCAATCATGTGCTTTTTTTCATCCGGTCCCCGTGTGTATGCAGTTTTGTAAATATTGTCATCTGTTCCCACCGGCACACGATGGCCTACTCTTACGAAAAGCGGAACAGGATTTAACGTGTGGGCAAACTGTTCTGCCTACGTTCGCACACGAGGCCTCGGTTTAAAGTCTCATCCGAAGGACTTTAGGGGAGAGTGGAGTCAGTACTGATGTTAACTCCAGGAGAAAAATTTCCTCGACCGGACTCGAACCCGGGTCGTCAAATTGCCAGCGCAATGTTCTGACCACTAAGCTATCCGTCCCCCGAGGCCCCGTGTGCGAACGCACGCAAAACATCTTGTGCACACGTTAAATCCTGTTCCGCTTTTCGTAAGAGTAGGCCATCGTGTGCCGGTGGGAACAGATGACATTTACAAAACTGCATACACACGGGGGCTGGATGTAAAAAAGCACAAGGGTGCTTATCCCATTATCCTCGATATAAAAGAATAAATCAAATCAAATCAAATCAAATCTCTCTCTGTTTGTCTGTCTGTCTGTGTGTCTGTGTGTGTCTGTGTGTGTCTGTGTCTGTGTGTGTTTGTGCATACTTGGAGTTAACATCAGTGCTGACTCCACTTTCCCCAAAAGTCCTTCGGATGAGACTATAAACCGAGGCCCCGTGTGCGAACGCACGCAGAACATCTTGTGCACACATTAAATCCTGTTCCGCTTTTTGTAAGCGTAGGCCACTGTGTGCTGGTAGAAAAAGATGACAAGATTTACAAAAGTGCATACACACGGGGACTGCATGTAAAAAAAAGACACGCATGAGTGCTTATTCTACTATCCTCGGTATAAAAGAATAAATTTAATAGATACTAAAAAATAAGCAAATAAATAAATAAATAATCAAAGTAAAACAGACAAAATAATTTACAAAAGTACATACACACGGGGACAAGATGAAAAAACAACAACACCAAAACCCCCCACATGAGTGCTTATTCCATTATCATCGGTATAAAAGAATGAATGAATGAATGGATGAATGAATGAATGAATGAATGAAGGAAGGAAGGAAGGAAGAAGGAAGGAAGGAAGGAAGGAAGGAAGGAAGGAAGGAAGGAAGGAAGGAAGGAAGGAATATTAACTACCCCGGGGAACCATCACTGAACAGAGGTGCAGACAAAGGGCTGAAAGTGACAGGAGTGTTGGAACTCAGGGTCCACTGTCTCCCTCCCTCCCTCCATCACCCACAAGTGAGGTGCAGTGTTGCCAAAGCACCAGCATCTGATTCTGCTCATTCCCTGCATTCCTCCGTGTACCCCACCCCCTCTCCCTTCTCTTTCTCATGAATAATGGTCGCCAGACACCATTGGTTTCCATCATCGTTACGTTTCGTTTTCAAAGTCTGTTTACGCTGGATGATGGATGATTATTCGATCGGCGCATGCACCAGATCTGACGTAACCGTTAATTTCTCTCAATGTTTCATGCATGTATCTCCAACTCGTTCCTCTCTTTCACTTTCATCACATGCTTCCCCCCACCCCACCCCCCCTTTAGTCCGTTCTTCTGCTATAAATATGGATGGGACATCATCATCATCATCTTGCCATTAGTACGCGCAAGTTGCAACATCACTATCACCATTATTTTGTTTTCTCTTCCCCATTCCGCTTGGGGATGAGTCAGTGCTGGTAGGCTACATCCAATTTCTGTGAGGAAAATCTGTGCTGAAAATCTCTTGTCCTATCATTCTCTTTAATTATGCCTTTTAATTTGCCTGTACAAAAAATCTTTTGTCCTGTCATTCTCTTTAATTCTGCCTTTTCTTTCCTGTGCTAAAAAATCTCTTGTCCTGTCATTCTCTTTAATTCTGCCTTTTCTTTCCTGTGCTAAAAAATCTCTTGTCCTGTCATTCTCTTTAATTCTGCCTTTTCTTTCCTGTGCTAAAAAATCTCTTGTCCTGTCATTCTCTTTAATTCTGCTTTTTCTTTCCTGTGCTAAAAAATCTCTTGTCCTGTCATTCTCTTTAATTCTGCCTTTTCTTTCCTGTGTAAAAAAATCTCTTGTCCTGTCATTCTCTTTAATTCTGCCTTTTTTTGCCTGTGTAAAAAATCTCTTGTCCTGTCATTCTCTTTAATTCTGCCTTTTTCTTCCCTGTGCTAAAAATCTCTTGTCCTGTCATTCTCTTTAATTCTGCCTTTTTTTCCTGTGCTAAAAATCTCTTGTCCTGTCATTCTCTTTAATTCTGCCTTTACTTTCCTGTGTAAAAAATCTCTTGTCCTGTCATTCTCTTTAATTCTGCTTTACTTTCCTGTGTAAAAAATCTCTTGTCCTGTTACTCTCTTTAATTCTGCCTTTTCCTTTCTAGTTTTCTTCTTATCACCTCCTGCTTGCATAATTATTTTCTATCTTCCCATTCCGTTCTATCTTTTGTTTTCAGTTAATTGCAATTGGACACCACTCAATGTTACAGATCAGTTAACTTCGTTAACTCCGTTTTGACCTAACACAGCGACAGTCATGATTGTGGGGGATCGAGTGAATTTTTTTTCCACTGTAGTAACGTTTGTACTGACTCCACTTCCATAAAATTCGACCTTTTCTTCTCTCTCGTTCCTCACCAAAAGCTCCAAGGTTTATGCCGCCGTCTTTGCCCATCATTTAAGTAGCCGCATACGAACTCAAAGGATATAATTTAAGCACGACACCAGTGAATATGCGATATTGAAATGTTATTATCCATTCCTACCGGCACGCAATGGCCTACTCTTCCCAAAGGTGGTATGTGTTTTAAAGTGTGTGCAAGATTTTCTGTGTGCATTTGCACACAGGGCATCCTTTTACAGTGTCATCTGTGGTACTGTGGAGTGGAGATGGTACTTATGTTAACTCCAGATGGGAGGGGGGGGGGGGTAGATCCCCTTGAACTGATGTCTCAGTGGTCGCTCGAATCATAATTATCATGAGTGCAACGCTCTGATCACTAGGCTATCTCGGGTATTAATTCCCCCTCTGCCTCCTCCTCATCTTTTTAAGAGCATGTTAGGAAAAGATCACCACCATCACCATTCCCCTCCCCTCCCACCCCATGCAATCCCCCATCCTCCCACCCTTGAAGCCATTTCCCCCACATCCACCCACCCATCTCTTTATCTCTCATAAAATGCTATCACACTCACGAGCAGGGCTGAGGACAAAGAATGTCGCAGTCATCGTATTCCCCTGGAACTTTGGTCGGTAGGCTCGATGCGCATGCGTCTGAAACAGACCAAACACAACAATCAGTCTCACGTAATGTATCATGCTTGTTAAAAAAAAAGAAAAAGGAGCAAAACAAATCACCCTCCCCCGCGCCCTACCCCCTCCCCCCAAAAAAATACCCACCAAAAACAAACAAAACAAAACACAACAAAAACAAAACAACCCCCCCCCCCCAAACAATCAGTCTCGATGCGGTATTCTCACGCTGTAGTATTAACATCAGTGCCGACTCCACTCCCCCCGAAAGTCCTTCGGATGAGACTATAAACCGATGTCCCGTATGTGAATCCACGCAGAATATTTTGGGCACACGTTAAAACCCATTCCATTTTTTTGGAAGAGTAGGCCATTGTGTGCCAGGGGGAACGGATGACAAAACTGACAAAACTGCATATACATGGGGACTGGATGTAAAAAAATACATCAGTGTTTAATCCATTATCCACGACATAGAATAATAAAAATAAAATCAACAAATAAATAAGGTATTATCTGCTGTGCTACAACAGATCGGTGTTACAGTGGTAAAACACCCGTCTTGAAAGGTAAAAGTTGCGGATTCGATCCTTCTATAAGCGTGACTTGGGATAGACATTACTACCACAACATCTTGGAGCACTTAGGAAAAATAAAATCACTACAAAATAATGGGGCATTTGGGATGGGACGGATTATTAACACAAAATCATGGGGAAAATGAGATGGGCATAATTACAACAAAACCACGAGGCACTTGAGAAAGGTAGCACCACAGGAAAACTCGATAATATGACTAGCACAACCTGTTTGTCCGTTCTGCCTAAAATGACTGACTTATCGAAAAGCTGATTCAAAAGAGAGAAAAAGAAAGAATAAGAACTATTTCTGTAAACCCGCATCATAAAAAAAATATGTAAACAGACTTGCAAACAGGTCCGAAAGAAAGGAAGAAAGAGAGAGTGAGAACTTGTAGGCCCACTGTAAATGTGCATCATGAAAAGAGACAAGGAAACATATTTACAAACAGGCAACAGGCAGACAGGTATGGGATGTGACAGATAGATAGACAGACAGGCATATAGACAAACTGACAGGCAGGCAGACAGGAATATTTTCATAGACAGATAGACAGACGTATTGACAGTCAGGTAGAGAGAATTTTATTTTTACAGACATACACATACATACATACAGACAGACAGAATAGACAAATGGACAGACAGACAGAAATTGTTATCACAGACATACATACATACATACAGACAGACAGAGATACAGACAGACAAGAGCTGAAAGCGTGAGAACCCCCCCCCCCCCCACACACACACACACACAACCCCCCACAGACACACACACACACACACAAACCCCCCCCCCCCCCACACACACACAAAAACAACCCCCCCCCCACACACACACACACACACGTAACCCCCCCCACACACACACACATACAAACAAACACCCCTCCAGCTCCTCCTCCTTCACACACACACACACACACACACATACACGCGCACACACACACAACTCCTCCCACCTCCACCCCCCCCCCCACCCCCCCACCCCCACAACACTCCACACCCCACACCCACACACACAAACACTGTAAGGAGAGAGGAGAAAGGAAGGAAAAGCAAACCCCCCCCCCCACCACACACACACACACAGAGTAAGGAGAAGAGAGACGAGAAAGAAAATAAACAGACCCCCCACCCACAACACACCCAAACAACACCCACCCACCCACCCACTCACCCACTCACCCACACACCCACACACACACACACACAACACACACACACACACACACACACACACACACACACACACACACACACACACACACATACATACATACATACATACATACATACATACATACATACATACATACATACATACATACATACATACATACATACATACATACATACATACATACATACATACATGTTTAAATGTTGTTCCTATGGCTATATGGCCTGCAAAAACTAAATAAAAGTTATTGTTATTGTTATTGTTGTTATTGTTATTGTTACACACACACACACACATACACACACACACACACACACACACACACACACACACACACACACACACACACACACACACACACACACACACACACACACACACACACACACACCAACCCACACACCCCACAAACAAACAAAAACACAAAAACCCCAACGCACCGACACTGTCCAGCGTCATGTTGCAGACAGTAGATCGGTTAGCCACGAAGTACATGGGCAGGGAGCAGCCGCAGTGTCTCTGCACGATGGTCTGGTAGCAGGACTTGAGGCACGACAGCTTTCTGTACGTCTGGTTCAGGTGCCGAACGTACTGGTCCTCGCCCTGGAACGAGTCGTCGCACGTGCCGTGGGGAGACCCTAGGCGAGAGATTGTTTCCTGGAGAAAATACACAGGTATATATATATATATATATATATATATAATATATATATATATATATATATATATATATATAATATATATATATATATATATATATATATATATATATATATATATATATATATATGAACGCATGTACAGACACGCGCGTTGGAACGGATCACAAATTTGACAAAACTGCATACACACAGAGGGACTGGAA
>CM060328.1:31475057-31482557 GCA_030674155.1 Stramonita haemastoma | reverse complement strand
ACTAGTGTGTCAAACCCCCTCTTGTTTATTATTTCAAACTAACGTTATAATAAAAATCATCTGTAGAAAATGCGCTGCTACACATGAACATGCCACACAATGCGTTGATCTATAGCACTGGTAAGGCTTAACCCTTTAACTAATGCAGAACATCTTGCGCACACGTTAAATCCTGTTCCTCTTTTCGCAAGAGTAGGCCATCGTGTGCCACTCGGAACAGATGACAAGATTAAAAAAAACCCTGCATGAACCCGGGGGCTGGATGTTAAAAAGCACACGAGTGCTTATTCCATTATCCACGATATAGAAGAATGAAGCAATAAACAAATAGATAAATAAACTAAGAGTCTGTGTAACACTTATGCCTGTAAAAATACTATCTCAAAATAATCCCTCTGAACAGTGTAATCAATGACTCTTTTAAAATCAAGAAATAAATAGATAAATAAACTAAGAGCCTGTGTAACAGTTGTACCTGTAAGAATACTATCTCAAAATAATCCCTCTGAACAGAATATCTGTAATCAATTACTTTTTTTCGGGGGGGGGGGGGGGGGGGGTCCTTCTTTCCCTTCCCAATTGTTTGTTTGTTTTAGTCGAATTATAGTCCTTTCCAGATTTCTCCGATATCAGGACTGTAGTCAGAAGCCAGAAAGTCAGAGGTCCCACCCTTCGGCAAGTTCTCCCACTTCAGCACCTCGGGCCACCCCAAAAATGCTACAATTCTAGAAGCAACGTCATGAGATGAAACTCTGCCCTTCCCAAACCCCCTCTCTCTCCCCACTTATTGTAGTTCTCTGTCACACTCTACTACCGCCATGTCCATCACTGACCGCGAGTCTAGCAGCTAGCACCCGAAACTGTGGAGACACAATAGCGGTTTTGCAATTAGTGGATTCATTATTCATGCTCCTGGCTACATGTTTGGCTCACTAACCGAAAAACAAACATGTGCCGCAACACTTGGATGGTAGGTTGACGGTCGTCATCACAGGTGTTGTTGGGATAGAGAGATGGGAGGGAGAGAGGGAGGGAGAGAGAGAGAGAGAGAGAGAGAGAGAGAGAGAGAGAGAGAGAGAGAGAGAGAGAGAGGAGAGAGAGAGAGAGAGAGAGAGAGAGAGAGAGAGGGAGGGAGGGATGAGAGGAGAGAGAGAGAGAGAGAGAGAGAGAGAGAGAGAGAGAGAGAGAGGAGAGAGAGAGAGAGAGAGAGAGAGAGAGAGGAGAGAGAGAGAGGAGAGAGAGAGAGAGAGAGAGAGAGAGAGAGAGAGGAGAGGAGGGAGAGAGAGAGAGAGAGAGAGAGAGAGAGAGAGAGAGAGAGAGAGAGAGAGAGAGAGAGAGAGAGAGAGAGAGAGAGAGAGAGAGAGAGAGAGAGAGAGAGAGAGAGAGAGAGAGAGAGAGGAGAGAGAGAGAGAGAGAGAGAGAGAGAGAGAGAGAGAGAGAGAGAGAGAGAGAGAGGAGAGAGAGAGAGAGAGAGGAGAGAGAGAGAGAGAGAGAGAGAGAGAGAGAGAGAGAGAGAGAGAGAGAGAGAGAGAGAGAGAATATGAATGAATAATAAATTAATAATCTTTTTTTCAAGGGTAACAGAGTATTTACATACTTTTTTCATCCAGCCTTTGCCCTGAGGAAAAATACAAAAAACAAAAGAGAGAGAGAGAGAGAGAGAGAGAGAGAGAGAGAGAGAGAGAGAGAGAGAGAGAGAGAGAGAGAGAGAGAGAGAGAGAGAGAGAGAGAGAGAGAGAGAGGGAGGGATGGAGAGAGAGAGAGAGAGACAGAGACAGAGACAGAGACAGAGACAGAGAGAGAGAGAGAGACAGAGAGAGACAGAGAGAGACAGAGAGAGACAGAGAGAGACAGAGAGAGACAGAGACACACAGAGAGAGAATGAATGAATGAATGAATGAATGAATGAATGAATGAATGAATGAATGAATGGTCTTTATTTTTCAAGGGTGACAGATGAGAGAGAGACAAAGACAGAGAGAGAGAGAGACAGAGACAGACAGACAGTTAGACAGACAGATAGACAGACAGACAGAGACAGAGAGAGCACTTAAAGCCCTTATTTGTGCGTAGTCTCTGGCCCGTAGATTATGATCGCAGAGTGAAAAGTACTGAAGTCCCTTGACACCAGACAGCTTTTGTTTCGAGTTCTCCCAGCTCTGGTACCCATCTCTGCCGTTAGTGTTTGTTCCCAAACCGATCGTTCTGAGTCCGCTGTTCACTGTCATAATTATACACTGGTTCTGTTGGATTCCCTGGTAATCTGCAGATTCTAAGGGTCCATTGGGAGCGAGAGCGGTTTGGTTGCCATATGAGGTCACTCGAACGTGAAACACTCCTGTCATGTCATGTTCCGTTATGTGGATCGTTTAGTAATTGTTGTATATTATGTAGTATGTTTTGAGTTTGTTGTATGGTATTTCATGGTGTTGTGTTGTATGAATTGAACTGCACTGTTTTAGGTTTGTATTGTATAGCATTGGATTACATTGTATTGTTTTTCTCTTTTTTTTCAGGAAAGGGGGGTGGGGTCATACCTCCTCTAGAGCTCCAAGGTTCATCAATGGCGAGATTTAGTGTATGCGACCATTTTTACCCATCATTAAGGTAGCTGCATTCCGACTTCGTGGATGTGTTTAAGTACGACGCCTCTGTGTGTGTGTATGTGTGTGTGTGTGTATGTGTGTGTGCGCGCGCGCGCGTGTGTGTGTGTGTGTGTGTGTGTGTGTGTGTGTGTGTGTGTGTGTCCTCCTTTCCAACTGGAACGAAATGGCCTTCTCTTCCAAAAGATGGAACAGATTTTTAACGTGTTCTCGAGATGTTCTGTGTGCAATCGCCCTCAGGGCCTCGGTTTAGAGTCTCACCCAAAGGACTTTATTGTACAGTCTCACCCAAAGGACTGTATTGTACAGTCTCACCCAAAGGACTTTATTGCACAGTCTCACCCAAAGGACTTTATTGTACAGTCTCACCCAAAGGACTTTATTGTACAGTCTCACCCAAAGGACTTTATTGTACAGTCTCACCCAAAGGACTTTATTGTACAGTCTCACCCAAAGGACTTTATTGTACAGTCTCACCCAAAGGACTTTATTGTACAGTCTCACCCAAAGGACTTTATTGTACAGTCTCACCCAAAGGACTTTATTGTACAGTCTCACCCAAAGGACTTTATTGTACAGTCTCACCCAAAGGACTTTATTGTACAGTCTCACCCAAAGGACTTTATTGTACAGTCTCACTCAAAGGACTTCGCATTGTATTGTACTGCACTGTAGTGCACTGTACTGCATTCTTGTTATCATAACAGTTGTCTTGCATCGCGTAAACCGAGCCTTGCCCTCTCTTCCCTAGTTGACGGGAAAGTTGAACTGAATGTCAAAGTTATAGGGATGAGCCTATAAACCGAGGCCCGTGTGGACCACCACCACCACCACCACCAGAAAAGGAAAGAACACTTGAACTGACCTTGGGGAGCACTGATAGCCCTCAAAGTAACAGTTGATACCATCACCACCACCATCACCACCATCACCATCAGCAACATCAAAAAAGGAAATGGCAGTTGAACTGACCTTGGGGAGCAGTTATAGCCATCAAAGTAGCAGTTGATACCATCATCACCATCACCATCACCACCATCACCACCATCACCACCAGCAACATCAGAGACGATAAACCGAGGTCCCGTGTGTTACACATCACTATTTAGCGCATGTAAAAGAACCCACGGCAACAAGAGGGCTGTCCCTGGCAAAATTCTGTAGAAAAAAGCCACTCTGATAGGGAAACAAATAAAGTTGCATGCAGGAAGAAAAAAAATGGGTAGGCGCTGCACTTGTGGCGACGCGCTCTCCCCAGGGAGAGTAGCCCGAATTTCACGCAGAGAAATCTGCTGTGACATAAAGTGGTACAAAATGCAAAATACAAAAAATGCAAAAGGAAAGGAAATAAATATTATCAGTTGACTGACCTTGGGGAGTACTGGTAGCCCTCAAAGTAGCAGTTGATACCACCACCACCACCACCACCACCACCACCACCACACAGAGAAGGAAAGAGTATTTGAGTTACCTTGGGGAGCGCTGGAAGTCCTCAAAGTAGCAGTTGATATCTTCACCACAACCACCACCACCACCACCACCACCACCACCACCACCACCACCACCAGAAAAGGAAATATAGATATATATCAGTGTAGTAGTTACCTGGGGGAGCACTGGAAGCCCTCAAAGTAGCAGTTGATGAGGAAATCCCGGAGGTCATGGCCGCTCTCCTTCACCCTGGCGGGAGGTAACTGTGCAGCCAGTGTCGCGTACGCCATCGCCACACGATATTCCACTCCCCGCGTCTGTCAGTATCGGTATTAGGCGTCAGTGTCCTTGTCGGCTTCTTGTTTTGATTTTTGGTTTTGGTTTTGGTTTGGTTTGGTTTGGTTTTTGGTTTGGTTTTTTGTTTTGTTTTTACTGTTTTCGCTTTGTTTTTTTGTTTGTTTGTTTTTGTTTTGCTATGGTTTTTGATTTGCTTTGCTTTTTGCTTTGTTTTGCTTTGTTTTATTTTGCTTTGCTTTGTTTTGTTTTATTTTTTGCTTTGGTTTGTTTTGTTGTTGTTGTTTTATTTGCTTTGTTTTGCTTTGTTTTATTTTGCTTTGCTTTGTTTTGTTTTATTTTTTGCTTTGGTTTGTTTTGTTGTTGTTGTTTTATTTGCTTTGGTTTGTTTTGTTTTGTTTTTGCTTTCCTTTTCGGCTAGAGCTCCAAGGTTCAAATGGTGCGTTTGTGAATGCCCCCCCCCCCCCCCCCACAGGTTCACTAATAGTGAGATTTATACATAATCATGTGACGTGTTTCCCCACCCCATACCATCATTTGGGTAGCCGCATTCTGACTTCGGGTATAGTGTCTAAACACGACACCTGTGTGTATGTGTTTTAAAAAAAATTGTCATCCGTTCCTACTGCCACTATAATTATAGCCTGTGGTCTTCTCTTTAAAAAAGCGGGACAGGTTTTTAACATGTGTACAAGACGTTCTGCGTGCATTCGCACACGGGGCCTTGGCTTATAGTCTCATCCGATGAACTTTGACATTCAGGTCGATTTTCTCGTCAAACTGGGAAGAAAGACCAAGACCTGGGAATCGAACCCAGAACGGTACGGTTTGCTTGTTTGGCAGGTGAACGTCTTAACCGTCCTGCCATCTTCGTTCGTATCTGCCCGGTATGAAAATCAAAATCATCCAGTGATAAGAAGTATCCTATGATAAGAAGCATCCTATGATAAGAAGTATCCTATGATAAGAAGTATGTAATGATAAGAAGTATCCTATGATAAGAAATATCCGATGATAAGAAGTATCCTGTGATAAGAAGTATCCGATGAAAAGAAGTATCCTGACCTGGTGATAAGAAGTATCCTGTTATAAGAAATATCCTATGATAAGAAGTATCCTGTGATAAGAAGTATCCTGTGATCAGAAGTAGCCTGTTATAAAAAGTATCCTGACCTGATGATAAGAAGTATCCTATGATAAGAAGTGTCCTATGATAAGAAGTATCCTGTGATAAGAAGTATCCTGGAACAAGAAGTATTCTATGATAAGAAATATCCTGGGATAAGAAGTATCCTGTGATAAGAAGTATCCTGACCTGGTGATAAGTATCCTGTGATAAGAAGTATCCTGACCTGGTGATAAGAAGTATCCTGTGATAAGAAGTATCCTATGATAAGAAGTATCCTATGATAAGAAGTATCCTGATCTGATGATAACAAATATCCTGTGATAAGTATCCTGTGATAAGAAGTATCCTGTTATAAGAAGTATCCTGTGATAAGAAATATCCTGTAATAAGAAACATCCAGTGATAAGAAGTATCCTATGATAAGAAGTATCCTGACTTGGTGATAAAAAATATCCTGTGATAAGAAGTATCCTGTCATCAGAAGAATCCTGACCTGGTGATAAGAAGTATCCTGTGATAAGAAGTATCATGTGATAAGAAGCATCCATTGATAAGAAGTATCATGACCTGACCTGGTGATAAGAAGTATCCTATGACAAGAAGTTACAAAACGCACAAGAGCTGACCTGATGATAAAAAGTATCCTGACCTGTCATAAGAAATATCCTGTGATAAGAAGTATCCTATGATAAGAAGTATCATGTGATAAGAAGTATCCTGTGATAAGAAGTATCCTGTGATAAGAAATATCCTGTGAGAAGAAGTATCCTGTGATAAGAAATATCCAGTGATAAGAAGTATATGACCTGATGATAAGAAGTATCCTGTGATAAGAAGTACCCTGTGATAAGAAGTATCCTGTGATAAGAAGTATCCTGTGATAAGAAGTATCCTATGATAAGAAGCATCCTGTGATAAGAAGTATCCTATGATAAGAAGCATCCTGTGATAAGAAGTACCCTGACCCTGTGATAAGAAGTATCATATGATAAGAAGTTCCCTGTGATAAGAAGTATCCTGTGATAAGAAGAATCCTGACCTGCAGATAAGAAGTATCCTGACCCTGTGATAAGAAGTATCCCGACCCTGTGATAAGAAGAATCCTGACCTGCAGATAAGAAGTATCCTGTGATAAGAGGTATCCAGTGATAAGAAGTATCCTGACCCTGTGATAAGAAGTACTCTGTGATATGAAGTATCCTGTGATAAGAGGTATCCAGTGATAAGAAGTATCCTGACCTGACCTGGTGATAAGAAGTATCCTACGATAAGAAGTTACACAACGCACAAGAGCTGACCTGATGATAAAAAGTATCCTGACCTGATGATAAGAAGTATCCCGACTTGTGATAAGAAGTATCCTGTGATAAGAAGTATCCTGTGATAAGAAGTATCATGTGATAAGAAGTATCCTGTGATAAGAAGTATCCTGTGATAAGAAGTATCCTGTGATAAGAAGTATCCTGTGATAAGAAGTATCCTGTGATAAGAAGTATCCTGACCTGGTGATAAGACGTGTCGTTGTCCAGCACATCCCACTTGTTGAAGGAGATGTTTCTCAGATGTTCGCGGTGTTCGGAGCTGGACACGCTGCGTTTGTAGCGTTCGTGTTCCGCCCCCACCTCTGCGAAGATCTCGCTTTCCAGCTCCCTCCACTCCTCTGCCTTGTCAAAGTCCACTGCAATCACATCTTCATGTTTCATTGCTTGGTTATTATAGTTTCGCTCATTACTTGATTTAGAACAGGCAAACTTCCATAAAAAGGTAAAGGTGTCTCATCACCTGTGTGGTGGTAGGGGAGCAAGGTGTCAGAGACGCAAGGCTGATGTTCAGAACCTGTTTTGTGCTATATTGATATTGTGTTTTACGTGGTTTTTGTTCTTATATATGGCTTGGTAATCCACTGGAATTTCTCTGTTTTAAAGAAAACAAAGTATTTCAATTTGAATTTGAATTTGACCTCAGCTTCTCCAGGGGCCAGCATACTGAGGGCAGCGCTCATCTCCTCTCCCTCGTTGCTTTACCTTCCCTGAACCTAAAGAG
>CM060328.1:31460057-31470057 GCA_030674155.1 Stramonita haemastoma | reverse complement strand
ATTCTTGACCAGGTCGGTGTAACGGGTGAGGGGTTTGAACCCGGGGATCTTGGTGATCTGCTTCTCCCGGATGGGGTTGAGGTTGCAGATGGTGACACTGGGGAACTCCAGCTCCCGCGCGGCCACCATGCCAATCTTCACCTCCATGGGGTAGCTGAAGTAGCGCTCCAGTAGCCAGAAGCACTGTGTGGGGAGAGGGGTACCACACAAAAGAGAGGTGTTTGGGTTGTTTTTTTGTTTTGTTTTTTTGTTGTTCCTTTGGTGACTGTGTTTCTGTATACTACAATTGTTGTAGGGTTCAGAAAAAAAGGGGGGGGGGGTGTTTAGTGACGAGGATAGTAGTCTTGTTACTGAATGACTTTTCTAGGATGTTTTTGGTGTGTTTTCCTTGCTGTAATTGGTGGTAATAGTTTTGTGTGCGTGTGTCCATGTGGGCATGGGAGGTCTGTTTCTGAATTATGTTTTTTGTTCTCTATTTGAAAAAAAATTAAAAGAAGAAGAGAGGGAGGGTGGATGGTGGTAGGTAAAGGTAAAAAGTAAGATGAAGGTTTCCCATAACCTGTGTGGTTGTAGGGTAGCGAGGCATCAGAGACCTCGGCTTCTCTAGGGGCCAGCATATTGAGGGCGGCGCCCATCTCTTCTCCTTCGCTGCTTTACCTTCCCTGACCCTAAAGAGGGAAGGTACCCATTTACAGCTGGGTGAACTGGGGGAACTAGTACTGTAGCCAAGGCGTGCAGATGGTCACCCATCCAATTGGTAACCACGCTCGACGCTGCTTAACCTGGCTGGGGGAAAGCGAGCGCTGTGACCACTGAGCTATCCCGTCCCCCTAATGTAGTAGATTGATTTGAATTGGGTTGGACAGGCCTTGGATGGAACGATCTACTACGGAGGGCGGAGGACCGTGGGGAGTGGAGGAGGCTGATTGCAAAATCTTCAGTTGTGCCCCCAGGGTCCACGGGACAACGGGGCAGGTGAAGGTGAAGAATGGATTGAATTTTATTTAATTAAAGAGGGTTATGGGCATTAGTAAACATGCTTTTTTTTTTTTTAACAACCAGCCCTCTGGTGGTGGTTAAGGGAGGGTGAAAGGGGGGGGAGAAGAATGAGGAGGGTGGGAAGAGTGGTGGTGGTGGTGGTGGTGGTGGTGGTGGTGGTGGTGGTGATAGTGGTGATAGTGGTGATGGTAATGATGGGTGATAGTGGTGATGGTGACGGTGGGAATTGTCTTCAAGGTTGTAGTGGTAGTGGTGGCGGTGGTTTCGTGGTGTTAGTCATGATGGTGGTTAATGTGGTGGTGGTGATAGTTGTGGTGATAGTGGTGGTTGTGATAGTGGTAGTGGTACTAGTAGAAGTGGTGATAGTGGTAGTAGTGGTAGCATCGGTGGTGGTGATAGCGGTAGCAGTGGTGGGAATAAAAGTGGTGGTAGCGGTGTTAGCGGTGGGGTGGGGGTTGATGACCCCCCCCCAAAAAAAAAAAAAGAAAAAAAAAAAGAAACCACCAAAAAACGTTAAACATTGTACGTAATCTGGCAACACGCCCATACAAAGCTTTTTAGGTGTGAGAGTAAGTTAAGTTCCACATCGATTTTTAAAGGCTATGGTTATAACGATTTGTCACGCTACATTTCGCATCTTTGGTGGTCATTTTGATTAAACAGACTCTTTTCTTGTGCAGCTGTGGCTTAAAGTCAATTCATCTTCTTTGTCGAACTCTCTGACAGCAAGTACTGTTGTCTGTCTGTCATAATAAGCGAAAAATGCGTTGCGCTGCCATTAAGCGCCTGACAAGTCAGGCCCAGCGCATCAGATTTCGGTGTGAGAGAGAATTTTTATATGTCTTTACAGAAATAAAAGCAGACAATGGACCAAGAAGGCAGAAAATATAGGAGGATGTGACAGGAAGACAAAACAACAACAAAAAAACCCAGCCAGAAACAAAGAAAGGAATAGAAATGAGGAATTCCTAGCACAGAATACTCAGAAGGTGGGATGCTGCTTATACTGACAGGCCTCCAGCATCTCCACGGGGATGAAATGAATGAAAGATACCAAGGTCGAAATTAAATGTCTAACTATGAGGTTGGATCTGTGTGTGTGTGTGTGTGTGTGTGTGTGTGTGTGTGTGTGTGTGTGTGTGTGTGTGTGTGTGTGTGTGTGTGTGTGTGTGTGTGTGTGTGTGTGTGTGTGTGTGTGTGTATGTGTGTGTGTGTGTGTGTGTGTGTGTGTATGTGTGTGGTGCACGCGTGCGTGCGTTGTTGTTGTTTTTGTTTTTGTTGTTGTTGTTGTCTGGTTTGTTTGTTGGATTTTTTGTATTGTTTTTGTTGCTTATTTTAGGGGGGTGGTTGCTTTTTTGTTTTGTTTGCCTTAAGGTTGTGGTTCTCAGTAAAAGCAGGAACTGGACGTAAAAGACCACAGTGCTTTATCCCTATCTTCGAAATAAAAGTATTTGATTTGGTGACAATTTCATTTAATTTCATACCGTTTATGCCCCTGCCAACCACAAAATCCAAATCAGGGTTGTCACCTTTTTTCAGTTTCAGTGGCTCCAGTACCTTTCACTTCAAGTTACAAAACTAACACCTCTTAATGCCTTTAAATATCTAGCACTGTCCACATGAAAAAACGCAACATTAAATGACACAATACCTAAATCATTTCATTCCTTAAGGTTAATACATCAGGCTGTGCTGCCCACACACACATCACCTCCCCCTCCGCCACCCACCCTCCCCCCTAGACACACTCACAACACACACACAACACACACACACACACACACACACACACACACACACACACACACACACTACAACACACACACGCAGATATCACCCCTCCTCCGTTTTTTGTAAGAGTAGGCCATTGTGTGCCGGTGGGAACAGATGACAAGATTTATAAAACTACATACACATGGGGACTGGACGTAAAAAAAGCACATAAGTGCTTATTCCATTATCCTCGATATAAAAAAATAATTATATATATTTAAAAAAAGCACCTCACCCCACCACACACCCCCCACCCACCACTCACCCACACGCCACCACCCCACCCCACTCACCCACAACCCACCATCTACACCCACCAACCCCCCAAACCCCCCCACCTCCCACCCCCCACCACACTCCCACACCCCAATCCCCCCCACACACCCCACCCACCCCCACCATCCACCCCCCACCTACACCCACGCCACACCCCACCCAACCCCCCCATCACCCCCAGAAACCCCCCACCCCCACCCCCCCCACCCACATCCATCCCCACCACCCACCCCCCACACCCACCCCCACCACCCCCACACCCCCACCTACACACCTGCACAGAAAGCCGGAGAACAGGAGAACACTACCAGCAGCCACCCCAGCCGGCCACCCCAACCCCACCCCCCCACACACACACCCACTACCCCCACCCCACCCCAACCCCCCAACCCCCCACACACCTACACACCTGCACAGAAAGCCAGGAGAACATGGAGAACACCACCAACAACCACCCCACCCCCACCCTCATACCCCCCTACCCCCACCCACCCCCACACCCCCAACCCCACACCCCCTACCCCAACCACCCACACACCCATACACACCTGCACAGAAAGCCAGGAGAACATGGAGAACACCACGAGCAGCCAGCCCAGCCGGCGGACCCAGGACGAGGCGTGGTAGATCCTCACAAGCGGAGTGAAGCTGGTCTCCGTGCAGAAGTGAGACAGCTCCTCCCGAACGCGCCGTCTCCGCTCCCCGGCCTCCTGGAAAGCGTCCAACGCTCGCTTCTCCGTCGGGGACAGCGGCGGCAACGACGTTTTGGTCATCCCTCCTGGAGCGTCTGCTGGGGTTTCTGTGGTGGTGGTGTCCCAGAAGACGTTGTTGTTGTCTGGTGAAGGTTTGGTTCTGGAGGTCATTCGGGTGAGGAGGCTGGTGCCTGTCTTGTTGCTGGGTGTTTTGGTGTGGGTGGATTTTCGGGGGAGGTGGGTGTGTGGGGTTCATTTCTAGAGATAAGGGGTCGTTGACGAGTTCGTAGGTGGGTTGGGTAAGGTGAAGGCCGAGGCGTCGGTCAAGGACTTGTAGGAGCGTCGCCGGGTGAAGGTCGCCAGCTTGAAGGGTTTGTGGGTCAAGGATTGTTTTTTCATTTAGGGAGGTTATCCCTTGAGAGAGAGAGTGTGTGTGTGTGTGGAAGGTTGGTTTCAGCAGTTTTTTTTTTTAGTTTTTTAAATTTTTCACGTAGGCGTAACGTTCACTGAAAAAGATGTATCGTGATAGATCGTAGCTTATGAAAATTTGTGCTATAATAATAATAATAATACATGGAATTTATATAGCGCTATATCTTGTAAAAACAAATCAAAGCGCTTGCACTCGACCCTCACAACAAACAAACAACCAATGACAATAAATAATTCTAGCAAATTCGAAAGCATACACACGCACGCACGCGTGCACACACACACACACACAACACACACACACACACACACCACACATACACACACACACACACCACACACACACACACACACACACACACACACACACACACACACACACACACACACACACACACACACACACACACACACATAGCATGGAAGGTTTTGGGGTTTTTTTTGTTGTATTTTTTGTTGTGTTTTGCTCACGAATATATTTTGTATTCTTATATATTTTTCTTTCTTAAGCTGGTCATCTTCATGTTGTGTCTCAATGAAAGGAGTTAGCGACTTGACTAAAACATAATTATGAGCCAACTCTGTTCGCTCTTCTTGGAACAGAGGTGGGCATATGGGCTCCATAAACTCAAAAGGGCACGGTTATTTTTCTTTTACCCTTGCTGCTAACCTGTTTCAAAGAGGACTTAGAATAAAACCGAGTACGTAAAAGATTTATCCCCAAAATCGAAATGCGGCTACCTTGATTGTAGGTAAACGGTCGCAGACACAACATCTCAATACTGGTGATCCTCAGAGCTACCAACCGAGGAATGACAAAAATGTATTGTTATGATTTTTTTTCAGAAACAAAATTTAGAAACAAAACTTCATATGTCTGACTGCTGGTTTAGACATATCTTTATTTTAGAAAACATAATTCTCATACTGCAAGGCACTGTCCAAGAAGGAAGAAAAAGAGGCAGACCAAGGAAGAGATGGAGGACAACATCAGCGAGTGGACAGGCCTAGAACTCAACAAAACCCTAAGAAAGGCAGAACAGAGAGGAATGGAAGGAACTGGTTGCCAAGTCTTCAGGGGTGCTCCTACGGTCGCCAGACTAAGGGATAGATAGATAGATAGATAGATAGACAGACAGACAGACAGACAGACAGACAGACAGACAGACAGACAGACAGACAGACAGACAGACAGAGAGATAGATAGATAGATAGATAGATAGATAGATAGATAGATAGATAGATAGATAGATAGATAGATAGATAGATAGATAGATTGATAGACTGATAGATTGATAGATAGATAGATGGATGGATGGATAGATAGATAGATAGATAGATAGATAGATAGATAGATAGATAGATAGATAGATAGATAGATAGATAGATAGATAGATAGATAGATAGATAGATAGATAGATAGATAGATAGATAGATAGATAGAAAACAACAATCTAACGGCTAATGACTGTATCACTTTGATTCTGTCAATCAAACTGGTGACAAAGACCCTGATGTGTGTAACAACCAATAATGATGACAACAAGTCTGCAACAAAACACTTTTCAGTTATTTCTATAACAGACTGTGGTTAGTAAACTTCCACTTCTTAGTGTATTTTCCCTTTTCAAATTTCTTCCTAAAGAAAAGTTCGGTTTTAAAAAAAAAAATCATTTCTATATTAATGTTTCTTCAAAATTGGAATATTATCAAGACTGTATTCGTTTCGTTATCTATTTACATAACAATTATCAAGACTGTATTTGTTTCGTTATATATTTACACAACAATTACTAAGACTGTATTCGTTTCGTTATTACATAACAATTATCAAGACTGTATTTGTTTCGTTATATATTTACATTACAATTACCATGACTGTATTCGTTTCGTTATCTATTTACATAACAATTATCAAGGCTGTATTCGTTACGTTGTTGTGACGCTACGATTTTGCCTGCAGTCAACTTAGAAAAGAAAATAGACTCTCTCTCTCTCTCTCTCTCTCTCTCTCTCTCTCTCTCTCTCTCTCTCTCTCTCTCTCTCTCTCTCTCTCTCTCTCTCTCTCTCCTCTCTCTCTCTCTCTCTCTCTCTCTTTGTTTGTTTGTTTGTTTGTTATTTTATTCAAATCAAAATCATCAGTGATTCTTACTTCTTATTTTCGTTTCTGAATGAGTGCCTTTTTTATAACATTACCTTAATATTGTATCTGTCTGTTTCTTACCTGTTGTTTGATACTTGGTAAGGTTTCTTGCTCTTGGTAATTGGATCATTATAATTGTTCTTGTTTAGTTGAGGCTATCTTTTTATCTTGATGTTATCCCTGAAAAGGGCGGGGACTGGATGTAAAAAAGCACATGAGTGCTTATCTATTATCCTCGAATAAAAGAATTTTGCCTTGCCTTGCCTTGCCTTCTCTCTGTCTCTGTGTCTCTGTCTCTGTGTCTCTGTCTGTCTGTCTGTCTGTCTGTCTGTCTGTCTGTCTGTCTGTCTGTCTGTCTGTCTCTCTCTCTCTCTCTCTCTCTCTCTCTCTCTCTCTCTCTCTCTCCTCTCTCTCTCCCTCTCCTCTCTCTCTCTCTCTCTCTCTCTCTCCTCTCTCTCTCTCTCTCTCTCTCTCTCTCTCTCTCTCTCTTCATTCTTTTCGTTGAATTTCTGTTTTGGGGGGTTGCACGATGAAGAAAAAAACTGTCTCATACCAAAATTCACTTCTTGATTTTAAAAGAACCCCCCCCAAAAAACCCTCACTCGTTCATTCATCCAGATGAACAAATGACAATATTTACACAACTGCATACACTCGGGAACTGGATGAAAAAAAGCACATGAGTGCTTATCCCATTATCCTCGATATAAAAGAATGAAATAAAATAAAATAAAATAAAATAGATAAATAAATCCATTCTCCCAACTACTAACCTTTTTCAAACAGATACCCAGAAGAAGGAGAACATTTCCTAAGTGTGTGCAGTATGCCAACAGTGCCAGGGCTTACACTGGTCACGGATCATTCGATGAAGTAGATTTCCCCACCCGACCTGCTGCTACTGTAGGTACCCGGAAGACAAATCAGAGGCACGCAGAGCGCACAGCTAGCACCGCTTGGCCTGTCGTTTTGCTGGCATCATTCCGCCTGTTGTCAACAGAATAATTATCCGGGGTGGTGAATTTCACTGGAGCGTAGAAAGTGTGCAGAGAGGGGAGGGGGTAGGGGAGGGAAGAGGGAGCGAGAGGGAGGGGGGCAGGGGGGATAGTTCCAGTACCTTCGCAGGAGCCGCCAGAAAGTACAACATAATACAATACAACACAATGCAATACAACACAATACAACACAATGCAACGCAATACAATATAAAAATACAATACAATACAACCCAACACGACACAATACAACACAATACTATACAACGCAACGCAATACAATATAACCCAATACAGCACAGTACAGTACAACACAACACAATACAACACAATACAACACAACACAATACAACACAATACAAATTCATACAATACAGCACAAATAACAATACAATACAATACAATACAATACAATACAATACAATACAATACAATACAGTACAGTACAATACAACACAACACAATACAATTCCGCCTCTACCATACCATGCTACATGAAAGCTCTCATCAATCACGGCATTGGCAATCTAGAGGTAACACACTCGTCCAGAAAGTGGCAATTCAAAACCTGACTGAAACCAAACTTTCCCATCCACTCAACTTTCAGAGGTGTCCTGGTGCTAGCCTTTCGGATGAAACAATACAATGAAGTCCTGTGGGCGACACTCATTTAATGCATGTAAAAGAGCCCACGGCAGTAAGAGGGTTGTCCCTAGCGAAATTCTGTAGAAAGAGACACGCTCTTAAGAGAACAAAATGTACATGTCAGGCAGTTTTTTTTGTTTTGTTTTTTTTGTAAATTGATGGCTCTGCTATTGTAGGAATGCACTCTCCAGAGGGGTAAGTAAAGGTAAAGGTGTCCCATAACATAGGCGGTCGTAGGTGAGCGAGGCATCAGAGACCTCGGCTTCTCAGGGGCCAGCATATTGAGGGCGGCGCCCATCTCCTCTCCCTCGCTGCTTTACCTTCCCTGACCCTAAAGAGGGCAGGTACACATTTACAGCCGGGTGAACTGGGGGGGGGGGTGGGGGGGGACTGTACTGAAGCCAAGGCACGCAAATGGTCACCCATCCAACTGGTAACCGCGCTCGACGCTGCTTAGCTTGACTTGACTGGGGGAAAGCAAGCGCTCTGACCACTAAGCTATCCCCGGGGGAGAGCAGACAAAATTTTCAAGCAGAGAAATCTACCGTGACTGGAAATGGTCCAGAATACAGATACACTACATCAATCAGGAATGCCTTCCTTCCTGCTGCTGCTGCTGCTGTTGCTGCTGCTGCTGCTGCTGCTGCTGCTGTGCTGCTGCTGCTGCTGCTGCTGTGTTATTGCTGTTGTTCCTACGATGACTGAAACTGTCATACCTGACATAAATATTATAGTCATCAGTATCACGTTGATGACGGTTCTTGCTGCTGTTGTTATCCCTGTTGACTTTGTTATTGACAAGTTTCCTATATTACCCAAACACCAACCTTGTTGAGTGTGTGACCTTCCCTAATGGTGGTTGGACTGATCCAATTTTGATGACATCGCCCTTCTTACCAGAGTGTCCCGTGTCCTTTAGCCCTGCTCTGAATGGAGAGTTATGTCATGACGCTTTGATACTGTTTTTCGGGTGGCGCTGCTACTGCTGCTGCTGCTGCTGCTGTAACTGATGTTGTAATAGCTTTGCTTTTGTTGCTGCCTCTCTCTCTCTGTCTCAGTCTCTGTCTCTGTCTCTCTCTCTCTCTATCTCTCACTCACTCTCTCTAACTGTGTAGGAATATCGGTGAATCGGTGCTCTAGAGGTAAAATGCCTGCCCAGAAAGTAAATGAAAGAATAAAAGAATTTGCCTTGCCTTGCCTTGCCTTGCCTTGCCTTCCCTCTCTCTCTCTCTCTCTCTCTCTTCTCTCTCTCTCTCTCTCTCTCTCTCTCTCTCTCTCTCTCTCTCTCTCTCTCTCTCTGTCTCTGTCTCTCTGTCTGTCTGTCTGTCTGTCTCTCTGTCTGTCTGTCTGTCTGTCTGTCTGTCTGTCTGTCTGTCTGTCTCTCGAAATATCGGTGAATCCGTGGTCTAGAGGTAACATGCCTGCCCAGAAAGCGAAAATTCCGGGTCGGAGTGTGCGGTGGTTCGAATCCCGTTTAGGCCCCAAATTTCTCCCCCCATCCTATAGACAATGAGTGGTGGTCTGGGTGCTAGTCTTTCGGATGTGACGGATAAACTGAAGTCCCGTGTATTAACATAATTATTTTGCGCACGTTAAAAAAACCCACGGCAACAAGACGGTTGTCCCTGGCAAATACTGTAGAAAAAAGGCACTTAGCTGGTAGGGAAACAAATTCAGATGCAGACAGGAAAAAAGAAAAAAATAACGGGTTGCGCTGCACTTGTGGCGACGCGCTCTTCCGGGGGAAAAGCAGCCCCAAACCTCACGCAGAGAAATCTGCTGTGGATTTTAAGTGGTATAAAATAAAAATTAATAAATTTTAGAAACCCGTCCACACACACATACACACACACACACACACACCACACACACACACACACACCACACAAACATTACACACACACACACACACAAAACACAACACACACACACACACACACACACACACACACACACAGTTGTGTGTGTTAGTTGTGTAAACTTAATCTTTTACCCTCAATAAAGATAATTTTGACTTGATTTGACTTCACTTGATTTGACTTCCC
>CM060328.1:31435057-31455057 GCA_030674155.1 Stramonita haemastoma | reverse complement strand
CGTAAAAAGGCGAAGCAGGTTTTTAACATGTGTCCAAGATGTTCTGCGTGCGTTTGCACACGTAGCCTCGGTTTACAGTGTTATTCAAAGGGTTTTGGGGGGAGTGGAGTCAGCGCTGATGTTAACCCCAGAGGAAAGCCCCTACAACAGCCGCCTCGGTAGCGACTCGATCCCGGGCCTTTAGATCACACACACAACGCTCTAACCACTAGGCTATCCCACCCCTCAACTCTCACCGGTTAGTTAATTTAACTGATCAATTTTAAGGACATGCCACAGACATTCGATGCCAGAGCATTGAAAACTAAAAAGCATTGTTTCATAATTGAACAAAAGAAAACTTGGTATCAAAACCACTGGAGCCTATTTTGGAAAGGATCAGTTTACCAGTATCTTCAATCAAAAATGTCGGGCAACTTCTCTGCTCGGAAGATTAACTTTTCATGCAGTATAACACCCCTGTTTGAGGGATTATATCTTTTTAAAAAATAAATAAATAAACGACACTAATTGCACAAGTTTACAATTCGTCCACTCCTACTGGCATGCGATGGCCTACTAATTTTTTCTTCAAATGGAAGAATAAGGTCTAAAGTGCGAGCAAGATTCTCTATGTATGTATGTAAAGTCTCATCCGAAAGATCGGAATAGGGCCGGAATCTGCCCAAATATTCGCTATATAAAAAAAAGTATTTTCCTTAGTGGCTGCCACGAGAGGTAGGCTACTGTTTTGAACCCCTGACTCTTTGAGAAGGTGTCAACGATGCTGTCCACTCGACCAAGTTGACACGAAACATGAGGAGACCCCTTCTTGGCAACTGTTCCGATTAGCGTTAAGTACACAGAACATATATGTACGTATTTCCCCTGCGCACAAAAACATAGTAGTAGGCACCCATCAGTCTCGGAAGACTATGGAGTTGCGCTCTAGTCTTTAGAGCGCAAAGCCTGGGTAGGTAAGTATGGAGGGCAAGCTGTTAGAAAAAAAAAACGTATAAAAAACGAAACAAAAACGTATATCTTTGTATTTCCTCCCACGCACAGAAAATACATCTCTGTATTTCTCACACGCAGACAATACATCTCTGTATTCCCCACACACAGACAATACATCCCTGTATTCCTCATACACACAGACAATACATCCCTGTATTCCCCAAGCACAGACAATACATCTCTGTATTCCCCATACACAGACAATACATCTCTGTAATTCCCCCCACACACACAAACAATACATCTCTGTATTCCCCATACACACAGACAATACATCTCTGTATTCCCCATACACACAGACAATACATCTCTGTATCCCACACGCACAGACAATACATCTCTGTATCCCACACGCACAGACAATACATCTCTGTATTCCCCATACACAGACAATACATCTCTGTAATTCCCCCCACACACAAACAATACATCTCTGTATTCCCCATACACACAGACAATACATCTCTGTATTCCCCATACACACAGACAATACATCTCTGTATTCTCCACACACAGACAATACATCTCTGTATTCCCCACACACAGACAATACATCCCTGTATTCCTCATACACACAGACAATACATCCCTGTATTCCTCATACACACAGACAATACATCTCTGTATTCCCCATACACAGACAATACATCTCTGTAATTCCCCCCCACACACAAACAATACATCTCTGTATTCCCCATACACACAGACAATACATCTCTGTATTCCCCATACACAGACAATACATCTCTGTAATTCCCCCCCACACACAAACAATACATCTCTGTATTCCCCATACACACAGACAATACATCTCTGTATTCCCAACGCACAGATAATACATCTCTGTATTCCCCATACGCACAGACAATACATCTCTGTTCTTCCCCAAACCTGAATTTCACAGAAAAATCTTGTAGTAAAAATTGTAATACTATATATCGCACTGCAATACAATACTGTAATAGCACAGCAATAAATAGAGCACTATACAAAACGATGCAGCGCAGTTTAGTACAATGCAACACAGCCCAATTCACTACAACACATATAGAACGGATCTACACACACGCACACACGGGCGCGTGCGCGCGCACACACACACACATACACACACACACACACACACACACACTCTCTCTCTCTCTCTCTCTCTCTCTCTCTCTCTCTCTCTCTCTCTCTCTCTCTCTCTCTCTCTCTCTCTCTCTCTCTCTCTCTCTCTCTCAAACACACACAATGACAATGACAACTACCTTTTTGTGAATGGGTTGAAAAACCTAACCCAATAAATCTTTGTCATTGTCATTGTCATTGTCATTGTCATTGTCTCTCTCTCTCTCTCTCTCTCTCTCTCTCTCTCTCTCTCTCTCTCTCTCTCTCTCTCTCTCTCTCTCTCTCTTCTCTCTCTCTCCATCTCTCTCACACACACACACACACACACACACACACACACACAACACACACACACACACACACACACACCTTTGAAACACTTTTGAAACACTTTGAAACACTTTGAAACACTTTTATTAAGGGATAAGAATAAGCACACATAATGGCTTTTTTACATCCAGCCCTCAATCAAAGAAAATCATAACAATGAAAACAAATCGACTGCAAATTTATTGAAAAAAAACCCATAAAAAATCGTTGTAACATCATAGAAATGTATGTCAAAAAGAAGATTTTGTAAAAAAAAAAATAATAATAATTTAAAAAAAAAAAAAAAAAAAAAAAGAGAGAGAGAGAGAGAGAGAGAGAGGAGAGAGAGAGAGAGAGAGAGAGAGAGAGAGAGAGAGAGAGAGAGAGAGAGAGAGAGAGAGAATGAGCACAGAGGAAAATAAAATGCAATGCCAGACAAGAGAAGATATCATGTGAATGTGCCTGTATATTCATTCATAAGGATCGAATGATACTTATTTTTAAAAATATATAAACTAGTATTGACATTTACTGAGGATGAAGCATCATTCCATAATAAACCACCAGAGTAAGTAAGGCTAGATTTGAACAGATCAGTTCTGGGCAGTGGTAACATTATTTTGTGAAAATAGCGACACTCATTTATCTTAAACTTGTTTATCAATGAAGGTGGAGCAGAGCCAGACATAATTTTGAACATAAAAATTGCCTTATTGTATCTTAACTTCCATTTCAGAGGGAGAATATCAAGCGAGATGTAATCATTACATGACAATGATGATGATTTTAGTAGAAGTACTTTAAGAGCACGTCTGTACATACTTGCCAATGGTTTTTAAAAGTGTTTTCACTCACCGTATCCCAAATTGTTGATACATAATTTATGTGTGGCTCAATAAAAGCATGATAAAACAGTTTACGAGTGTGTGAATTTAGGAAATGTTTTATCTTCATTAGCTGATAAATCTTTTTTGATATGATTTTACACACCATTCTTACATGTTCAGACCATGACAGATTGTTATCAATTACTAATCCTAGAACTTTATGAAAATCAACTTCTTGAACTATATTACCACTGATGTCCAATGTACTACGTATTTTAGAAAGGTTCTGCCGTTTTTGTCTGGTTGTTATAATCATATGTTTACTCTTATGAGGGTGGATGCTCATGTGATTTGAATCAGACCATTTTATCAGTTGTTCTATATTAGTCTGTAAGGTAAAAATCACGTCATCTAATTTAGTGTGGCTAGTATGTAATGTTGTGTCATCTGCAAACATTTCACAGTTAGCTTTTAAACAGAGGGGTAAATCATTAATATATATTGAGAATAGTATGGGTCCCAAGATGGAACCCTGAGGAACACCGAACAAAATGGGCAAAATAGAAGATTTAGATTCCTCAATTAAAACAAGTTGTTTACGTTTGTCTAAAAACGATGACATGAGTTGTATTGTATTATCTGAAAGACCATACAGTTTCAGTTTTCTTAGAAGGTGCTTGTGATCAATCAAATCAAATGCTTTTGAAAAATCAACAAACAGGACACCAGTAATTAAATTGTTATTTATGTTGGTTAGCCATTTGTCAACTAAGTTCGTTAGTGCAGTGTGACACGAATGGTTCTTTCGAAATCCAGATTGATTGGGATGAAATAGGTCATGCTTATTGAAGTGGCTAAGAATGTGCTGTCTAATGTGATTTTCTAAAGGTTTAGATAAGTTAGATAATATAGAAATAGGTCGATAATTTGCAGGATTAGAACGATCACCAGCTTTATGGAGTGGCAAAACTTTGGCAACTTTGAAAGCTTTTGGGAAACGATTTTTTGCTATAAATAGATTGAATACATAGGTCAATGTTTCTGAGATAACTGGAGCTGTTATTTTTAAGATCTTACCATTGATACCATCTAACCCACATGTGCCTGTTTGTTTTAAATGGGTCAAAGCATTGTAAACTTCATTCACAGACATAAATGGAATATTAAGTTTTGATGAGATGTTTTTAGAAGCACAGAACTCATCTAGTACTTCAAGATTATTTAAGTGAGAGGTGTTAGTTTGGATAGTTGATTGAGCTATATTACAAAAATGATCATTGAGTTTATCTGGCACTATGTCTAAAGGAAGTGAAGATTTAGATCTAAAATCCTTTTTAGTTAAGGGGTTTATGGCATTCCACATAGATTTATTATTAGACTTGTCAGAAACAAGCTTTTGAAAATACTCCTTTTTAGTCTGTCGTTTCAAATATGTGACAAGATTTCTTTGTTTAATAAATTCATCCCTTGTTCCATTGATCAATAACAAATCTCGTAATTTTATTGCATCTTCAACATGTTTAGAGAGAGAGAGAGAGAGAGAGAGAGAGAGAGAGAGAGAGAGAGAGAGAGAGAGAGAGAGAGAGAGAGAGAGAGAGAAGAGAAGAGAGAGAGAGAGAGAGAGAGAGAGAGAGAGAGAGAGAGAGAGAGAGAGAGAGAAGAGAGAGAGAGAGAAGAGAGAGAGAGAGAGAGAGAGAGAGAAGAAGAGAGGAGCAAAAAGAACCAAATAGACTTAAAGAGCATAAACTCGACTCAAAAGTAATTCCGACAGAACCTACAAATTTTCCCACGTGACAAAATAATTGGACTATATTATCATATAACTGGAGAGATTATGTTGTCACCTCTGGCATTTCAAATGTCATGTTGCTCTCTCTCTCTCTCTCTCTCTTCTTCTCTCTCTCTCTCTCTCTTCTCTCTCTTCTCTCTCTCTCTCCTCTCTCTCTCTCTCTCTCTCTCTTCTGTGTGTGTGTGTGTGTGTGTGTGTGTGTGTGTGTGTGTGTGTGTGTGTGTGTGTGTGTGTGTGTGTGTGTGTGTGTGAACATTCTCGGTGAATTGTCAGTATTCATTGTTAGTTTAATAGTGTTGTACACTGTTCCTACCGGCACTTAATGGCCTACTCTTTCACCATCCGTCAGTCACTCGCTTTGCAAGCTTTGCATCCCTGTAAAGATGGTTGGTTTCAATGGTTTGGTGTTTCTTTTAGTGCTCTGTTCCAGCGTGTGTTTCCAAGCTTTGGCTCAGGGTTAGTTGTTTACTATTAGTATTGGTATTTTGTTAGATGGCATAACTCTTTGCCCTTGGTATGAGTCTGTAAACACGGCACAATTAAACACACACAAAAAAATTAATGGCGAATTGAAACAGTATTAGATCCGCTCCATCTTATGTCGGTAGAGAACTTTGTGCTTCATCCATTTCGACGCAATTTGAAAACAATAATCCACGCCCCAAATCTTTTCTCTCCCTCTCTCTCTCTCTCTCTTCTCTCTCTCCTCTCTCTCTCTCTCTCTCTCTCTCTCTCTCTCTCTCTCTCTCTTCTCTGTTTTGGTTCCTTGGTTAGAGAACTCCCGAGGTTAAGATTTCACGTAAGCGACCGTTTTTTACCCATCATGCAGGTAACCATATTCCGTCTTCAGCAATGATCTTTGGGTTTTTTTCTGTCAAATCTGTAGCAGAAATAGTTTCTGTTACGAACTTCTGTCCAAATGCAACGAACATGTTATACAAAGACACAAACACTGTTGTAACATCTGCAGTGCAATCATTTTTTGTGTGTGTTTTAGAACCCGATGAAGGATCGAGAGTGGTGGCGAGGGTGGGCAGTACAGCCGTCCTGCCTTGTTCTTTCGCAGAAGTTGGGCCGGTAAGTGTGTTTGTCAACAATCAAGTCTGCGTGTATAATGACAAGAACGCACAGTGTAGGAATGAGTGCGTTTATTTATTTATTTATCTATTTATTTATCTATCTATTTATCTTATAAAAATATTCTTTTTATATCGAGGATAATGGAATAAGCACTCATGTGGTTTGTTTTTTATACATCCGGTCCCTGTGTGTATGCAGTTTTGTAAATCGCTGTTCCCACCGGCACACGATGGCCTACACTTACCAAAAGCAGAACAGGATTAAACGTGTGCGCAAGACGTTCTGCGTGTGTTTGCACACGGGGCCTCGGTTTATAATCTAATCCGAAGGACTTTTGGGGAGAGTGCAGTCAGCACTGACGTTAACTTCAGGGGAAAAATAACCTTCGAACGGGAATCGAACCCGGGTCGTCAGATTGCGAGGGCAAAGTTCTGACCGCTAGGCTATTCCCCCTCCCCCCGTGAGTGAGTGAGTAAATGAGTGAGCGAATGAGTGAGTAGGTGAGAGAGAGAGAGAGAGAGAGAGAGAGAGAGAGAGAGAGAGAGAGAGAGGAGTGTGTGTGTGGTGTGTGTGCGCGCGCGCGCGTGTACGCACAACACAGTTTATGTTGATATAGCGCTTTCGATTACTAACTTATACAGAGAAACCCATTTTCCCTCCATCCACAAGACCTTGAGTGGCTATCTAGGTGCCACTCTTTCAAGTGAGGCGTTAAACCCGTGTGCAACAAACACCCAATGCATGTAAAAGAACACGTGGCAACAAAGAGGGCTGTCCCTGCAAAAGTCTTGTTGAGAATCCCACCCCCCACCCACCCCCCACTCTCATTGGAAAACAAATATGCAAACAGGAACATCAAAATCCGTTCCTACCAGCACAAAATGGCCTACTCTTCTACAAGGCGGGACGTGTTTTTTTTAACGTGTGTGCATGATGTTCTGTGTGCGTTTGCACGCGGGTCCTCGATTTATAGCCTCATCCGAAGGACTTAGGCATTCAGTTCGTTATTTTTTCGTCAAACATTTTGGAAGAAAGGGCAAGGTTTGGGATCGAATGATTTACTCTTGGCAAACGAGGGTCTTAGCCATCCTCCTTTATTTATTTATTTTATTCTTTTATATCGAGGATAACAGAATAAGCAATCATGTGCTTTTTTTCATCCGGTCCCCTTCTTGGATGGAGGAAATAATTGCAATGTGTAACATGACCAATCCGATCCAATCATGTTTTTTATAGCCCCGCCTCGTCCCATTTTAAAACTCATGTTAAAACTGTGTAACTTTACACAGATTAAAACGGGGTATAAAACCAACTTCACTTTCCTTGCTTGTATCGAGGCCCTGGTCAACCATAAGGGGTCAGCCCAGGACGGCCACCGCGTCGTGGAAAAACCCACATCGATCACACATAAATTGAGATAAAACCAAAACCAGATTCCTTAAAACAACCTTGTTCTTTGAGACCAACTATACACCTAGCCCTTAGAGACCAACTATACCACTTTCACTCATATCAGACGAGAAAAGACCGACTCTCTCAGGAAGTTAAAAATAGTGTCGGGTGGGACATCCCGAAAAAGGATCTTTAGGGAGTCTGCAGTAATGTGTGTAACTTGACATGGCATGGCAGCGTACAGTCGTATGGACCAGAGGGGGATATGCAGAAGTACTGACCATCGGAGAGTACGTCTATACGAACGACTATCGACTCAGCATCGATCACCCTGATGACGCACGCTGGAATCTCGTCATCAGACGCGTCACACCCAGTGACGCTGGTGTGTACGAATGTCGATTGTCAGGGGAGTCGTCTGCTCCTGTTTATGTGAGACTGGCGGTGGAAAGTAAGTTGTTGTTGGTGTTAGGGTACTGTTTTATTGATATATTCTCTCTCTCTCTCTCTCTCTCTCTCTCTCTCTCTCTCTCTCTCTCTCTCTCTCTCTCTCTCTCTCTTCTCTCTCTCTTCTCTCTTCCTCCTGTTTTTTTTGTTGTTGTATTTTGTTGTTGGTTTGGTTTCCTTTTTTCTTTTGATTATTCTTTTTTCTTTTTCTTTTCTTTTTCTTTTTTTTTTTTTTTTTTTTTTTGGGGGGGGGGAGGTCTGTGGGTGGGGAGGTTGCTATTCCCTAATCAGGGCAAGGACCGGATGGGGGAAAAAAAGTATGTGAATGCTTACTCTGTTACCCTTGGAAAATAAAGATCATTCATTCATTCATTATATTCATTCATTTATTCTCTCTCTCTCTCTGTCTCTCTCTCTCTGTGTTTGTGTAGTATAGTGTGCAGTGCAGTGCAGTACAGTGCAGTGCAGTGCAGTGCAGTGCAGTGCAGTGCAATGTAGTGTAGTGTAGTGTAGTGTGGTGTGGTGAAGTGTAGTGAAGTAGAAGTCTTCAGTTTTGTCTTTCCACATTTTGAATACGAGACAAAAAGGGGGGGGGGGGGGGGGGGGGGGCAGAGAGAGAACTCTGAACTCTGAACGTGTTTAATATGTACATTGGCCTTAGGCCACAATACACGGAGTTTGGGGGAGGGAGGAGAATCAACATACTGAAATGTAACATATCACTGAACATGAAAGAAATGGAACCAATCAAGCAAGCAAACCACCAACCGCTTCATGTAAATCATGACCGCAGTGATCATGTCATGAACTCTGAGCTTGATAAACAATTACGTTAGACTGCATGGGTATTTTAAAAATGTTTTTCAAATTTGGTTCAAGTCCAAATGAAATAATATTACTTTAAATCAGGTTGACGGTTCAAACAAAATTTAAAGACATATATACCATTTGATAGCCGCCGTTGTAGTCTAGTGGTTAGGGCGTTGGACTCGTAATCTAAAGGTTGCGGGTTCGATCCCAGCTTTCAGCTATGGCGTTGTGTCCTTGGAAAAGGCACTTTACGGCTATTTTCTCACCCCACCCAGGTGTAAAAGGGTACCAACCTTGTGTTGGGGGTTAACCCTGCGATAGACTGGCGCCCTATCCAGGGGGGAGTCTATGACTCTCAGTCGCTTAACGCCACAGAAACCGGGATAAGCACCGGCCTGATGAGCCTTAGGCTCGGGACAGACTTTAACTTTTTTTTTATACCATTTGATACACGCTTCAATTAAGTGACATTATAACTCAACAATTTCTTCCTTCTATTAATGGAATGGAATATGTATCTGGATAGAAAATGACTGTGTTCTCCATTTTGGTGTTTTCAGTAGCTGTGATATTGGTGGTACATTAATACATTGAGTTAAAAACCCCAACGGTCGCCAGACTAAGGAATAGACAGACAGACAGACAGACAGACAGACAGACAGACAGACAGACAGACGGACAGATAGATAGATAGATAGATAGATAGATAGATAGATAGATAGATAGATAGATAGATAGATAGATAGATAGATAGACGGACGGACAGACAGACAGATACAGACAGACAGACAGACAGACAGATAGATAGATAGATAGATAGATAGATAGATAGATAGATAGATAGATAGATAGATAGATAGATAGATAGATAGATAGATAGATAGATAGATTCTCCACCATGAGGGACACAGACTAGCATGGTCCTGAGCTAACTGCTCTGAACATTCAATCAGAATGATTGTGTGGGCTGGGGCCAGCAGGACTTTTTGCTGGGTTACCAGCCCCGGAGAAAACCTGGACACCACATCCCACCCAATAGATTTGACCTCACAGAGGTTAGGGGAGTGAAGAATTGTGTTTGGAATGTAATTCAGACTATGAAAGATCTGCAGTGATAAATAAACATGATAACAAGAGGTTGAAGGGAATGAAGACTGATATTTGATTTTGATGTGTAATAATTTTCAGACTATGACAGATCTACAGTAATAAACATGATGATAAGAGGTTGAATGGATATTTTATTTTGATGTACTATAATAATTTTTTCAGACGATGACAGATCTACAGTAATAAACATGATGATATGAGGTTGAATGGATATTTTATTTTGATGTACTATAATAATTTTTTCAAACGATGACAGATCTACAGTAATAAACATGATGATATGAGGTTGAATGGATATTTTATTTGGATGTGTAATAATTTTTTCAGACGATGACAGATCTACAGTAATAAACATGATGATAAGAGGTTGAAGGGATATTTTATTTTGATGTACTATAATAATTTTTTCAGACGATGACAGATCTACAGTAATAAACATGATGATAAGAGGTTGAAGGGGTATTTTATTTTGATGTGTAAACATTTTTCAGACGATGACAGATCTACAGTGTTCAACGCAGAGGGAGAGACAGCCACGTTGCCTTGCTCTGTACCAGCTGACCAACAGGTTCGTAGTGATGGTTTTCTCCCTTCCCACACTAGATCTCCCACGTTCACTAATGGCCAGATTTGATTTGATTTGATTTATTCTTTTATATCGAGGATAATGGAATAAGCACTCTTGTGATTTTTAACATCTAGTCCCCGTGTGTATGCAGTTTTGTAAATGTCATCTGTTCCACCGGCACACGATGGCCTACTCTCACGAAAGCGGAACAGGATGTAACGTGTGCGCAAGATTTTCTGCGTGCGTTCGCACACGGGGCCTCTGTTTAAAATCTCGTCCGAAGGACTTTTGGGGAGAGTGGAGTCAGCACTGATGTTAACTCCAGGAGAAAGTTCTCCTCGACCGGACTCGAACCTGGGTCGTCAAATTGCGAGCGCGATGTTCTGACCACTAGGCTATCCTTCCCCCCCCCCCTCTAGGTTATCCTCCTCCCCCCCCCCCCCCCCCCAAGAGAGAGAGAGAGCGCGCATTATAAACGAAACAGACATCAGAACAACTTGTAGATAATTATAGTTATAACACATGGAATAATAATACATGAGAGATGTCAAAAAAAAGAAAAAGGTAAAGGTGTCCCATAACCCACGTGGTCGTAGGGGAGCGAGGCATCAGCTTCTCTAGGGGCCAGCATAGGCCTATTGAGGGCGGCGCCCATCTCCTCTCCCTTGCTGCTTTACCTTCCCCGACCCTAAAGAGGGCAGGTACCCATTTACAGGTGGGTGGACTGGGGATTGTGCTGAAACCAAGGCGCACAAATGGTCACCCATCCATTTGGTAACTACGCTCGATGCTGCTTAATCTCAGTTTGGAGAAAGCGAGTGCTCTGACCACTGAGGTATCCGGTCCCCTAAGTGAGAGACACGTTCACAGTAATTAGAAGTGGGGGGGGGGGGGGGGATAAATGTTATGATCACAGTACTGAGAAGTAGGAGAAATTGGAAATGAGGTAGCTAGAGGTTTATACAAATGCATTACCGAAGAGTAATCTATACAAGTTACAGTCATGTGAAGTTGGCAGGAGGGTGGGGGTTGGGGTGGAAATGGGGTTTACAATAATAATAAGGGGGGGGGGGGGGGGGGGAGGAGAATGCCTGTTCAGTCATGAAAAGTAGGAAGATAAAATGTAGGTTTTTAGTGGTGAAAAGAACATGTCTCAGTGCACCAACATTTTAAACAAAAAGCCATCGACAAAAAAAAACAACCAACAAATAAAACAAAACACGTCTTCATGTTGGAATGAATGTTGGAAGTAATTCTAGATATAAAAAGAATAAAATAAAATAAAATGATCAGTATCCGAACTTGCCCGAGCAGGGATCAGTAGTATGGTGGAGAGAAGACGAAGAGCACATGCTGACGGTCGGACTTCCACCTATGTTAACGACACTAGAATTAGCGTCAGTCGCCCTGATGACGCACACTGGAACCTCGTCATCGCTAACGTCACACTGAGTGACGCCGGTGTCTACGAATGTGAGAACAAGCAGCCATCTTCCCAGTCGTCGGCTTTATTATGTGCGACTTCGGGTGCTGGGTAAGCTTTTAAAATCTGTCTCTGTCTCTGTCTGTATCTCTGTGTCTCAGTCTGTCTGTCTGTCTGTCTGTCTGTCTGTCTGTCTGTCTCTGTCTCTGTCTCTCTCTCTCTCTCTCTCTCTCTCTCTCTCGAACCGATTTTGATGTATACTATTAACAATATCCACACAGTCTAATATAATTGTTTATCAAGCTCAGAGTTCAAGACATGATCACTGCGATCATGATTTACAAAACTGGGTTGTTTGGTTAACTTCTTTGGGGTTTTTTGTTTGTTTTTCTTTCATGTTCAATAATATGATGGTACATACACATCAGTATGTTGATTCTCATCCCCCACATTTTTTATTTTATTTATTTATTTTATTCTTTTATATCGGGGATAATGGAATAAGCACTCATGTGCTTTTTTCATCCAGTCCCCGTGTGTATGCAGTTTTGTAAATTTTGTCGTCTGTTCCCATCAGTTTGCTTCCAATTTCAGTGGGCAGCCATCCTCGACAGTGACAGTGCAAGGCTTTGAACTATAACACAGACATCGTTGAACTGCTGACCTCACCAGTGAACGTGCGCAACCTTGACCCCGAGAGACGTCATGCCGAGCCGACGCGTCATGTCCACTTTCCGGGAAACCAGTAGTGGTCACGTCACCCTCGTCAAGATCAGCCGAGAAAATCAATCATCAATTTCAGTTACACATCAAAAATGGCCAGCGTTTAACATGGGGGGGGGGGGGGGGGGGGCTAGGACAAGGGTACGTACGTAAGTGAAAAGATAGTGACCGAAAGAGCACTGTGGTGACTAGAACAATGATTATCACTTTCCTGGATGAAAGTATGTCGTTCGTCATAAAGCCCCATGAATTTTGAGAGAATAAACAAACAAGCAAGAGGGGGCGCAGCTTGATAGATATAAGGAAGAAATATTATGTGTGGATAGGCACATGAATGCGTGTACACGTGCGCGTGCATAGGCTACTTGAAAGCCTAAGCCAGCACTGAGCAACACACGCTACGCTTGATTGCTAGAATGCAGAAATCTACCATAACCATACCATACCATACCATACCATACCACACCATACCATACCATACCATACCATACCATACCATACCACACCATACCATACCATAACCATACCATACCACACCATACCATACCATACCACACCATACCATACCATACCATACCATAACCATACCATACCATACCATACCATACCAACCACACCAACAACCATACCATACCATAACCATACCATACCATAACCATACCATACCACATCATACCATACCTTACTATACTATACCATACCATACCATACTATACCACACCATACCATACCACACCACACCCATACCACACACCACACCATACCATAACCATTCCACACCATACCAAACCCACACCATACCATACCATACCATAACATACCACCACCATACCGTACCATACCACACCTTTATAGCCCTACTGACCAGGAATGGATGACAGAAACTGAACATGAAACACCCTCGAGTTCAGGAGTCAGATAATACGAATAGCAATATACTTTATGTTATTGGGTTTGCTGCACTAAGTCAGCAACTTACTGTGGTAGAATTTAGTCACTTTCTATCTGTCACTGGCTGCCGGGGGGAGGGGGGGGGGGGATTCTTGAATTCCAGTTCATATATCTTGGGAATAGGTATCAAAGTTTGTAACATGTTAGACACAGTATAAATAACTTTCTAATGAAAAGTAAACGCACTGTTTTTGCCCTGAACGAGAATGGACTTGTTTTTTTGTGTGTTTTTTTTACAAAGAAAGAAATGCTTGAGTGCTGTGAGAACTGACATTGAAAGTTTAATCTAATCCTGCATCAGTGAAAAGCCTGTCAAAAAAGATTGCAATTTCAAGGATGAGTATGATTAGACTTTTTTTTTTTTCTTTTTAAATCTGAGCGTCAGGCAACAACAATCTTTGGGATTCTTTGGTAAGGGACTGAGACAGACAAAAACTTCAAAAGTAATCAAACATGAACAGTCACGATTGTCGTGTGCCTGTTTGTGTAGCTATCTGCACCTGTTTAACTTTTGTTTGGAATAAACACAAAGACTGACACCCTGTTCCACTTTTTGTAAGAGTAGGCCATCGTGTGCCGGTGGGAACAGATAACACGATTTACAAAAAACTGCATACGCACGGGGACTAGATGTAAAAAAGCACATGAGTGCTTATTCCATTATCCTCGATATAAAAGAATACAATGACAATACAGGGTGACAGTTGCGGGACTTGTAGCCCTTGTCTCCAGCCTCCAAAAGCATGTGGGTCAGTTGGTCCTGATCCTTCAGTGTTCTAAAGAACAGTTTTCATCCTCTGCTCACAGAAGCTGAAGATTTCAAGGATGTTCTATTTCTTTTATATATATACATATATACATATATATATATATATATTATATTATCGAGAATAATGGGATAAGCACTCGTGCTTTTTTACATCCAGTCCCCGTGTGTATGTAGTTTTTTGTAAATGTCATCTGTTCCCACTGGCACACGATGGCCTACTCTTACGAAAAGCGGAACAGGATTTAACGTGTGCGCAAGATGTTCTGCGTGCGTTCACACATGGGGTCTCGGTTTATAGTCTCATCCGAAGGACTTTGGGGGACACTGATGTTAACTCCATGAGAAAAATCTCCTTGAATGGGAATCGAACCCGGGTCGTCAAATTGCGAGCGCAATGTTCTGACCATTATGCTATCCTGTCCCTAAGACCACAAGCATACACTGGATGACAAGTTTGTGTTTAACTAGTACTTTGCAATAAAGCAGTCAAATCCCAACTTACGATTTTTTTTTTCTGCTATAACGGAGTGTGTGGTGTTATGCTAAGAGCTTGTCTCAACTTGGACAATCTAAACAGTATTTTAACACATAAAGAAAAATCATGAAGTATATCTGCATTTTTTCCGATTACTTTTGTGTGCAGGTAAACATCTTCCAGTCCAATCTTGTTATACCCCACAAATCACAGAAGCCATATCAGAGCTGTCATCTCATCTTGGAAGCCTTTCACTTTGTGTGTGTATATGTGTGTATGAAGGGGGGGTGGGGGGAGGGCAAAAGAGTGAGAGACAGAGACAGACACACACACATATAGATTTTGCAAAATAGTCTCAATCTACATCTCATTTGCTCGCACACTCACACCTACATTACATAATACAAAATATCATCATCATGTCACCATTTCTTTATTGTGTCAATAATCTCAAATGAACATTATACAAATATAAAATCCTCATTTTAAATCAGTACCAAAATACACAATAACTACTACTTGATACCAAAACCTTGAAAAATCACTAATGGAATAAAAAAAAAATCTTAACAAAAATTTCCTTCCTTAAATCACATACATGCCGACTTTCTCTGCATACTGGTAAGCACTCTCTCTTTCATTCCCTCCTCCAACAACCCTGCTCCACACACACACACACACACACACACACACAACACCAGAACAAATACACACCACAATCTAAAAACATACAATTTGATCTAAACACACACATACACCTCGATTAAAACACAAACAAACCTCGATCTAAACACACAACCCTCATCCAACACACACACACACACACCTCAATCTAAAAAACACACACACACACCCCTTGATAAGAACACACATTCACACATACATGCGCACACACCCCTTGATCTAAATGCACACATACACCCACACATACACAAAAAACATAGGCAACACACACACACACACACACACACACATACACCCTCAATCTAACACACACAAACCGACACACAAACACAATCTAATCCACACTTAAAACTTCTATTTTAACACACATACACATGTCGTGGTAAAATCAGCAACAGCCTATCAATGGACAGATTTTATTGGATTTGCACAAACTACTGGAGAAAAATATCTGCCATGATATATCAGTGATAAGACTAGTGCACAGACTTGCCCACAACACAAATGAAAATTAACCTGGTATAAAGGCAAGAACATTTATACATGCCATTTAAGTAACACAAGATGTTAACTTAAAAAAAAACAAACCCACAATACTTCAATAAAATAAAACAGTTCACAATGTCAAAGGCCCAGCCAACAACAGCACTTTTTTTCAAGACCATTGTATTTAAGAAACTGCATGTGCAACAAATTTGTCAAGAAGAAAAATCCAATAAAACAATTACAAAAAGAGTCCAGTTTCTGTTCAAAAACATCAAGTCATTCACTCACATGCAAAAGCCCCCCCCCCCCCCCCCCCCCCAAAAAAAAAATTAATTCCATACATTTTGCTTTACTAATCTAAAAGACCTCGGGACACTGATCATTAATATAACCATGACTAATCACAGCAGTCCCGACTAAACCTCAACCCTTTAAAAAAAAAAAAAAAAAAAAAAAAAATCACAACACACAGAACTGATGCTAGTTACTGGTGTTTTTCCTTTTCTCACATAAAATCACACTGAAAGCAGTAACTTGTAAGGACACACAAATCTACATTAAAAAAAAAAAAAAGTTCACTAAATCATGTGTCAATACAATTTGTTTTCAGTGTGATTTTAACTCTTGCACTTTACTAAACACACTTTTGGCATTCAGGCCACAATGCATGTCAATTTTTAAAAAGTAGAAACATGCACACACTAGAATGTATATTAGGGGGGAAAAAAGACACCATATAGGGATATCAAATAAATCAAACTGAAAGCAATAACTTGTACAGATGCACCAATATGTGCTGTGATGTGGTCTTAATTGCCATATCTATACATGTTTTCGCTTTCAGTGTGATTTATGTTCAACACTCACTCTCTTGCTGAAAACACATGTTTCCCCTCCCCCTCCCCCCCCCCCCACCCACAGAATCACACAGTCCTGTACCTCCCCCCCCCCCCCCCACACACACCCCCCCCCCCCCACACCTTCCAATGCCCCCCCCCCCCCCCCCCCCCCCCACCCACCCCCCCCCCCCCCCCCCCCCCCAAAACACACCCATGCCCCCCCCCAACCCCCCCCCCCCAAAAAAAAACCCACACACCCCTATATCCAACACACACACAAATTCAGCATCTTCCTCCCCCCTCCTCCGACAACCCAAATTCAGTCCCCCTCATAAACACACATCTAGTCACCTACCAGAACCCTAAAAAAAATCTCCCCCCCCCCCCCCCCCCACAGGCATGCACAGATCTCCAATCAATCAATCTTCACTTATCAATAACCACCCTTTGCTATGACATCAGGGTGAACATCTACACAATCTGATCACTAACAGATCAGTACATCTATTTCCACATAAATCATACCAAAAACGATGACTAGTATGGACACTCAAGCCTGTGCTTTTAACTTCTGTATATATACGTGTTCATAAAAATCATCGCTTTCAATGTGATTTCCATCACACACTCCCCACCCCTCACACTCCTGACACACAACACCCTATTCCCACACCTGTGCCCCCCTTCTCCAGTCCCAAAATCACTCTCTACCCCCCCCCCCTAACCACCCACACACCACAGCCCACTCTCACATCTCTCCTCCCATCCCCATTTCCCAAAGACCACTCTCTCACATGCCCCAACCCTTCACACACACACACACACACACACACACACACACACACACACACACACACACACACTGGAGTTGAAACCTACACACAACACCCCATTCTCACACCTCCCCTTCCCCTCCCTGACCCCAAACTCCCATTATCCCCAAGACCACTCTCTCACATCCCCCACCCCTTCAATCAAACACACACACACACACTTTTTATCCAAAAATTCAAAGTCATTCTTGTCTTCTTTTTCTAAGCTACGTTTTACTGTAAAGCCTACTGTAAAATTATCAATGATACATCAGTACACACACATGCCCCCCCACCAAAAAAAACCCCAAACCATCACACACATACATACTACGCCACGCCCCCCCCCCCCCCCCCCCCACACACCAGAATCCAGTCTCCCCCTCCCAGAAATCCTAGTCCCCCCATCTCACAAAAAAAATTCCCGTCACACACACACACACAGAGGTATGCTCTAATCTTTATCAGTCAATCTTCACTAATTAGTAATGACCCTTTGCTATGACATCAGGGTGTACAATCTACACAAGTCTGATCATTAACAGATCAGTACATCTATATTCCACATGAATCATACCAAAAACGATGACTAGTATGGACACTACAAGCCTGTGCTTTTAACTTCTGTTTATATGCATGTTCATAAAAATCATCGCTTTCAGTGTGATTTCCATCACACACTGTCCCCCTCCTCCCTACCCACCACTCTCACACTCTTGACACTATTCCCACACCTGTCCACCCCCCCCCATCCAGCCAACTCCTCTCCCATTTCCCCAAGACCTCTCTCCCCCACCCCTCCTTTCTTTCTCTCTCTCTCTCTCTCTCACACACACACACACAGAGTGTTGAAACACACACACTACACACCATACTAATACCTCCCCTCCCTGTCCCAAAAGACGTTTTCCCTATCATCATTCTCTCACAACCCCCAGCCCTCCCTACCCCCATTTCCCACACATGCACAAGTTGAAACACACACACACACACACATACAGCACACACATACACGCACACACATACACTACACACCATACAAATACCTCCCCTCCCTGTCCCAAAAGACATTTTCCCTATCATCATTCTCTCACAACCCCCAGCCCTCCCTACCCCCATTTCCCACACACGCAACACACACACACACACAACCACACACACACCACACACACACACACACACACACCACTCATTCACTCTCTCATCCTCACAAAGCTAAACTAAGCATCACCCCCTTCTCATTCACATGTTGCTGTAAAATCTACAGTATGATCAATGATAGATCACAATCCCTTGCAGCAAAACCTGCTGTCAAACCTGGACTGATATATCACCGATACACTACCATAGATGTGCCAGCAGCACAACTTGTAACATGCTATATTAATCAATAAATAATTATGGGCAGAACATTCTCATCTATCCAATTTTGGACATTGCAGTTCAACACACAAAAAAAGAAACCAAAAGCGTCAAAGTATATAGTGCATTATTTCTTGTTTAGATGCACTTTTCAAAGAGGCAACTTTGCAGCACAAAAAAGAAAAAAAAAAGAAAAAGGAAATATAACAAATTTCCTGAAAAAATCTTTTACACACATTACAAATCTACTGCAGTTTGTGAGGAAAATACGTTCAGACCAATTCCTATTTTACTCATTCACATAAAATCAAAGGGAAAAACAGTTGCTTTGCAGTGTATGCAACACCTTTTTTTAAAAATTTAGAAACCCACAAAAATTGAATCTTTTCAAAGATTCCAATCAGTTTTCAATTCATTCAAAAATCAAAGAAAATAAATAAGACCCCAAGCAAACAGGCATCAATAGTGACACTATAATTATCGGTACAACTGGTGTCTCTTCAGGACTTTTATTCACAGAACTGTTCAGTTCAATCAATTTTAGACTAACTTCATTTTTGTTATTTAGGGGTTCTCATTACAACAGATCCTTAGCCCCTTTAAAAAAAAAAAACACCTACAAAATCTATGCTGCTTCATAAAAAGGGGAATATTTAGAATACATTTTCCTTTTTTTTTTTTTATAGATTGTATTCACCAGTTAAAAAAACAACATAAAAAAACCAAGCAAAACAAAAGAGACACCCCCAAAACAGCTAACAGTACTCACTCCCTCAAACACAAACCATACCAAAAGCAATAACATTTCTTAACTCGATGATAAGTCCATACATGTTATTGTTTTCAGTGTGATTTGGTTCAACTGTCTGCCTCCTTACTAAAAACTTTCACTGTTGCCTCCCCCCTCCCTCCCTCTTCTATCCCCTAACATTCATACCACATCTCTCCCTCACCTAATCCCTTTCCCAAAATTTCTTCTAAAACCCACACATCCAATGTGGCCCCCCTTTCCCCCACCCTCCACACATCAAAATTTGG
>CM060328.1:31407557-31430057 GCA_030674155.1 Stramonita haemastoma | reverse complement strand
AATCTGTGACTACTTACTGAATGTGCACCAGTGCACATTTTGGTAAAAAAAAAACCAGTTTTTCCACCAATCCATTCCAATCCAATCATGTTTATAGCCCTGCTAACCATACAGGCCTTATCAGCGCAGATTTTTGTCAAAAACACAAGTTTCAAATATGACATAATCAGATATATAATGTAACACATTTGAGATATTTTTTTCCCATTCCCACACACAAAAAATGCACTAAGATTCCATTGTTCACAGAGTGATATCGGGTGGGATGGAATCACCTAAAAAAAATATTGCATCCTTCCCCGAGTTCAGCTGATGTGTTTAAATTTGCGTTGAATTCAAAACATCTAGTAATTACGATCCTTTTATTTCAGAGACATCATTTTTCTTTGAAGTCTTCAACCCCTTCTTTACTTCCATTACCAGCAACACTGAATACTGAAAGTAACTGTCATGACCAGCAAAGTGGTGTTTGCGGATCACAAGTGCAATTTCTTACAACTGACAATTTGTGAGTTGCCCTTCAGCTATATGTTTATTTGTGACGCCCCACCACGAAATGAGTTGCTTCGCACATTACCCAATTTTGCGCTAGGAGCCATTTAAGACAGGTGGGGTCAAGTTGTCAATTTTCAGATTTTAATTGGTTATTAAACTATATCCATTATTGTACCTTATAATGAAATATCAAGGCATAATTGTCGTTCCTTTTGCTTTTAAATGTATTTTAAAAATACCCAAGCCCTCATTCTGACAACCTGTTACGAAAATAAACTTGCCCGTTTCTCATTTTGTCCCATCCTGCAGTCTATCATTTCAATTTGTAATAACTTTGCACAGAATTGTCAGATTTCCAACCCTTTTTTTTGTATTGAAAAGCCTTTTTTATTGCAAATTAATAACTTGTCAATAACTACAAAATTAACTCTGGTATAATGCGACTCCTTATGTGGTGGAACGTCACATTTGAGGTTTTATACTCGGACAAAAAATATGCACTCATCCACCACTGAAGATTTACTAACAGCGCTAACTGCTGTCAAGTCTGAAGTGATATATCAGTGATAACAGAGTGAACTAGTGCGACTTCTTATGACCAGCAAACTGTCGCCAACAGTGATAACTATGCAAAGAAATGGCAAGTTTCTAAAAAAAAAATCTGCAATCACTTGTCACCAAAACATCACCACAGATTTACTAACAGCACTAACTGCTGTCAAGTCTGAAGTGATGTTTCAGTATTAATACAAGTGTACACACACAACTCTGACAGAGCAGAAATCTATAACTACTCACTGAATGTGCACCCATGCACAATTTGGCAAAAACAAGATTTTCCTCAACAATACATGTTTCAAATATGATATAAATCAGATAAATGATATACTAGATTTGAGACAATTCCTTTCCATTTGAAAAAAATAAAAGATTCCTGAACAAAAAAATGCAGTAAGATTTCATAGTTCACAGAGGGGGTATGGGGTGGGATGGATTCACCTAAAAATGATGTTGCATCCTTCCCCAAAGTTCAGCTGATGTTTGAATTTGCAAGTTCAAAATATCTAGAAATTATGATCCTTTTCTTTCAGGGACATCATTTTCTTTGCCTTCATCTTTAATTGAAGTCTTCAGCCTTGCTTTATGTCCATTTTCTGTTCTGTTGCTCTCAGCAACACTGAAAGTTATTGTCGCAACCAGCAAAGTGATATTTGAGAATCACAATAACAGTTTCTTACAACCAACAATTTGTCTGTTGCCCCTCAAATATGCGTTTGTTTAGAAGGTTTCAGACACATACACACATCCGTATTCACTATTCACTGATATATCACTACAGATTTACACGTTACTTATCACCGATATATCACTACAGATTTACACGTTACTTATCACCGATATATCACTACAGATTTACATGTTACTTATCACCGATATATCACTACAGATTTACACGTTACTTATCACCGACATATCACTACAGATTTACACGTTACTTATCACCGACATATCACTACAGATTTACACGTTACTTATCACCGACATATCACTACAGATTTACACGTTACTTATCACCGACATATCACTACAGATTTACACGTTACTTATCACCGATATATCACTACAGATTTACACGTTACTTATCACTGATATATCACTACAGATTTACACGTTACTTATCACCGATATATCACTACAGATTTACACGTTACTTATCACCGATATATCACTACAGATTTACACGTTACTTATCACCGATATATCCCTACAGATTTACACGTTACTTATCACCGATATATCACTACAGATTTACACGTTACTTATCACCGATATATCACTACAGATTTACACGTTACTTATCACCGATATATCACTACAGATTTACACATTATTTATCACCGATATATCACTACAGATTTACACGTTACTTATCACCAATACATCACCACAGATTTACTAACAGCCCTAACTGCTGTCAAGTCTGAAGGGATGTATCAGTGAAAAAGATTAGTGCACATACAACTGCTAGAACACAAATCCAGTGCTAAACATTGAATACACACACCTGTGCAAATATTGGCAAAATGTAGAGTTTTTCCTGGGCAGTTTATCTTTCCAATGAAATATAATGAGAAAAAATGTACTGTATTTAAAATTATTCTTTTTCATATGAAAAAAAACTAACAAAAGATTCTAACAACTTTACCATCTGATTCATTCCTTGTCTTTATTCTCACAGCTAGCTTTGTCTATGAGCATTTCTTCTATCACTTGAGGTGTAAAAAAAACACACAAAAAAACGTTTTTAGCTTCAATTTCAATCAAGCAGATGCACATAAGTTTTACAGGAAAGTGGTTTAACCCTGAAACTCGTGTCCTCAAGTCTTTTCTGCCCAGTTGTCCCCAGCAACTAAAAGTGGAAAGTCACAACTGGCAAAATGTCAGTTGCAGTTTACAGGTATGGTTTCCTATGAAAGACAAGTCGTCAGATGCCGACAAATATGTTCAATGTGATCTTTAAGATATGGCATGGCATGTTTCCAAAACAAAATCTACAATCGCTTATCACTGAAGCATCACTACAGATTTACTAACAGCACTAACTGCTGTCAAGTCTGAAGGGATACATCAGTGACAAGAGGAGAGTACACACAGCTCTGCTACAGCATAAATCCAGTGCCACTACTCACTGAATATACTCCAGTGCACACTTCAGCAAACAATTTGCTGTGTCTGACATTATTCCTTTCATATGGACCCCCCCAAAAACACAAAAATTTCCCTGAACACATGAAGGAAATTAGTTACCATCAATTAAAGGATAATTCAACTGAAGAAAACCGTTACATCCAAAATATGTTTAGCTTAAGAGTTTGAATTTGTGAGGAGTTCAATATATCAGTAACAATTCTATGTTCAGTTTTTTTCTGAGATATGTCATTTTTACTTCTTAAACCCTGGGTTACTCCACTGATTCACTTCTGTTCCCTGATCTGATACTGTTTCTCAATTTCTCACGGCGTGTTAAGATTTGAGGACTAGAGTGAACTTGGGACTTGAATGACATCGAGTTTGAATATCAATTTCAATTCTTGTGTTGCAGTAATTTTCTGGTTTTAGCTTCAATAATTTTCAGCTTATATTGGTGACATTAACACATTTGGGTTTTGAGTGTTGCACTGCATAAATGTTTGCAACACTCACTTTTATATTCAATGTGACTGCTGAGGGAATCAAAGTCACTTTTTTTCTTTTCTTAAAAATTTTTCTTCATCATCACTTCGGCTCCAATGAGTAGTAAACCCTACTCCCTTTGGAGTTAAGAATACGTTACATTTATAACACCTGATGTGGGGCTAACATGGAAAAAAGGGAAAACCCCAGGTATCCAATTTCTGAATAGCACACAAGGTCTCCTGTGAACCACTCCCTTTTACCAATATCACTGACAGAGTAGTTTTAATCACATCACATCTCAAAATCATTATTGAATATTTTATTTTGCACTGAACTCTGAAGAAGACTTCCCTGTTATTTAAATTGGTACAGATGCAGGGAAACTTTTGTTTATTGTCAAAATTTTAAACAAAAATGCACACAAACGAATGAAAATGCAAAAAGAAACCCCACAAAAATAAAATTCAATATTTTTATAAGAAATTTACAGGTGGCATTGTACTATTGTGAATTAGTCCCCTGGAAAACCTTCAATTTTCTGCAGCTCTTCTAAACATTTGTTTCATATCCGTCTCTCGAGTCATTTTAATGGGGGGGGGGTGGGGGGGGTGTTGAGAAGGCTTTTCAAATTGAAGTAGGTTGCACTTCCTATAATTATTTTTTGAAGATGGGCACAATTATTGACGACACCAGTCGGCAGTTTCCAGAGAGTTCATGTTGCACATTGTTCGGTGACAACACGTAGTTTCAAGTTTGGCAATTGTTGACAACACACAATGAGTTTCCAGAGTTGTGGCAATTGTTGACAACACACAACTGTAGTTTCCAGAGTTGTGGCAATTGTTACAACACAGTCTGCAGTTTCCAGAGTTGCATGTACAACAGTCGAGTTTCCAGAGCTCTGGCAATTGTTGACAACACACAACTGTAGTTTCCAGAGTTGTGGAATCTTGTTGATGACACCAGTCTTTTAGTTTCCAGAGCTCTGGCAATTGTTGACAACACACAACTGCAGTTTCCAGAGTTGTGGCAACTGCTGACGACACCAGTCTTGTTTCCAGAGCTGTGGTGCTGATCTTTCCTGTACACAGAGAATGTAACAGTCTTACAGTCTTCTGGAACATGTCCAGACTCACACATTGACTTGTAGATCATTTATCCATTATCTATTTATCTATTATTTTATTTTAAGGATCATTGAATAAGCACTCATGTGCTTTTTTTATATCCAGTCATTAAGTGCATGCAGTTTTGTAAATTTTGTCATTTATTCCAACTATCAAAAACAGCCTACTCTTCCAAAAGGTAAGACAGGTTTTAATGTGAGCGCAAGATGTTCTGCATCTATTTGCTCACAAGATCTTGGTTTATAGTCTCTTCATCAGGACTAGCAGCAGAGTGGAGGCAGTACTGATGTTAATTAAACTACAGAGGTAAAATCCCTTGAACAGGGGCCTTGATGGTGATTTAAACCCGAGCACAAGCCAATTGTTTTAACCACCAGATCATTCACAAATAACCATCAAAAGATAAAACACTATCTGCAACGCATACTAACAGAAAATTTTGACATAAAAAAACAGTGCAAGAATTTTTTCAAAAAAACTTTTTATACCCGAATATCACAAGAGCCTGGCACGACTTGTAGCATCACAGGAACCAGTTCTGTCTCTGTTGGCCCCATCTCTGGAGACACAAGTTTGGGCAACATAAGGACATTACAGAATGTTGCCCCTGATGCTAAGGTGTATTCAAGTATAGAGGTCTGTGTGTATGCGTTTGGCTTACTCTGAGTACACAGAGAGAGAGAGAGAGAGAGAGAGAGAGAGAGAGGAGAGAGAGAGAGAGAGAGAGAGAGAGAGAGAGAGAGAGAGAGGAGAGAGAGAAGATGAGAGAGAGAGAGAGAGAGAGCCATGCATGACCACCTATCTATGAACAAAACAAAGGCTGATTATGATTTTTTTTTAGATACAAAATAGTCCCTTGGTTCAAATCTAGCTCACAATCTCTAATTTACAATACATGTAATATTTAATTTATTGATTATATCATATCATCAAGACATACTATATCAAAATTGTTTGGACGAGTTTTGTCCTGCAATTAAAACTGAATAATTGGGTGTGGTAATTTTAGTTTATATTTATGAATTTACCTGATGAACAAACCTAGTTATGTGCATCTGTACAACCACAAGACACAAATACAAAATTTTATCAGTCTCAAAATTATTTCTCAATAAGTAGTCGATGAAAATTCTAAAGATTAGGAAAACAATCTACAAATAGATAGCAAAAAAGATAGATAATGATAAATAAGCAAAATCTTTTTTTTATGCACTGCTGCTAATAACTTGCTCACTTGTAACTCACCCACTGACAATTGAAAAAGTATGACTATGTTCCAGTCCACTCCAACTATTTTGTTTATAGCCCCATCAACCACAATTACAAAGGCTGTACCAGAGCTGTCGCCCCATCAAAATCTATTATCTCACTTCAAAACTGTGCAGTTATATACAGATTAAAACAAGCTATTGTGTTCTTGCTTGTATCACCTTGGTCAAAATCAGGATGGTCACCATTTTGTGGAAAAACCACATCCAATCCAATTCAATCTTCTTGTTCCATTGCCCCACCCAACCACAGAGGCCATATTGGGGTTGTCACCTCATAAAATTTTAAATCTCAAGATTAAAACAGTGCAACTATATACAGATTAAAATGGGGCTTGAAATCAACTCTACTGTCCTTCCTTGTAGTAAAAAAAAAAAAAAAAAAATTAAAAAAGACACCGGAGTTCTCTAGAATGTCATTTGTAGTAAGTGAAGAACTATTGTATGTTAACTCATCAATTCTCTTGGGAATAAAAAAAAAAAAAAAAAAGAAGAAAAGATTGTCTAGTAGAGCAGTGAGAAACAGAATTTTTCTAGTCTTTACCTGGTGAGCAAACACCTCGAGTCTCTGGTTCAGTTCATGGGTGGTCCCACTGAGGCCAGACTTTTGTCTCCAGCGGTGAAGTTTCTGGTGACATAGATCTCACAAGACTTGATTGCAGACACCGATACACATTTTTTAGCTACCTGCCCTCCCCATGTGTGTTTGTGTAGTGGGTGTATAGTGTGTGTGTGTAGAGTGTGTGTGTGTGTAGAGTGTGTGTGTGTGTAGAGTGTGTGTGTAGGTGTGTGTGTGTGTGTGTGTGTGTGTGTGTGTGTGTGTGTGTGTGTGTGTGTGTGTGTGTGTGTGTGTGTGTGTGTGTGTGTGTGTGTGTGTGTGTGTGTGTGTGTGTGTCGTGTGTGTGTGTGTGTGTGTGTGTGTGTGTGTGTGTGTGTGTGTGTGTGTGTGTGTGTGTGTGTGTGTGTGTGTGTGTGTGTGTGTGTGTGTGTGTCGTGTGTGTGTGTGTGTGTGTGTGTGTGTGTGTGTGTGTGTGTGTGTGTGTGTGTGTGTGTGTGTGTGTGTGTCGTGTGTGTGTGTCGTGTGTGTGTGTGTGTGTCGTGTGTGTGTGTGTGTGTGTGTGTGTGTGTGTGTGTGTGTGTGTGTGTGTGTGTGTGTGTGTGTGTGTGTTGTGTGTGTGTGTGTGTGTGTGTGTGTGTGTGTGTGTGTGTGTGTGTGTGTAGTGTGTATTTAATGTGTATGTAGTGTGTGTGTGTAATGTGTGTAGTGTGTGTGTGTAATGTGTGTAGTGTGTGTGGTGTGGTGTGGTGTGGTGTGGTGTGGTGTGGTGTGTGTGTAGTGTGTGGTGTGGTGTATGGTGGTGTGTGTGTGTGTGTGTGTGTGTACGCACGTGGTGTGGTGTGGTGGGTGCATGGGTGTGGAGTATGTGTGTGCAGTGAGTGTGTGGTACATGTGTGTTGTGGGTGTGTTGTAGTGTGCATGGGTGTGTTATCCTTTAACACCAAGGTGTTGTCCATCTCCCCCCCCCCAAAAAAAAAAGCAGCCTTCCACTGATTTCTGTCAGGTGCCTCTCTGTGTATGTCATGCCAATATGTTTCTATATGTCATCAAGCTATCCTGGTAACTAGTCTTCCAGGGGTCCTGTACCTTATCTGAGCTGCTGTTTTTTGTAGCTGTTTTCTGTAGCTGTATTTTAGCTGCTGTTTTCTGTAGCTGTTTTCTGTAGCTGTATCTTAGCTGCTGTTTTCTGTAGCTGTTTTTTGTAGCTGTATCTTAGCTGCTGTTTTCTGTAGCTGTTTTCTGAAGCTGTATCTTAGCTGCTGTTTTCTGTAGCTGTTTGTTGTAGCTGTATCTTAGCTGCTGTTTTCTTTAGCTGCATCTTAGCTGCTGTTTTCTGTAGCTGTATCTTAGCTGCTGTTTTCTGTAGCTGTATCTCAGCTGCTGTTTTCTGTAGCTGTATCTCAGCTGCTGTTTTCTGTATACCTCTTTTTGTTCATATACTGTCCTTTTGTCTTGCAATCTGACTTGCATTCTTCTATCTCTGCTTAAACAAGAACTTGGGGACATTTGTTAATTTTAGTCATTTTATTTTATAAAATTTTTAAATTGTAATTTTTTTTTCTTAACTTGGGGACATTTGTTAGCCCGGTTCTTTTTCTGATCTCTGTGTACAGTATCTCTTGTCTTGTAGTTTGATATTCAGCATTTTTCTCTCTTCACTGTGGTTTGTATGATATGTAACTTTTCTGCTAGGTTTCTGAACAGGGTGTGTTATATTTTTCTTTCATTCTTCTTCAGTTTTGCACCTATATTCTGCGTCTAGTCCAAGGTTTCAATACCTGGTGACTTTTTCTATGAATTCACTGATTTCTTGATTCTTATTCTCTTTTTTCTGGGTCAAAATTTGTTATTGACTTTTTCCCGTGTGGCTCTTTAATCCCATTTGCCTGCTTAAATTTCTTTCCATTTCTTCTGTGCGCTGGCCAACATCATCTGTGAAATTCAGATTCAAGTATTCTCCATCACTGTTCATTCCAAACAACCTTGTTCTGAGTGTCTCACTATGACAACTTCACTCATATCAGATACAAAATGCCTACTTCTCTCATGAAGTTAATGTTGTATGTTGGAAACTGTTTAAGGAGTCTGCAGTAAAATGCTTGTGCCTAATATCCTGAACGCCTTGACAATCCCAAAGCAGATGCTTCATAGTTATTCCCACATCATAAGTCCACACACCATGAAACACTCGCCACAAAGAAACTTTTCTGAAATTGCTTTGCCTCATACGATGGACTGGTCCCTCGCTGCTTCCAACGCTAAATTCAGAATGACTCCCTGGAAATAGCCAAAAATGGCAAACACCGCAGATGTCAAAGCTATGACACTGAAGACAGTTTCACTGAGCTTCCTGCATGATCAACACGAGGACTCCAACCCCCACGCAGATCGCCTGTGGAGTGAGGAACACCAGGGGGTACCAGGACCGGTCAGGGAGATGCTCCAGGAACAACACCAAAGAATCCCTCAACAGCTCTGAAGCCGACCCTGAATGATCTGGAAACATGCGTCCATGGTTCCAGACTCAGCGACAAGAGTCAGCCCCAGCTCTGGAGGCACGCTCTGATGTTTTCCTGTCACACCCTCCCCTCCACTACCCCCCTTCCTGTGTCCTCACCCCACAGACCACCAGCACAGCAGCTACAGTCAGCCATGTCCTCCATGCAGGAAGCTCAGTGGAATTGTGCTCCTGCACCATCAACTTCAACATCCACAGTGTTCCATGCCAATTTTGGCTGAACTAACAAAAACAAACCAAAAAACAAACCTAGATCTGCCAACGGATTTTTTAAAAAAGGCAAAAGCCTCACAGAAATTTAACCCCAGAAAAACCCTGCACAGCTCCAGACTTATTGACAGTGACATGCTACAGGGGATCCGAACATGATCTAACCTGCATCCAACACCACCTAGTCCACACAAAATCACCAAACCAAGTGACTACCCATCACCCTAAAGGACAACTGACCCAAACAGACAACTCTCCCCTGCAGGACTGATGCCATCCTCAAGTCAGTTCTTTTGTTTCTGTTTATGTACCCAATCATCATCATCATCCTTTACACCCAGTGGTGTGTAGGGCAGCAACAAAGACTTTCCACCCCTGCCTATCCTGGGCCAGCCTGGCCAAAGAACTCCAAGAGTGCTGCATGGCTTCCATCTCACATTCCACTGTCCTCCTCCATGTTGTTCTTGGTCTTCCTCTCTTTCTCTTGCCGTCTGTACCCAAAATGCTTCATTTTTGTTTTGCTGATTTCTAGGGACATTTTACATAAGAGCTACATCCATAGCAAGCTGTCTTTGGTTCTTTTCAATGTCCATTTCTGCTGGGTTAGTCGCTTTTTCATCACCTTTCTTTCAAGTCCGGGTTTCCCATTTGTACATAACAGGCAAAATTAAGCACCATAAATTCTTTATCTTAAGCTTTCTTGGTACACCTTTTTCTTTCCGTGAATTGTTCAACTGGTTTTATTTTTGCTGAGTTTTTCTTAGTCCAATGGCCTTGCTTCAAGTTCCTGTGTTGGTGTTCGACAGTAGCTGAAGTAGTTCATGTTTTCCAGCTGTTTCATTTATTCCTACGCTCTATGCTGGTTAGCTGATAATCCTTCCCTGTGCATAACTGTGATCTTTTTGGCACTCAGTTTCAGTCCTGCCTTTTTTCCTGCAGTATCCACTTGATGCAAATTTTCCTCATAGCTGTGATATCTCCCGACTTTTTTCCTGCAGTATCCACTTGATGCAAATTTTCTTCATAGCTGTGATATCTCCTGCCTTTTTTCCTGCAGCATCTACTTGATGCAAATTTTCCTCATAGCTGTGGTATCTCCTGCGGGTAGGGCGGAGTCGTTAGCGTATCTTAGGTTGGAGAAATTCCTTCTTCCTATTTTTCACTCCCCATACTACCTGTGTGTGTCTGCCTCTCTGCTGTGTTTGTTGTGTTGAGGAGGTGGGGTGAGAGAATGCAACCTTGCTGGATTCCTTTATTAATGTTGAAGTAACAATGCTCTCTGTTCTATTGCTGCCAAGTGGTGTTGGTGGAAAGATGCTAAAAATTAAGTTGCTGCCATTATCTTGAGCAAGAAATATGAACATGGACAAAAGGTGCAGACTCCCATCAATCCCAGTCCCTTTACCAGTCATCTACGCATATGTATGTGTGTGTGTGTGTGTGTGTGTGTGTGTGTGTGTGTGTGTGTGTGTGTGTGTGTGTGTGTGTGTGTGTGTGTGGTGTATGTGCGTATGTGTGCGTATGTGCGTATGTGTGTATGTGTGTGTGTGTGTGTGTGTGTGTGTGTGTTGTGTGTGTGTGTGTGTATGTGTGTATATGTGTGTATATGTGTGTGTTGTGTATGTGTGTGTGTATTGTGGTGTTGTGTGGTGTATGTGTGTGTGTATGTGTGTGTGTATGTGTGTGTGTGTGTGTATGTGTGTGTATGTGTGTGTGTGTGTGTATGTGTGTGTATGTGTGTGTGTGTGTGTGTGTGTATGTGTGTGTGTGTGTGTGTGTGTATGTGTGTGTGTGTAAGTGCGTGAGTGCGTGCATGTGTGTGTGTGTGTGTGTAAGTGTGTGTATATGTGTGTGTGTAAGTGTGTGTATATGTGTGTGCGTGTGCGCGTGTATGCAATCATACCTGGACATCTGTGCAGGGGACGCCATTCTTCATCGCTTTCAATCTGAGTTCCATCCTGGCGAGCAGCCATGACCTGTCCATCAGAAAAACACAAAAATCACTTACTGCGCAGGAAAAGTATTTTCATCTATCAAAATGAAATCAAAAGTTCTATTCAAATGGAGTTTTCAGCTAAAGCCAAAGATTGAAACATTTTATTATTGATGACTTAAAGTTAATAGTATGTAGAGTAGCATGAATAAAGTTTTTTCCACATTACCATATACTTCACAAGCACAACAGAAATAAATCTGGTCTGTGTATAAACTTATTTTTTTAGTCTTTGTCAAACCCGATGTTCACTTGCTTGACTGACAAAATATAGTGATATGTTTAACTCTGGTAGAGATAACAACTGGGTATCACATGCTTTATATTAGCCAATTTAATACATTAAAACTGCAAAGCAGCCTTACGTGAAATCTGTTGAAAAGAAAATGTATTAAAAAAATCCTATGTGTGTAGGTATGATGTATTTTTCCCACCATAGTTTTTTTTTTTTTAAGTTCTTAAAGTTATTTTCCTTGGATATCTTATTGTTAATAATACAGGATATTTGGACATTTAAAGCCTTTTACAGCAAAATGGACATTACATTTCTAGCAACACATTAGCATAACTCCACACATGCTACTCACTATTCAAATACACTCATCCTGATTTATCAAAGTTATATGAAGCTTTGACATCATGTTTCAAATCTAATCTTCATTACATCATTTGCTATGGACTATAAATGCAAACTTGTTTTCCATTTACTCAATCACTAGCTTTTAACAAAATACATACACTCACTGCATGATCTGATACTACTTTTTCATTATTAATTTTATTTTTATATGTTGAGGATAATGGAATAAGTACTTGTAAGCTTTTTAACATCTAGTCCCCATGTGTATGCAGTTTTATCAATTTTGTTATCAGTTCCCACCGGCACACAATGACCTACTCTTCCGAAAAGTAAAACAGGTTTTAATGTGTGCGCAAGATGTTCTGCATGCGTTTGCACATGGGACCTCAGTTTACAGTCTCATACGAAGGACTTTTCGAGTAAGTAGAGTTGGCACTGATGTTAACTCAAGAGGAAAAATCCTCTTGAATGAGATTCGAACCAGGGTCAGCAGATCACAAGCGCATCACTCTGACCACAAGGCTACTCCACCCGCTACTGCCTTTATATGCTTGCAGTATTGCTAACAAATACACTGAACCCCACCCCTGACACTGAAATAGCCATTAAAACATACACAATCAGCATGAAAAAAAAACCCCGCAAAATGGCAGACTGACAGTCTAAAGGTGGCACATCAGTTTAGACAAAGCACAAGTCGGGAGTTCGATCCCCATTTCCATCTGAATTTTCCCCTCATCTACTACTCTTGGTGGTAATCTTTAGATGTGATGATAAGGTATAGTGTGCAGCACATTTTACACACGTAAAAGAACCCATGGCAACAAGAGAGTTGTTCCAGGCAAAAATACTGTAGGAAAAAAGCCTCTTTCATAGGGGAACGAACATTTATGCAGGTTTGTTTTTTTCAATGTATGCGGTGTTGTTGTTATAACGATGCATTCTCTGCAAGAGGAGCCTAAATGTCACACAAAGATGTCATGACTGAAAGGGGTATACAATAGAATACAAAACAGAACAAAACAACATAACTCCCAATACAAAACAATACAGTAACATATTTTCGTAGTTTCTTACCTGGCTATGACAGCCCAAGCTCCTCTCAGGTGGAGTCACCAAGCCTAGTGGTAGTGGCCTCTCCTCTGTTGAGGGTAGAAATTCTGGCAACAGAAAGCTCAGAAAAATTACTGCCAACACTGTCTTACAAAACAAAACCCTTTCCTAAGAGGGAGAGAGGGAGGGGGGGAGAGAAAGAGAGAGAGAGAGGGAGGGGGAGAGAGAGAGGGAGACGGGGAGGGAGGGGGAGAGAGAGAGAGAGAGAGAGAGAGAGAGAGAGAGAGAGAGAGAGAGAGAGAGAGAGAGAGAGAAGAGTGTGTGTGTGTGTATGTGTGTGTGTGTGAGTGTGTGTGTTGTTTGTTAATGTGTGTGTTGTTTGCGTTACGTTGTGTAAATGTTGTTTGTGTTGTGTGTGAGTGTATGTGCACTCTGTGTGTGTGTATGTATGTATGTGTATGTATTGTGTGTGTGTGTGTGTGTGTGTGTGTGTGTGTGTGTGTGTGTGTGTGTGTGTGTGTGTGCACACGCAAGTGCACTTGTTTTCTTGCAATAATGTGCGTGTCTTTATTACACACAAGTGCGTACACACAAGCATAGACGCAATATTGATCTAGCTGTAAGTATCACTGTGACTGAGAAGGAAATGCATCCTTAGGAAACTTGGGATATTGCTTTTGCATCTATCCAATCCAACCTCAACACCTATCCAATCCAATCCAATCCTGTTTATTGCCCCACCGACCACAGAAGCCATATTGAGGCTCAACACCCACTGTATTGTGGGATAACCCCATAAACGACACAAGATGTAATAAAACCAACCTTGTTTGTAGTAAACAGCTGCAACATGTCAACTCACAACAGATCAAAAATGCAGACTCTCAGGAAATTGTAAAAATGTTGTACAGTGGAACACTGATTACCTCGGAGCTCAACCCTTCTCCAACTATTCCAGTTTCTCAGCAAAAACAGAAAATAGCACGCTTCCTGCTTGAATTTCTGATATTTCTCGTCTATTGTATAAGTACTTTCTTATCCAATCCAATCATGTTTCCAGCCCAGCTGACTACAGAGGCCATATCAGGGCTTTCCTCTAGTAGCATTTTTAAATCTCTGATTAAAACTGTGAAACTACATACAAATTGAAACGGGGTTTAAAACCAACTCTACTGTCCTTCCTTTTATGAATGTCCTGGCCAACTGAAAGGGTCAACCCAGAATAACCACCACACTGTGGGAGAAACCACATCAATGACACATAAAATACTAAAATCTTCAAAACCAATCTTGTTGGTAGTAAATAACAATGAAATATTAGCTCATATCTGGTAGAAAATATTTCATTGTTATTGTGTGTGTAGGGTGTGTGAGGTGTGTGTAGGTTGTTGTTGTGTGTGTAGGGTGTGGTGTGTAGTGTGTTAGGGTGTGTGTGTGGTAGGGTGTGTGTTGGTGTGTGTGTGTGTAGGGTGTGTGTGTGTGTAGGTGTGTGTGTAGGGTATGGTGTGTGTGTGTGTAGGGTGTGGTGTGTGTGTGTGTAGGGTGTGTGTGTGTAGGGTGTGTGTGTAGGGTATGGGTTGTTGTGTGTGTGTAGGGTGTTGTGTGTGTAGGTGTGGTGGTGTGTGTGTGTGTAGGGTGTTGTGTGTGTAGGGTATGGGTGTGTGTGTGTGTAGGGTGTGTGTGTAGGGTATGGGTGTGTGTGTGTGTAGGGTGTGTGTGTAGGGTATGGGTGTGTGTGTGGTAGGGTGTGTGTGTAGGGTATGGGTTGGTGTGTGTGTGTGTAGGGTGTGTGTGTGTAGGTGGTGTGTGTGTGTAGGGTGTGTGTGTGTAGGGTATGGGTGTGTGTGTGTGTAGGGTGTGTGTGTGTGTGGGTGTGTGTGTAGGGTATGGGTGTGTGTGTGTGGTGTGTTGTGTGTGTAGGGTGTGTGTGTGTGTGTGTAGGGTGGGTGTGTGTGTGTGTGTGGTGTGTAGGGTGTGTGTGTGTGTAGTGGTGGGTGTGTGTGTGTGTAGGTGGTGTGTGTTGTGTGCAGGGTGTGTGTGTGTGTGCAGGGTGTGTGTTGTAAGGTGTGTGTGTAAGGTGTATGTTGTAAGGTGTATGTGTAAGGTGTGTGTGTAAGGTGTGTTGTGTGTGTGTGTGTGTGTGTGTGTGTGGCGTGTGTGTAGGGTGTGTGTAGGGTGTGTGTGTGTAAGGTTGTGTGTGTGTGTGTGTGTGTGTGTGTGTGTGTGTGTGTGTGTGTGTGCGCGTGTGTGTAGGGTGTGTGTAGGTGTGTGTGTGTGTTTGGAGGGGGGTGGGGTAATAAGTGTGTTTGTGTGTTGGGGGGGGGGGGGGGGGGGCTAAGATTGTGTTGGTAAGGGTGTAAGAGGATAGTGTAAGTGTTGGGGTGTGGTGGGGATTTAGAATGTGTGGGTAGGGGTGTGTGTGTGTGTGTGTGTGTGTGTGTGCGTGAGTGCATGCGTGCACGCGCGTGCATGTGTGTGTGTGTAAGTCTATTTGAGCTTTTTTAAAAATTTATTTTATTCTTTTATATCAAGGATAATGGAATAAGCACTCGTGTGCTTTTTTCCCTCCAGTCCCCATGTGTATGCATTTTTGTAAATATTATCTTTTCCCACAGGCACACAATGGCCTACTTTTACGAAAAGTGGAACAGGATTTAACGTGTGCACAAGATATGTGTGTGTGTGTGTGTGTGTGTGTGTGTGTGTGTGTGTGTGTGTGTAAGTGTGCGCGTGTGATTGTGTGATTGTGTGCAAGTGTGCATGTATGTGCGTGCATGTGTTTGTGAGTGTGATTGTGTTTGTGAGTGTGATTGTGTTTGTGTTTGAGAGTGTGTAAGTGTGTGTGTGTGTGTGTGTGTGTGTAATATTGTGTGTGTGTGTGTGTGTGTAATATTGTGTGTGTGTGTGTAATATTGTGTGTGTGTGTATGAAGGAGGAGGGGGGGGAGGGAAGATGAACATGCCAGTCCAATCTAATCCCATCCTGTTAATAGCCCAGCCAACTACAGAGGCCATAGCAGGGCTCTAGCCTCCTCAAATTTCAATCTCAGTCTACACCTGTGCAACAATTTTAAAAAATCAATAAAATAATTCAGATTAAAACGAGATTAAAACCTACTCTTCTGTTGCTCCTCCTATCAGCACCCTAGCAAACCAGGGCAGTCATCACAGTGTGGGAGAACCACATAACAAAAAACCAGCATCTAAATCCTCAAAACCAGCCATGGTCCTAGTAACTACATCACGTTAATTCATATCAGACAGGAAAAAAACAAACAATTCTCACGGAAAGCTAAGAATGTTGTTGGACGGAACATCACTAAGTGGGATCTTCAAGGAATCTGCAGTAAAATGCTTGTGCCTATTTATCTGGCAACTTGACAATCGAAGTAAAATGCTTGTGCCCAATTATCTGGCAACTTGACAATCGAAGTAAAATGCTTGTGCCCAATTATCTGGCAACTTGACAATCGAAGTAAAATGCTTGTGCCCAATTATCTGGCAACTTGACAATCGAAGTAAAATGCTTGTGCCTATTTATCTGGCAACTTGACAATCGAAGTAAAATGCTTGTGCCTATTTATCTGGCAACTTGACAATCGAAGTAAAATGCTTGTGCCTATTTATCTGGCAACTTGACAATCGAAAAGCAGATGCTCTGTATTTCAAAATCACATATCATGGAGTTCCCTTGGAGCAAATGCATGTGAGTAATGTAAGTGCTTGTGTGTTTCCTATGTGTCAAATCTTTTTAGATGTTTAGAATGAGATGTCATTAAGTTGAATAAGGCTGCATATCCAAAATATTCAGGAACTGAGAGAGGTTAATAAAATTCTTGTACAAATAAATTATTTCCTTTGTCAGACTTCTGCAAAATATGGCCATGGAGGTTAAATTAAATACTTCCATTAAACATAAGTAGTTTCCAGAGAAAAAGTATGAACATGTCTGAAAGTTGTGGCAAAGATCATAGAATTGATTTTGGGGTATATTGATGGGTTTCAAACTGACACGAAAAATCTGATTGTGCTGTAATTAAGGCGATGTTTTGCTTAACCAAAAATGTCATAAATCAGTGTTACTAAATAATGTTCAAATAAATCTTTTTGAGCATGTTGTGGTGTAATGGTTTCAAAATGGCACAAAAAATCCGATTGTGCTGTAATTAAGGTGATGTTTTGCTTAACCAAAAATATCATAAATCAGTGTTACTAAATAATGTTCAAATAAATCTTTTTGAGCATATTGTAGTACCTGTTGTGTTGAATGGTGCTGAAGTATGGTGCCCACAGGTGAGCAATTCAGGCTATGAACTGCCAAATTATATAATGATCTCAAGATCAACAGCAGTGTGTGTGTGCGTGTGTGTGTGGTGTGTGTGTGTGTGTGTGTGTGTGTGTGTGTGTGTGTGTGTGTGTGTGTGTGTGTGTGTGTGTGTGTGTGTGTGTGTGTGTGTGTGTGGTGTGGTGTGGTGTGGTGTGGTATGGTATGGTGTGGTGTGGTGTGGTGTGGTGGTGTGGTGGTGTGGTGTGGTGAGGTGAGGTGTGGAGTGGTGTGGTGTGGTGTGGTGTGGTGTGGTGTGGTGTGGTGTGGTGTGGTGTGGTGTGGTGTGGTGTGGTGTGGAGTGGTGTGGTGTGATCTTTTATAGTCCTGCTGACGACAGAGGCCCTAATCATAAAACCCAGGGATTTCAGCAAGAATAAACAGCAAATACATATTTATTTATTCATTCTTTTAAATTGAGGATAATGGAATAAGCACTCATGTGCTTTTTTACATCCAGTCCCTAGTGTGTATGCAGTTTTGTAAATGTCATCTGTTCCCACCGGCACACGATGGCCTACTCTTACGAAAAGCGGAACAGGATTTAACGTGTATGCAAGATGTTCATAGGCTGGAGGAGAAGAGGAAGGAGGTAGGGAAGGACTTAGGAGACCAGACTGAAGTGGCCAAACAAACCGCCCTGATCCACAATTTTAAAAAAATCTTTAAAATGTCTCATTCATTGCTCATGATTTTGTTGTTGTTTTTGTTTGTTTGCTAGGGTTTTTTCTGCTTTAATTTTTTTTTTTTTATATAGATAGATGGCTTGATGACAAAAAGCAAATTAATACACCATCTGGAAATAAAAATTTGATTTGATTTGATTTGATCATTGAGTATTTTTTTTCCTTGTCACTGATTTGATTTGTTTGCTTTACAAGATTTAGTGCAATAGAAATTCCATATGTTATTATTTGTTTTTATTTTCTCAATCACTGTCATACTTTTCCCTTGACATATAACCATTTTGGGCCTAACCATGTCACTGTTGCTTGGTGCTTTAGCCTATTTCAAAGTAAAGCACTGCACAATTTTTCACTTGCATTATAATGATGCCAGGCCAATTAATATAGTTCAAGTTTAAACTAAGGGGATGATATCTGATTCATTTAAAGGAAGACATACTTTTTGTAACCTAGATCCACAGCCAAATTGGATACTGACATTGACAATGTTGAATAAGAACTACTTTATTATTTCCGGAACTCCTGGAAGATATTGCTTGAAATACCTATCATTCACCATCACTTCTGCCATGAAGAGCATGAAACAAAGCTGAAAGAAATATCTAAACCTGCCTTTAATGAACTGTTTGGGACAGTTGCATCAGTGGAAATACCATGGAAAATAAAACCAGATGCATGAAAACCACACAGGCAGCAGCAGTAAAGAAGAATACCAAACTGAACCCTTACAAAGCTAAAATGTCATACAACAAAAATGGAGTACTTTTACAATTTACACAGACAATTATACAGTTTCAGCAAACTCGGTCTCATCCAATCTGCTTGTTCACAGCCCGCCGACCACAGACAAAGTGAAATTAGACTACTTCAGGGCAAACGCAATTCAAGAGATGTCCACACCATTAGTTATCTCTTCTACATAAATATCCCAAAATGACAAGCATAACATAAAGATATCTTTCAGTATTTTTTTTATCAACAGATTCCTATGTCTTTATATATGAGACACTATACTGATCTCTTGCTGGCTTCAGGACACAGGACACAAGAACCAACCTTGGATTAATTCAGGAACAAAATATCACATCCTTGACACTGAAGATTCTGCCTGATAAACACGATGACTCCAACCACCACGCAGATCGCCTGTGGAATGAGGAATACCAGGTGGTACCAGGACCGGTCAGGGAGATGCTCCAGGAACAACACCAAAGGATCCCTCAACAGCTCTGAAGCCGACCCTGCAGAATCTGAAAGCATGCGTCCATGATCCCAGATCCCTCAGTGACAGAGTCAGCCACATCACTGGAGACACGCTCTGACGCCTTCCTCAAACACCGTCCCCTCTGATACCCCCCCTTCCTGTATCCCCATCCCACACACGACCAACACAGTAGCCAGGGCCCGTCATGCCACTATACAGGAACCCTATGAGAACTGTGCTTCTGCACTAAGCTTCAACTATACAGGAACCCTATGAGAACTGTGCTTCTGCACTAAGCTTCAACTATACAGGAACCCTATGAGAACTGTGCTTCTGCACTAAGCTTCAACCACACAGGAACCCTATGAGAACTGTGCTTCTGCACTAGGCTTTAACCATACAGGAACCCTATCAGAACTGTGCTTCTGCACTAGGCTTTAACCATACAGGAACCCTATGAGAACTGTGCTTCTGCACTAGGCTTTAACCATACAGGAACCCTATCAGAACTGTGCTTCTGCACTAGGCTTTAACCATACAGGAACCCTATCAGAACTGTGCTTCTGCACTAGGCTTCAACACCTGCTCAGTCCACACTAACAAACAGCCACTAGCACCATCCTGTTTCTTGTTGCCTGTTTAATTTGTATGGCAAGATAAGCTTACTTATTTTGATACCTACTCTAATTTCTAAATGACAGAAATGAAAGCTTTTGCAATCTCAGGACCTACAGTCTTTTGTCAGATAGCGACTTTGAAAAGCTCACTCCTAGAAATTCCCCTCAAGAATCTGACCATACAAAAGTGACGGTCCATCCCTGAAAAATTAGTTTAACTTTCGGATCAAATTTACAGCTGAATACAACTGAAGCAATGACAACTCATGTTCCTAGGTCTGAACATACCATCCTAAGGTAGGGAAAACCACAAAATCCTTTGTCCTTTCTCTACTCAAAACAAGAGCTAACAGTTTTTAAAACCAATCCAAACTTTGCTACAGCCCCATCAACCACACAGGTCATATCAATGCTGTCACATTGTAACATTTTTTCATCATCACAAATTAAAATTGGAAATGTATTAATTAAAACAGGATTTAAAACCAATTCTGCTGTCCTTCCTAGCTTCCAGAACGGCTCTTTTTGGGTTTATGTCATCTATGACATGAAACAGTCAAACGACACACTGACGAGAAAATCCCAACTTGTGCCAACTTCACAGTGCCCAAATCCAACACCACCAGTCAAAAATGCTAAATTAAGCGTGCCCTTTCCTTTTCCTTACTGTAAGTGTGGTCAGTTCCTACTATAAATCGCACCAGCTGGCCCTATCTGGGCTGGGATAGGATGGAATGATTAGCAGCTGAGAGGAGTTGAAAGTGGGGGAAACTGACTGCTAGCTGTGACTTACAGAAGTGCACTATTTCATGACTGAAGATATGTAAGGAACTGGTAATGGTGGATCAACACCATTGCAGTGTGGCCAGGGAACAAACTGACATAACTGGGAGGACTCAGTTCTCTATTTATCAGTTTTCCACCTCCAAATCCCTACAATTATGAGAAAAAAAGTATCCAAATCGAAAAATGTGAATTCAGTTTCCCCCCCTAATTTTTCATTTTAAGAAGTCAATTTTCTCGGTCTTACATGTCTATTGTTCTTTTTTCAGCTGTGGTGTCATAATTGCAGGCCAAGCATGGTAATTTTCAAGCACAAAACCAACAGTGAGATTAAGACAAGAGCTATAAATTTCTGCAATATGAAAAATTTTTGTTGTTGTCTTTTTAAGTTTGATGAACTTGATGTCAAAATTAGTATTCATACAACTAAATTTCCATTTTTGAATTGAAAAGAAAATATCCATTTTTGAATTGAATAGAAAACCGGAAGAGCTGTAGCTCCTTTTCTGTTCACTGCACAAGATGTAAAAATGTCAGAGGTGTTACTGAAATTGTGGTGAAGGAATGTTTGCTCAGTGCTTTCTATGGAAGATGAACATCTGTCTTCATATGAGATTCTTCATCGTTAACCATTTGAGCAGCGAAACCTAAATTTGCTTATTTCTTGTCATCCCTTTAGGGATATAGAGGATTTTGCATAAAATCACATTAACCAAAAACATGCACGGTGTAACAGGGTATTTGAACAATTATTATAGAACAAAAATTGTCCGTTTCTGCATTTTCAACTCTTTGAACAAAGTTTTTGCATTATTTCTGGTGATACTAATCATTTTAACATCATTGAGCAGAGATGTATTTGGTTAAGAAAAGAGTTGTTTATACTTCAAAGAGTTTGGATGTTTAGCAAAACATTTGTCTATTTTGGTTTCTGTTTGAATGGTTTGTTTCTGGATGCAGCTGATTGTCTTCCAGTCTGAAAAGCTATCCTCAAATATTTATCATGATGAAAATTTTATATGACAAATCTTTGATTCAATCAGTATGGCTAAATAAGATACAAAACATTTTAGCACAAAGCGGATTTGATTTTGTGGGAGAGAGAGTTTTGTTCCACTATCAAATTCTACCAGTTCACATATCAAAGCCTTCTTAATAGATAATTTTGATAATGAATGGAGAGCTTAGCTGTGGGATAATTGTAGATGCCTTTATTACAAAACTGTAAAACTGATTTTGGCATGGAAAAATATATAACTTGTCTACCACCGTACCAGATGTATATGTTTACACTTATAAAACTTCATTGGAGTTGTCACAAACTCCCAATTTAGGTTGGACATTTTCATAATATACCGCTGGAAGAAAAGGTATGTTCAAAATGTAATTTGTCTGTTTTAGGGGATGAATTTTATCTTATCATGAAATGTTCCCACTTTATACATTTACGGCAAGATTTAAGTCTTCAGCATTTTCTTTAACCCATGAGTAGTAATAATTTTTTCAGGCTGCTGAAATGTAAATCTCGAAAAGTTCTTGTCTCTCAAAATTCATGAGATTTGCAGGTATTTTTCTGTAAATTTCATTTGTTGCCTTTCAAGAGTGCACATTGCATCTTTTACAGAAATTGATATACTTTTTTTTAAAAAATGTCTTCTGTCTTTGATATTGTTTATCGTTTTGCAATAAATTCTTGCTTTCCAGTTCCTGTTAGTATTGAGAATACTTTTGGGTGTATTGTAAGTTTTTTTTCCCCTCCTGTTGAATTAGTTTGTTATCCTCTATGCCCCAAAAGGGCTGAAAGGAATTTAATCTTAAAGTTTGATTTTATTTTATTTTATTTATTCTTTTATATTGAGGATGATGGAATTCTTGTGCTTTTTTTCATCCAGTCCCCGTGCGTATGC
>CM060328.1:31380057-31402557 GCA_030674155.1 Stramonita haemastoma | reverse complement strand
GAGCGGATTTCAATTCATTGCTTCAAAGCTCATTCTGTTTCATGTAGATACTCACTGATGATGGTGACAGTCTCATAATCTTGACCATTAAGTGTTGCTCCACCTCCTGTTCTAAAAGTCTTATCCGGCTATTCAGCAACCCTTCCCCCCCCCCCCCAACTGCTGGAATTGGTAATGCGGCTGTGTGTGTGTGTGTGTGTGTGTGTGTGTGTGTGTGTGTGTGTGTGTGTGTGTGTGTGTATGCACGATCGCATTCCCATGTGTGTGTATACGCAGGCCTGGGTACGTTCATGAATGCAATGATAATTGTGTGTGTGCGTGCGTGCGTGCGTGCGCGTGCGTGTGCGTGCGCGGGTGTGCACGATCGCATTCCCGAATGTGCACAGGCAGGCCTGGGTAGGTACATCCACTGATTGTGTGTGCATGAGAGAGAGAGAGAGAGAGAGAGAGGAGAGAGAGAGAGAGAGAGAGAGAGAGAGAGAGAGAGAGAGAGAGAGAGAGAGGAGAGAGAGAGAGAGAGAGACAGACAGACAGACAGACAGACAGACAGCAGAGCAGACAGCAGAGCAGACAGGGAGAATTACCTTCATAAAAACTGAAGTGATGAGGTTTCTCCCAATTACCACGGACCCATGTCTAGTCCTCGATTTTCCACGTGACCTGTCCCAAAGCCACGGTCAGTGTTAACACTTTCCACCAGCAGAAAATATTTTACTGGTTACATAGATCTAAAGGACTTATTGTTTTTTGGCTTTTATACTGCAGTGCCAGCGACTCTTCTCCGTGTACCTTGTGAATTTTTGTTCCTCGGCCAGAATTTTTTTTAAAGTTCACCAATGGTGGCCACGGCTTTGCCCACCATGAAGGTACCGCATTCCGACTTGAGGGATGATAGTGCATGCCATTTTAAAAGCTGCTGCCTGTTCCTACTGGCCCACACAGTGGCCTATTGTTTTCACAGGCAGAACGGATTTTAACATGTATGCCTGATGTTCTGCTGTGTTCACACACTGAACCTTGGCTTAAGGTCTCATCAGAAGGGCAATGGACTCCATTGCCGACTCGGAATTGATGGCAACTCCAAGGCAAAAATCTTGAACAGGCGTCTTGAATCCCTGTTGTCAGATTGCAGGTCAACCCTCTAACCACTAAGCTATCCAAATTAGCATTACTTCAATATAGTAATTGACAAGCTTTTTTGGCTTACCAGTTTTCTTGCCTTTTCTTGAACACCATTCATGTCTCCATGTTACTTTCTGCTTGCAGTGAGTAGATGATCAGAACAATCACTAACAAAGAAATATCATTGGCCACCACAGTACATGTGACTATTCCCTATTGCTCTCCCTACGTGACGTCATTAGCGAGGATGTCATCTTCCTCCAAACCTAAATCTAAATGTTCCATTTTTGCACAAGTAAAATCCCTGAACAGCAATACCAAGGATGGCGGGAAATTTCGAATAAACGTTGCCAAAAAAATTAATCATTGACTACAGTCGAAACAATGTTGCTGATAATAATGTCCCAGCTAATGATTACTCCCCCCCCTCCCCCACCCACCCCCGCCCCACCTTTTGAGGCCAGCACAGCTGTTTTGTTGTTTGTTTTTGGTCTAGGAAGGGGGCGAACAGAAATCTTCCTGAAAATATTTCGTTTTTTTCATTACAGATGAATAAATCGGACTGAAACCACAAGAAACACCAACTTACTCCGTTCTGTTTGAAAAATGACGATCATATGAACTACAGCAGCCCTATCCCACGGCGTAGATCGAACAGTAGGAGTCCTGGACTCCTGAGCAAGTTGAGACAGTCTTTTCCCTCATCTAAATTCTGCAGTCAGCTGCTGCATTAACACTCTCCTAAAACAGATTAATTTCGGAGTCTTACTTGCTTGGATCAATGACCACGTGCAAAATGACAGGTTGTATGTTACCAATCCCGCCAGTCAGCCATTGCAGTAATGGAGTATCTGAAAGTGACCAACCTGCTTTATGAAACTGGTCGGCGCGCTAATTTTAAAAATAACTCACGACTGAAAAACTTTTGAACAAACTTTTTTTTTCTTTTTTGGAGATGTAGAGTGCAGTGGCTCATAATTCATGATCCATATAATGTCGACCAGTTTTACTTCTTTTTTTTTACAATTTTTAGGACGCCACTAGTGCAAACGGGGTAAGCAGCAAAATCTTTGAGAACACAGTAAGATTACAATTTAAACTGTAGCGGTTTGACACTCACCTTTTGATGATGTTACCGTCCTTGGCCATTCTCTACCTTGCATGCCTGTTTTTCGCCATCGTCTCCATATATATATTTGTTTGCCTACAGAGTTGATAGGCCGCCATTCTCCCTGCTTGAATTTTTTGTTAAAAATAAACACTTGCATCGCCTGATGGGTAGGGTGGGCAAAGCAGGTTGGGTAGGCTATACCTTTTTTTTTTTTTTTTGATTATGACCGCACGTGCGCTGACCTTGGAAAGTGTTCAGGTCAAGGTGACGGGTTGTTGCATCTGGTTGTTAACATGATATTCTCTCTCTCTCTCTCTCTCTCTCTCTCTTCTCTCTCTCTGTTGGCTAGACGACGTGCTCTCTCTCTCTCTCTCTCTCTCTCTCTCTCTCTCTCTCTCTCTCGTAAAGAGAGAGGCATGACAGCGTGTTTATGAAACTGACAGCCGAATGGCGTGTCTACAGTGGAGGAGAGTAAGCAATAACTACAATTTCATACACTTTCATACGGATACAGTTATTGAATGCACAGAATTCCTCTCTGTGTGTGTGGTGTGTGTGTGTGTGTGTGTGTGTGTGTGTGTGTGTGTGTGTGGTGTGTGTGTGTGTGTGTGTGTGTTTTAAGTTGCTTTAGATTTTGAACATTAGACCGTTGTCCAAGAATTTCAACTAAAACACGGAGAAAGCTACAGTTTAAACTCTCATTCGTATGTAGACGGAACGTGACCCGAAGAACCAATTTAAAAACAACCACCACAGCAGCAGCAACAACAACAGCAACAACAACAACAAACTTGATGAGCAATTGTAGATAAGGTGTGCTTTATGTTTTCACCATTATGAAATGTCCAATTAGCTGTTATTTTACTCATTTACACTTTTGCTCGCTTATAAGAAAGCACATTCAAAATAGTGTTCAGGTGCTCGGATATAAGAAAGCCCGCTTAAAACAAAGCCCGCTTATAAGAAAACCTAAAATCGGGTCCCAATGACTCTCTTATAAGCCTATCCACAGTGTATATATATATATATATATATATATATATATATATATATATATATATATATATATTATAGGCCTACATCTGCAAATGTCCTGGCTGTGACAATGCCATGCCTCTCCTTGCTGTCAGCATAATTATCTGGGGCCGGATCACTGTCTCGTGCATTTTTCTCCAACATACACGTGGAAAAACTTAGCTTGACTTCTCACACACACACACACACACACACACACACAGAGTATCTCTCTCTCTGTCTCTCTGGCTCTGTCTCTCTCTGTGGCTCTCTCTCTCTCTGGCTCCGTCTCTCTCTGTCTCTCTTTACAATTTCTGTAATTATAAACGAAAAACCATGACTAAAATAAAGCAGGAACTTTTTTCGGAAAGAGAATATAAAGTGATCAATGCTTGACTGTCCGCTCAAGATCTGGGTGTATCACTTATCACAGCAATTTTTAAAAAAAAATTGCAAAGAACCCTTGAAAATATTGAACAAAAACTTACTACCAGACGCCTGACTGGTACTGGTATAGATAACAAGCTCGAAATAAGTTTTGATTGGGTGTTACTGAAAGCATTTGACTGAAACGGCTGGGAAACTATAAAAAAAAAAACCCTGTCAACAGGATTCTGTAATTCATGAGTTTGCTCGAAGATAAAGTCACAATAACTAACACAAGTAAATAAATGTATCGTCATTTACTGGAAACAAATGACACTTAAATGACAACGCCATATGCTCAACAAAAAATAAAAGAGGCTGTACTTTTTTAGGCCAGCTTGTTCAAATTTTATGCATGTATTGGTTTTTACCACCGGTATCTTATACTTTTCTCTGTTCTTGAGAATATTTGATATCGTCCCCAGTGGAATCTGCTGTTCATCTGCTATAGCCTTTTTCAGTTTGTGAAAGTTGGCCTCAACTTCTTTGATAAGCTTAATTTTCCTTTTGAGTGAAATTGACAGTCTCCAGCCATTTTGACCAGCGTTTGACAAAGACCTGAGGCTAGCTTGCCTTTCCGATTCCAGCAATCAAAAAGGGGGAAGAAAGGGGCCTACAGGCACCTGCCCAAGCTGTAATGCGAATGAATGAAAAAGAAACACAATGTTATTGCAGAAATTTTGCTTTGATGTGCCTATCCTTCAAAACTTGCCAGCCACATCTGGTATGACAGAATTTCCTGAAAGAATCAAGTTGGGTTTTTCGTGGAAATGCTTTCGGTTTGGTGAGCTCGCTTACAGGAAACTGACTGAAGGAGGTCTCCCTATTGCAAAGTAAAGTTCTCAAAACCGCTAGACTTTCTTATATCCGAGCTAACATCCTCCGTGGGACCAGAAATTGACGTTCTTATAAGAGGGGTTTCTTATAAGCGAGATTCTTATATCCGAGCTTTCGTAAGTCATAATAAAGAACACCTTCAAAGGAACCTTTTTTTTTTTTTTGCTTTCTTTTAAGAGGGATTCACTGTAAGCAAGCTTCTTATAAGCGGGTCCCACTGTACCTACCACATGCACTGCTACAGTACAGTACATGTGCACCATGCGTGCCTGTTCGTTGGTACTGTCTTTTTCGTGTGTGCCAACAGTGTTATGTTATAAAAATGCACTCACCTGCATACTGATTGCGACGATCCATCCTTTTAAATACTTTTCAAAATAGCTAGTAAAGGCGAAAGTAGCTTGTAGGTCGGTAGTTGTGCATTTTTATTATCTTATTATGTATAATGTCCTTATTCCTTTATGTTGTTTGGTACTGCATATAGTTTTACTGTTTAGTATCTTTTTATCTTGATGTTTTCCCTGAAAAGGGCGGGGACTGGATGTAAAAAAGCACATGAGTGCTTATCTATTATCCTCGAATAAAAGAATTTTGCCTTGCCTTTGCCTTGCCTTGCCTTGCCTTGTAGTCTAGCTGTGTGCATGCAACGATCTCGAATTTATCTCCCTTCGTGTAGCAGACAACCTTTCAGAACAAAGATGGCGACTTTCAGCCAATGGCAGCCAGCATAGGTTGAAGTGTAGCTAAGTCACATGACGCTCAAAATGGCAGACAACCCACCACGATCGCAACAGGTTCCAGAAAAAGAACGCGAAAGGTGAGACACACCGTGAAATGATACCGAGACTGTTCTGTGCATTTGTCATGCATTTGGTCCTATTGGCGTCAGATAAAATGCACGGTTATCAGGCTCGTTGTTGGCTGTTATTTTACCCCAAAACGATGAAAGACGATCGTCCACGTCACGCGGTGCTTGTGTACATGTCACATGCAAGTGACTGTATTATAAGTGTTTAGGTTTCGTGCACTTTATAGGCCTACCTAAAAAGAATGACAGTTGTGATTTTCTGTACTGCAGTACTGTTAGTTAAGCTGAACTTGATTTGATTGACTATAGGATGTCGCACATGTATACTTTTTCTTATTCGTTCTGCACACACACACACACACACACACACACACACACACACACACACACACACACACACACACACACAGTGACACACACACACACACAGTGACACACACACACACACACACACACACGCACGCACGCACGCACGCACGCACACACATGCACACACGCATACACACACACATGCACACACGCATACACACACGCATACACACACACACACACACGCATACACACACACACACACACACACACACACACACACACAACACACACACACACGTGTGTGTGTGTGCGAACACACACACACACACACACACACACACACACACACACACACACACACACACACACACACACACACGTGTGTGTGTGCGAACACACACACACACACATACACACACACACACACACACACACACACACACACACACACACACACACACACACTCACACACACACTAATCAATTTAATGCCCACACACTCACACATACACACATGCACACACGCATACACACACACATATGTGCGCACATGCACAAACACACACACACACACACACACACACACACACACCACACACACACACACACACACACACGTGTGTGTACACTAACACATACACGCAGAGCATCTTGTGAACATGATAAAAGCTGTTCCGCTTTTCGGAAGAATGGGCCATTGTGTGCCAGTGGGAACAGATGACAAAATTTACAGAACTGCATACACTGAGTTGAGGTCTCTGACACCTCACTCCTCAATGACCACACAATGACATAGGTTTAAAGTGTTAATCAGACAAAACTTGTTCATTTGATGACATGAAAATTTACATAATTTATCCTTAACCCTTCCACTGCTGGATATAATTATTGTTGCTCACAGAAATTGCACATAAAACAAATAATTTTTAGCCACGGCTACCTATGTTCGGTTTCAGGGTTCTTATATGCTTATGAATAACACTAGATAGGTAAACCTATACATTTTTGGAAAGTAAATACAATGAAGAAAATGAAACAAATAACAAAAAGGCATTAGCTAGTATGTAGCTGGAGATATCCGACAACCTGTATTGAAAAATCCCGCAGACAGGTAATCCCCCCCCAATCCACTCTTCATCAGCTATACACCCCCTTTCATGGCAAAGGCACAAAACAGACTGAACAGCAAGATGAAGCCAACATGTGTTCGATACATTGTAGCATTAATGTAAGAAATCTGCTTCATTCACGATCTTTACTTTCATCACTGTGGTATGCAACAATAATTGACTCAGACTCCCTGGTGTTAAAACAATCCTCTCGAGATCGTTGTCACTCCTATTATCGCTAATTACACAAAAGAAGAGAAGTTCAACATGTGATGGACCCAAACAAATGAAAACGAGGCAGGTTTCCGAAGTGTACCGATGGTAGTCGATTTATGTGGAACCTGACCTGTGCAAAGCCACAATCATGGCCTTCCGTAGTTTACCAGAATACCACAATCATGCCCCATCGCGCTCTACGGGTTAATATAAATGAATTAATGTGCTGCATTGTGTCCTGTTTGTTGCAGATATGAAGAACTACGCAAGAAGTTCAAGCAGCGTTTTGAACATGACCCAGTATTTTACGCCAGATCTCCAGGGAGAGTGAACCTTATAGGTAATGAAGATTGGTTTGTTTCATGGGGTTGCGCGACACGTGTGTGTGTGTGTGTGTGTGTGTGTGTGTGTTTGTGTGTGTATGTGTATGTGTGTGTGTGTGTGTGTTGTGCTGTGTGTGCATATGTGCATGCATGCATGTGTGTGTGTGTGTGTGCGTGCATGCATGTGTTTTACATTAGGATGACAAAACAGTGGGATTAATAATTACATGTGTTAGATCATTAATGTGATTATTTTGTGAAAAGTTAAATTATATCACGGTCAATTCTTACTTGGTTGAAAATTTGCTCAGTTTCATTCTGATTGAAAAATAGCTTGTTTGGTTTTGTGTTTTTCCTGTGGGGATGCCGGGGACCTGTCAGTATAAACAGCATCCCCACCTTCTGGAAATTCTGTGCTGGGAATTCCCTCTTTTCTATCCCTCTCTTTGTTTCGGCCTTATTCCTTGAACATGCCCAGCAATACATCCCCGAAGTCAAAATGCAGCAACCTTCACAGTGGGCAAAAAAAGGATGCATACAAAAAAAAATTGCCATTTGTGAATCTCGGAGCCTGTTATCTTTTTTAAGTCTTCCTGGGAAAAAAGGCTGTGGACAAAATGACCAAGAAGGCAGAAAATTGACAAGAAAGCGGTTACAGTACAAAAAGAAAGAAGGCAGAAACAAAGAGAGGGACAGAAAAGAGGGAATTCCTTGCACAGAATTTACAGAAGGTGGGGATGCTTTTTATACTGACAGGCCATCAGAGTCCCCATTGGGGAGGGGGGGGGGGGCATAAAATGGTATCAATAATGAATGAATAATTTCATTGTTGCCCATTGTTGTTTGTTTTTCTTTGGGCTGATAGATTATTATTCTGGCTATGCTGTGGTATAGTTTGTATCATTGCCGGTTTATATAATTGAAAATAAATTGGGTTATTTTTTGTTCCTTGGTTAGAGCTCCAAGGTTCACCAGTGGTGAGGTTTTTGCATATATGTGTCCATTTTTGCCCACCATAAAGGTAGTCACATTCTGACTCCAGGGATGTATGTTGGGTATGTTCATGTTTTGGTAACTCATCAAACACTGACATTAATTACAGGATCTTTAACATGCATATTTGATCTTCTGCATGTCTTTACATATATATACATAGGGTATTAAGAAATAAGCACATCTGCGCTTGAAGTTTACTGGGGAGATCATAAAAAATCCCGACTGTTAATTCATCAGACGGCACCAAAATTTGGCAAGTCTGCACTTGAAATTGACTTGGGCAATCTTTCCAAAAAAAACCACCCTTAATTCCTCAGATGCTGTGGAGATTCAAACCTATGACTTCATGGACCCATGAGATTGAGGTCAAATGATCTTAACCACTCGGGTATTGCATTGTTGCTGCCCCATGATGGTGTTGTGCTGTCTTGTCTGCAGGTGAACACATAGATTATTCCGGCTACGCTGTGCTGCCCATGGCTCTCGACCAGGACATAGTGTTTGCTGTCTCCCCAAACAGCGAGGGCAATATTGTGCTGGTCAACATCAAATCGGAATACAAGTGAGTTGGTGTGTGTGTGTGTGTGTGTGTGTGTGTGTGTGTGTGTGTGTGTGTGTGTGTGTGTGGTGTGTGTGTATGTGTGTGTGTGTTTGTGTGTGTGTGTGTGTGTGTGTGTACTTGTGTGTGTGCATGTGTGTGTACGTGTGTATGTGTGTGTGTGTGTGTGTGTGTGTGTGTGTGTGTGTGTGTGTGTGTGTGTGTGTGTGTGTGTGTGTGTGTGTGTACCCCCCACCCCCACCCAACCTCCCTCCTCCTATTTCACAGAGAATTCTCCGTACCCGCTAAAGACATCGCCATCAGCAAGTCTGACCCCCAGTGGTTCAACTACGCCCTCTGCGGGGTCAAGGGCACCCTGGAGCATGTGGTAGGGGGGTCAGGGTCGGATACGGCTGAGGGAGGGGGGGTCATGGGGTTCAACGCTGTGGTGGATGGGCGTATCCCCAGGAGTGCGGGACTGTCCAGTTCCAGTGCTCTGGTGTGCTGTGCTGCCATCACCATGAGTCACGTCAACGACTGGAAACTGTCGCTGGTAGGGAAAGAGGTTTTTTTTGTGTGTGTGGTGTGATGGTGCTGTACTGGTTTTTTTGTGTGTGTGGTGGTGCTGTACTGGTTTTTTTGTGTGTGTAGTGGCACTGGGTTTTTCTGTGTAGTGGCACTGGGTTTTTGTGTGGAGTGGCACTGGGTTTTTGTGTGTAGTGGCACTGGGTTTTTGTGTGGAGTGGCACTGGGTTTTTGTGTGGCGCTGTACTGGGGTTTTTAGTGTGGTGGCGCTGTACTGGGTTTTTTTGTGTGGCTTTGTACTGGGGTTTTGTTGTTGTTGTTGTTTTTTGGGGGGTGTTGTAGAGGAGGGGGAGTGAAGAAAGAAAACACACTGAAATTTAGCTCAGTGGTCAGAGCCCTCACTTTCCCCCAGCCATGGTTAAGCAGCATCGAGTGTGATTTCCAATTGGATGGGTGACCGTTTGCGTACCTATGTATTCCATGGTCCTTCAGTAAAGATCATTTTGACTCAGCTTTACACACATGCACATGCACACGCATGCATGCACGCATGTACACACACACATTCACACACACACACACACACACACACACACACACACACACACACACACACACACACACACACACACACACACACATATATATGCGTGCACACACAGATATATACTCACCCCACACACACACAACACAACACAACACAACACAACACAACACAACACAACACAACACAAGAGAACCTTCTCCCCAGAAACTGTCACTGATCACAGATACATTATGCTGCTTTCAGAAACAGCTGGCAGAGCTGACGGCTCGCTGTGAGCGCTACATCGGAACTGAGGGAGGGGGCATGGACCAAGCCATCAGCCTGACCGCCAACGCTGGCATGGTGGTGGTGATATATATATATATATATATATATATATATATATATATATATATATATATATATATAATATATATATATATATATATGTATTTAAAAATTTTTTTTTATTATTATTTTATTTTATTCTTTTATATCGAGGATAATGGGATAAGCACTTGTGCTTTTTTTTCCATCCAGTCCCCGTGTGTATGCAGTTGTGTAAATATTGTCATCTGTTCCTACCGACACACAATGGCCTACTCTTACAAAAAGTGGAACAGGATTTAATGTGTGCGCAAGATGTTCTGCGTGCGTTCGCACATGGGGCCTCGGTTTACAGTGTCATCTGAAAGACTTGTGGGGAGAGTGGAGTCAGCACTGATGTTAACTCCAGGGGAAAAATCCCCTCCAACGGGAATTGAACTCAGGTCGTCAGATTGCCCACGCAATGTTCTGACCACTAGGCTATCCCGTCCCTGTATAGACTGTATCAGTCAGTCTTTTAGATTTTTAAAAAATCTCTCCTGGTCAGTGCCTTGACTTGAAGCGTCTGTTTGTGACACTCCACCACAAAATGAGTCGCTTAGCACCTGACCCACTTTTCCACCAGCAGCCATTTTAGGCAGGTAGGGGTCAGGTTGTGTATTTTAAGATTTTGATTGATTATAAAACTATGGCAATCATTCTACCATTCAATGTATAATTGTGTTTCCTTTTGCCTTTAAATGTGTTTTAAAAACACCAAAGCCCTCATTCTCGCCACCTATTAGGATGCTTAATTGTCGATTTCTCATTTTGTCATTTCCTGCAGTCTCTCATTTCAAGTTGTAATAACTTTTGATAGAATTGTCCAAATTTCAGTCTGTTTTTTGTATTATTTAGCCATTTTGTTGCAGATTAATAATACTTAAATAACTAAAAATTGACCTTGTGCATGCGTGTGTGTCTGTGTGTATCTGTGCGTGCACAAATGTAAACCTGAGCAGGCCAAGCTGATCAAATTCGACCCCTTGGAGACTGAGGATGTGCAGCTTCCCCCTGAGGCCAGCTTTCTCATCAGCAACAGCCTGGCTGAGCACAACAAGGCCGCCTCTTCAGAGTTCAACACCAGGGTCGTCGAGTGTCGCCTCGCTGCTCAGGTGAGTCTGAACCCCTTTGAGTAAGCACAGTGCACAGATCCAACATCACTCAGTAAGGCCTAAGTCAAGAGTGCTAAATTTAGTGCTCTCCTTTCTTTTACCTAGTCCATGTGTGGTCAGCTCCTGCTATAAATAGTATCAGCTGGCCACGGCTGGGATGGAATGGGATGGGATGGTTAGCAGCTGAGAGGAGCTGAAAGTGGATTCTGACAGCTGTGTAAGTGCCTTGGTTGTGTGACTCGAATTTTGAATGGATACACGTAATTTCATACATCTATTTTTGTGTGTGTTTTTTCAATCCATTTCATATTTCTCTTGTAAATGTGAATGGATACACATAATTTCATACATCTATTTTTGGGGGATTTTCATTCCCATTTCATTTTTCTCTCGTAAATGTGAATGGATACACATAATTTCATACTTTTTTTTTTTTTTTTCATTCCCATTTCATTTTGAATGGAAACACATAATTTCATACATCTAACTTTGGGAGGGGGGGTTTCATACCTATTTCATTTTTCTCTCGTAAATGTGAATGGAAACACATAACTTCATAAATATATTTTTTTTTGTTTTTTCAATCCCATTTCATTTTTCTCTTGTAAAAATGTGAATGGATACACATAATTTCACACATCTAATTTTCTTTCTTTTTCATTCCCATTTCATTTCTCTCTCATACCAAAACCATCCACCAGGTTCTAGCCAAGTCAGAGAACGTACCTTGGCGAGAGGTGCGGAGGCTGCGGGACCTGCAGTACAAGCTGAAGGTGGGGGTGGAGGACATGGTGCCTCTGGTGGAGAGGACCCTGAAGAAGGAGGGGTACAGCAAGGAGGAGGTCTGCACCATCCTGGAGGTCACCCCTGAGGAACTGGCTGCCACCAGTCTCAGCCAGAACACCCTTGACGGTAGGTAGGGAGGGTGTGTCGGGGGGGGGGGGGGTGTAATTTTAAAATTTTTTATTTTATTTCTTTTATATCAAGGATAATGGAATAAGCACTCATGTGCTTTTTTTTTTTCATCCAGTCTGAGCCACAACACGCTCGAGGGTAGGTAGGGGGGGGGTAATCTTTTTTTTATATTGAGGATTTAATTAATTAATTTATTTATTCTTTTATATCGAGGATAATGGAATAAGCACTCATGTTCGTGCGTTCACACATGGGGCCTCGGTTTAAAGTCTTATCCGAAGGACTTTTGGGGAGAGCGGAGTGAGCACTGATGTTAACTCCAGAGAGAGAGAGAGGGGAAGTGGGGGGTGGGATGATGGGAAAGTGAGGAAGGAGAGCGAACGGGCCAGGGGGAGGGGCAGGTGGAGAGAGGAGGGGGTTGTGGGAAGCAGGGAAAGAATTAGAGTGTGTAAGGAGGAAACAGTGGGAAGGGGATGGTGCACTAAAAAAAAAAAAAATTGGGGGGGTCATAATTATTTTAGATACCCAATAGAAACATCAACAGGACATGATTAATATACTATATCATGGAATATACAAGCAAACCCAAAATACGCACGCACACACTCACACACACACACACACACACACACACACACACACACACACACACACACACACACACACAACACACACAACACACACAACACACACCAACACCTAACTCCCACTACCCACACAAACACACACCCAAAAAAACCCAACAAAATTTCCACCAAAACACATTTTTCCCCCAACCCCATGCATTTCTGTCAGTGTGTCGCAGTCCCCTCTTTCCAGCTGTACAAGCGAGCGCTACACGTGATCTCAGAGGCTGGGAGAGTGGTTCCATTATCTTCGATATAAAAGAATAAATAAATAAACAAACACACAACTCCCACTACCCACAAACACACACACAAAAAACCCAACAAAATTCCCACAAAAACACATTTTCCCCCAACCCCCTGCATTTCTGTCTGTCACAGTCCCCTCTTTCCAGCTGTACAAGCGAGCGCTACACATTTTCTCAGAGGCTAGGAGTGTGGTTCCATTATCCTTGATATAAATAAATAAACACCTAACTTCCACTACCCACAAACACAAAAAATTCATGAAATTTCCACCCAAACACAGTTTCCCCCAACCCCATGCATTTCTGTGTGTTGCAGTCACCTCTTTCCAGCTGTACAAGCGAGCGCTACACGTGTTCTCAGAGGCTGGGAGAGTGGTTCCATTATCCTCGATATAAAAGAATAAATAAATAAACAAGCACCTAACTCCCACTACCCACAAACACACACACACAAAAAATCCACAAAATTTCCACATTTTCCCCCAACCCCATGCATTTCTGTCTGTGTGTTGCAGTCACCTCTTTCCAGCTGTACAAGCGAGCGCTACACGTGTTCTCGGAGGCTGGGAGAGTGGTGCAGTTCAAACAACTGTGTGACAGCCGCCCGCCCGATGTGCTCAGACAGCTGGGAAAGCTGCTGGACGACAGCCAAGACAGCCTGAAGAACCTGTACCAGTGCACCCACCCTGAGACAGACCTGCTGGTGGATGATTGCAAGTAAGTGTGGGGTGGGGGTGGGGTAGGGGGCGGGGAGGTGGGGGTGGGGGGTGGGAGAGAAATGATGGGAGGGGATTTTTGTAGAAGGGTGATGATATTTGTTTGTTTATTTGTTTATTAATTCATTTATTGATTGATTGATTGATTGATTGATTTGTTTATTTATTTATATATTTATTAATTCATTTATTTATCTATTTATTTATTTGTTCTTTTATTCATTTATTTATTTATTCTTTTATTTCGAGGATAAATGAAGTAAACTTTCGTATGCTTGTATACATCCAGTCCCCAGTGTGTATACATTTTCATCAATTTTGTCATCCGTTCCCACTGGCACACAATGGCCTTCTCTTCCGAAAAGCAGAACTGGTTTTTATGTGTGTGTATGTGCAAGACGTTCTGCATGCATTCGCACAGGGGACCTTAGTTTATAATCTCATCTGAAGGACTTTTAGGGGGGGTGGAGTCAGCACTGATGTATATGTAGAGAGGAACAGGGTTTCTGTTGTTCTGATTTTGTGAAGGACATATGCCTTCCCTGCTCATGCCCATATATTTGTATGCATGTAAAACTTGGACCATGATAATAATAATAATAATAATGATAATAATGATAATGAGGATATATGGAAATTCTAGAGTGCTGACTCTTGCAAAGCAAAAAAATCAAAGCGCTTGCATTCAAATTATTCACACACATGGCACCATACACAAAAATAACGACAAAAATTAACAGATTTCAAATTTAGACTCTCTAAACACATGCATGCACAAGCACACACATGCACTCACGCACGCACGCACGCACGCACGCGCGCACAACACACACACACACACACACACACACAAACAACACACACACACACACACACACACACACACACACACACACACACACACACACACACACACACACACACACACACAAACACACACACACACACAACACACACACAACACACACACACACACACACACACACAACACCACACACACACACCCCACACACACACACCACACATACGCACACACACACACACACACACACACATACACACACACATTTTCAGTATTTTTCTTGATTTGTTAATGTTAAGATACGCGTGCATGCATGCTCACAAGCGCACAGATTAGATCTCTCTGTCTCTCTGTCTCTGTCTCTGTCTCTGTCTCTCTCTCTGTCCTCTCTCTCTCTCTCTCCTCTCTCTCTCTCTCTCTCTCTCTCTCTCTCTCTCTCTCTCTCTCTCTCTCTCTCTGTCTCTGTGTGTGTGTGTTTCTCTCGAACCTATCCAGTCTCCTATTGCAGGGTTGTCTGGTATCACTTAAAAGTGGAAAGATGTACAAATTGAAGACTTACTTACACACACATGCAGTACATACTCAACGATCTAAGAGTAATTCTGCATGCATGGTGTGTCTGTCGCCAGGAGCTGTGGGGTGATTGGCTGCCGGATGGTGGGGGCGGGGTGGGGGGGCTGCGTTGTCTCCCTTGTCGACGCACAGCAGACGGACGCTCTCCTGACCCAGATCAAGGAGAAGTATTTCTTGCCCAACCCTGTCAAGGCCCCACGCGTGGCTGAGGCCCATTTTGCCACACAGCCTGGGCAGGGAGCCATGATCTACATGGATTAATGGATGGGCTTTTTTGGAGTCGGGTTTTTTTTTTTTTTCCCCTGTTCAGCGTTTTTTTTTTTTCTTTTGTTTTGTTTATGAGGGTAACAACTGATCCCCAACAGCTTTGGGTTGAGTTTATGAGGGTTACGTGATATTGTTGTTTTGTATTAATTTTTTGTGGTGTGGATATCCCGATTGGATTATTTTGATAATGTATACAGAAAAGTTATGTATATGCATATGCATTTTTGCTGCTTGTTTTGTTTTGTTGATGGGCATATGTGATGCTCCACACCATAATGAGTCGCATAGGCACATTTTGACACTAGAGGTCAATTTTTTTGTTGTTAACATGTTATTGACCTGCAATAACAAGGTTATACAATACCACAAAAAAAACTGATTGACATTCGGACAATTCTATGAAAAGCTATTACAAATTTAAATGACAGGCTGCAAGGATTGATAGAATGAGAATTGTACAAGTTTTGTATCATCATAGGTGGTCAGAATGAGGGCTTCGTTGTTTTAAAAAAACATGTTTTAAAGCAAAAGAAAACGCAATTACATCTTGATACTTCAGTATATAGTAAAAAAAAATTGTATTGATCCATAATCAATCAAAATCTTTAAAATATCCCTTTAATCAACAACCTGACCCCCACCTGTCTAAAATGGCTCCTAGCAGAAAAATGGGTCAGGTGCAGTGCACCTCATTTTGTGATGGAGCATCATATTGTGTATGCTTTTAAAATTTACATTGTTGGGAATAATCAGGTATAATGAAAAATATGGGACCAAAGATTCAGAGATTCTGTTGCTTTTGTGGAAAAAAAGGGGTAGCTTTGCTTTCACAATTTTTTTTGCTTTGTCTCAGTTGGATTATGCCAGTTGTTATCTATTTTATTACTGAAAAGTCAGTGTTACAGGCTGGTCTACAAGTTAATGTAAAAGTCTCATCTTCAAGTCAGTGTAAAAGGCCAGGCCACAAATCAGTGTTATGTAGAGTGATATGATGTCTATGGAATACTGTAAAGCATGTTAGTCAATGTCTTATCTGTCATTGTACTTGTGTTGCTCGACAGTTGGTACTAAAGCCCATCTGTTCTCATAAGTTCTCTGTTCAGATGGGACTGTAAACAGAGGCCTCATGTGTGAGCACACGTAGAACATCTTGAGTCAGCATTAAAACCTGTTTCTCCTTTAGAATGAGTAGGCCATTTTGTGATGGTTTTGATGGATTGACCATATTTACAAAACTGCTATACACACATGGACTGGAGGTAAAGAAAAAGACCCAAAAAAGCACCTGAGTGCTTATTCCATGCTCCTCAGAATAAAAGAACATATAAAAGAAGGGAAAGCTCAGTGCTCAGAGCACTTGCTTTCCCCCAGTCAAGTTAAGCAGCGTCAAGCCTGGTTACCAATTGGATGGGTGACCGTTTGCACGCCTTGGCTTCAGTACAGTTCACCCAGCTGTAAATGGGTACCTGCCCTCTTCAGGGTCAGGAAGGTAAAGCAGCGAGGGAGAGAAGATGGGCGCCACCCTCAACATGCTGGCCCCTAGAGAAGCTGAGGTCTCTGGCACCTTGCCCCCCTACGACCACATAGGTTATGGGACACCTTTATAAAAGAAGACATGACCCCTAGTCATCACAGGTCTCTTTGTTTGTTTGTTTGTTGGCGTTTTAAGATTTCTACTAGAGACTGATGTACGAGAATGAAACTACAGTTTGTGCCATAGTGCCTTAAATGATGAACATAATTTTTTTTTAATTTGATTTTTTTTTGGTTTTGATGAACATTGATTTGGACTGCCTTACTTAATTTTAATTCATTTGATGGCAACACAAAAGTGTGGGATTTTTGTTTGTGTGTGTGTGGATTTTTTGGTCATATTTTGTTGATAAGAAAGTACTATTTTTTGTAGAAATCATTGTTTGTATGTCTTTTCTTTGTGTGAGTGCATGCATGCGTGCGTTGTTGGATTTTTTTTTCACTGTGTTTTCATTTTCTTGTCTGCAATTGTAAAATGTTACAGATTGTATTGAAAGATAATCGCAAGGAAATGTTGACAGCTTTAAGAAAAAAAAGCATAATTTTTTCTTCTTTTTCTCCTTCCTCTTTGCATTCTTCTTCTTTGCATTCTTATTCTTCTTTGCATTCTTCTTCTTTATCTTCTTCTTGTTTTTCTTCTTCAAATTCTTCTTCTTCTTCAAATTCTTTTTCTTTTGTATATATAATGATATATCATTGTTACAATCTTGATGCATTCCTTGCCATAAAAACCCCAACATAATTTGGTGTAAAATGATTACACTGGTATCAACTGTACTTAATATTGACAGTAAGCTGTTGATGGTATGGAAAATCGGTCTCTGAATTCTAGAGTAACACCCCCCCCCCCCACCCCCAAATATACTTTATTTGCTCTGTATTGCACTGTACTTAACTTCACATCACCACATTGTGCGCTTCACCACATTATAATGCACTGCACTGCTCAACTCCACATTGATGTGTATCACACTCAAATCAGGCAATGCGTAACAATGCAAATCATTATTGTTCACAAGGTGATCGATCATTACATCATTATTTTTGTGACACATCTCCAAAGTTGAGAAGCAGTTACCTTAACGTGGGTGAAACTGGTTGCATACGCAAAAATCTCACCATTGGTAATCCTCAGAGATTTAGCTGAGGTACAAAACAAAACAGAAAAATCTTTTATTTATTTTTATTTTATTTTATTCTTTTATATCGAGGATAATGGGAGAAGCACTCTTGTGCTTTTTTTTACATCCAGTCCCTGTGTAAGAAGTTTCTGCAAATGTCATCTGTTCCCACCGGCACATGATGGCCTACTCTTAAGAAAAGCAGAACAGGATTTAACGTGTGTGCAAGATGTTTGGCGTGCGTTCACACACAGGGCCTTGGTTTATTGTCTCATCCAACTCACTACTTGTGAATTGAAGCTCAGAGCTCTAGCTGAGAATGAAAAAAGAAATTAGAAAATTGATGGTAAAATAAATTTTGATGTAGACTGATACCTGTACATGTGTGACTGAAAGTCAGAGCTATCATGTGAAAAAGAGGTTGGGGTGGTTGTTGCAAGTGTTCAAAATGGAGCACTAGATAGACTCTGTATGGCTCAAAATAAGACTGTTGAGCTTTTATATAGGGTGCTGAATTGTCACACTACAGCCTTTGAGTGATGTTAGAATAGCCATTCTCATACATTATCATGTATGATATCTGTACTGTTTTTGTGGCACATTGATATACCTTAACCCTCTTGCATTAGGATTTCTGAACACAAACTGCCCCTAGATTTCGCATTCCATCACAAAATCAGGTCAGGCACACATGGTCGCTGGCCTTTTCCTCCTTCTAAGTACATACCAGCAGCTATAATTGCTTCCAGACTCTCAGCAAGCTTTGTACCTCTAGCACACCACACACACACTTATACACGTACACGCACGCGCACACATGTACGCACGCATGCACACATGCACACACACACACACACACACACACACACACACACACACACACACACACACGCACACACACACAGAAGTAAATCACCTTCATATATCCATTTGGGGCACCACTGAAATTTTTGCAACCAGGTGGAATTAGATTAGCATAGAAGAAAATCAGTGGAAGAGGGGGGGGGGGGAGCAAGTGAAATCAAATAAGATTATGATATACTACTCATAAATACATGGTAATTGACTTATGTATACTATATTTTACTGATGACTTTTGTTGCTGTACATTTTGCTATTGGTGGTGTTGTCGCTGTTGCTGCTGCTATTGCTGTCATGTTTTTGGGGGGGCCATTGTCATTGTAGCTATTATTGTTGGATTTTGTGTTGTTGTTGAAGTTACTGTTGTTGTTGCTTTTGCCATTGTTGTTTGCTTCTGCTGTTGTTGTTGTTGTTTTGTTGCTATGTTTTTTTCTGTGCTTTTGATCAGCTATCTTATATCAAGAAATGAATAAATCAATGCAAGAGGTTTATGTGTGTTTGCTTTGTTTTGCTTTATTTGATTTTATTCTTCTTCTCTCGTTTGCTTTACACTGTCAGATGTGTCTGGGAAAAATAACGGCATGTCCTTTCCAGCTCCTCTCGTGGGCCATACAGCTTGGTGTGTAGGGTTATCTCCGTCGGCCACACTTTCTTCCTCAGGTCGCTGAGAAAAAGAATGAGGAAAGAAGAAAAAGACAATCAATGAATCAATGCAATAGGTTTACCTGTGTTCGCTTTGTTTTGCTTTATTTGATCTTATTCACATGTTCAAATTTGAAGGGGTCTTTGCTCACGTGTACACAGCAGTGTACACAGCAAATGCTATAGGATAGTTTCAAGTTGCACATAAAACATGGGAAGAGTGCATGGTTTGTTTTTTGGGGGTTGTTTCTTTTTTTTCTTCTTCTTTTTTTTTTTTTTTTTTTTTTTACAGTGGGTGCAATATTGGATGGTTGGTGTGTTAAGCAGTATGAAATAAATATGAAAAGGGGCAGTTTATTTTCAAGGTGTTTTGTTTTGTTTTTGATGTCTGACAAGTGGAAGGGATTTTTGCTCTCTCTATCTGTGTGTGTGTGTGTGTGTGTGTGTGTGTGTGTGTGTGTGTGTGTGTGTGTGTGTGTGTGTGTGTGTGTGTGTGTGTGAATCTCTGTCTGTCTGTGTGTCTGTCTGTCTGTCTATCTGTCTCATTTTCTCTGTGTGTGTGTATATGTCTGTCTGTCTGTCTGTCTCTGTCTGTCTGTCTGTCTCTGTCTGTCTGTCTGTCTGTCTGTCTGTCTGTCTGTCTGTCTGTCTCTCTCTCTCTCTCTCTTCTCTCTCTCTCTCCTCCTCTCTCTCTCTCCTCCTCTCTCTCTCACTCTCTCTCTCTCTCTCTCTCTCTCTCTCTCTCTCTCTCTCTCTCATTCTGTGTGTGTGTGTGGTGTGTGTGTGTGTGTGTGTGTGTGTGCATCTGTCTGTGTATGTGCATTTGTCTATGTGTGTCACTGTGTGTCTGTCTCTGTCTCTCTGTCTCTGTCTGTCTGTCTGTCTGTCTGTCTGTCTGTCTGTCTGTCTGTCTGTCTCTCTCTCTCTCTCTCTCTCTCTCTCTCTCTCTCTCTCTCTCTCTCTCTCTCTCTCTCTCTTCTCTCTCTCTTTGACCCCCCCCCCCCCCTCTCTCTCTCTTTCCCTTGTCTCAATACTGATCTGCATTTACACACAAGCTTCTACATGAGTATTCAACACATACTGTGCAAAATAAAATTCATCCTATCTTTAAACCCCTACATGCAGAACTGCTGACCATCTGTCTAATATGGAGAGACAGACAAACAGAGAAACAGACAGACGTATGACAGACACAGAGTCGGCTAGATAGACTGAGATTTGGACATGCATTACCTGCTAAATGAAAAGCTGAATGTTACAGAGTGACACAGACAGACAAACAAAAAACAGACTAATGCAATGAGTGCATATGAGGGCGGATGGGAAACTCGTAAATGCAGGCATACAGACAGGTTAGCAGAGACTGATACAATGTCTGCATAATAGGACAGACGGAAAACGTATACAGACAGACCAACAATTTAACGGGTAGACGGAGGATAATATAATGTCTACCCCCGTGTGGGGTGCCGGGAGGGGAGAGGGGGGCTTTCAGTATAAATAGCATCCCTACCTTCACTGTGCCAGACAGACAGAGACAGAGAACTCCAATGACTGCTGCACAAGAGGAGAGGGGTGCGGTAGGAAAGCTTAAACCTTTTTGCTGTAACAGGAAACCTCAGGTCATCAGCAGCAGACGATCAGCTCCAGGAGGTCAGTGACCTGAAGACCCGACACATTGGCAGTCTGACCAGTCCACTATCTCTCTGCTTCTGAGGGTACCACACACCTCAAAGTGTTGAATGGCTTCTTTAGCATTCCGAGACACGTTCTCCCCCCCCCCCCCCTCTCCCCCCTTCTTTCTTTTTGTGGGGATGGCAGAGGGGGGGCTTGTCAGTACAAACAGCATCCCTATCTGGGTGGTTCGGTGGTCTAGAGGTAACGCGCCTGTCTAGAAAGCATCCAGTTGCATGCAGGAAAGAGGGGGGAAAAAATTGGGTAGGCGCTGCACTTGTGGCGACGCACTCTCTCCGGGGAAAGCAGCCCGAATTTCACGCAGAGAAATCTGCTGTGACATAAAGTGGTACAAAATACAAAAAAATACAAAATACAAAGTGAAAAGTCCGAGTCGAAGTGTGCCCTGGTTCGAATCCTGTTTGGGCCTAAAACTTTTCCCCCATCCATTAAACCATGAGTGGTGGTCTGGGTGCTAGTCTTTCGGATGAGATGATAGAGCGAGGTCCCGTGTGTTACACATTATTTAGCGCACGTAAAAGACTCCACGGGGCGGGATATCTCAGCGGTCAGAGCACTCGCTTTCCCTGAGTCAAGATAAGCAGCGTCGAGCGTGGTCACCAGTTGGATGGGTGACCGTTTGCGCGCCTTGGCTTCAGCACAGTCCCCCCAGTTCACCCAGCTGTAAATGGGTACCTGCCCTCTTTAGGGTCAGGGAAGGCAAAGCATCGAGGGAGAGGAGATGGGCGCCGCCCTCAATATGCTGGCCCCTAGAGAAGCTAAGGTCTCTGACGCCTCGCTTCCCTACGACCACACAGGTTATGGGACACCTTTACCTTTTACCTTTGAAAGACTCCACGGTAACAAGAGAGTTGTCCCCGGCAAAATTCTTTAGAAAAAAGCCACTCTGGTAGGGAAACAAATACAGTTGCAGAGAGGAAAAGAAAAAAAAGGGTGGCGCTGCTCTTGTGGCGACACGCTCTCCCCAGGGAGAGCAGCCCGGATTTTACGCAGAGTTATCTGCTGTGACATAAAGTGGTAGATAAAAAATGTATTTAAAAAAAAACTTCAGGAGAAAATCTGTGATCTGTGCTAGCAATTCCTTTCATTTTTTCTATCCCTTTCTTTTGTTTCTGCTTTGTTCATTTTATTTTGGGGACGGGGTAGCCTAGTAGTCA
>CM060328.1:31362557-31372557 GCA_030674155.1 Stramonita haemastoma | reverse complement strand
TGGATGTAGGGCCATATGATTAGAGTCTGTCCATGTTACAAGTTTATTGATGTCTTTTTGTAGATCTTTGCATACTGATTTCACATCTTTTCCTGAAATGTGCAAGGTTGTATCGTCAGCAAAAAGTTCACAACAAGAAGAAAGATGCAAAGGAAGATCATTGACGTATATTGTAAACAGTATTGGGCCTAGAACAGATCCCTGTGGAACACCAAATTTGACAGGCATTAGTGAAGATAGTAACGAATCTTGAAGGACTGCTTGTCTTCTATTAGTAAGGAAAGAGGTTAGTAGTTTAAGCGCTTTGGGGGCCAAGCCATAGATTGTAAGTTTCCTTAACAAAAGATTCTGATCAATAGTGTCAAAGGCTTTGGCAAAGTCCACGAAGACTACTCCTGTCAATAGATCATTATTTATATTTAAGTGCCACTGTTCTAAAAGGTTACTGAGAGCTGTATGGCATGAATGATTTTCTCTAAATCCACTCTGATTTGGGTGGAACAAGTTATTGAATGTAAAATGTGAAAGCAGATTGCGTTTGAGATGCTTTTCTAGAGGTTTGGACAAAGTAGATAGAATAGATATAGGCCTGTAGTTAGAAGGGTCGTTAGTATCACCAGATTTGAAGACTGGAATCACCTTGGCATCTTTAAAACTTTGAGGATACGAACACTTTTCAATGCAAAGGTTATAGATATATGTAATATGTTCAGTAATTATGGGTGCAGAGATACTTAAAATTTTACTGTCTAAGTCATCCACACCACGGGAGCTGGATTGTTTCAATAAACACAATTCACTATAAACCTCACTAACACTAAGAAACTTAAAGTCAAGCTTAGTCTGTATTCCTTTAGAACAACAGTAGTCTTTTAGTGAATGCAAGTCATTATTTACTGAATTATTAGTATTGATTAGTCTTTCTGCTACAGTGCAGAAGTGTTTGTTCATGCATTCAGCAGATAAATTTATAGCTGAAGAAGGACATATTTTGGAAGTTTTACCTGATAGCTGATTTATGGCTTTCCATATCAATTTAGGGTCTTTTTTATGAGCGATAAGTTCTGAAAAATACTTGTTTCTAGCTGCTCTTTTCATAGATGTCACTTTATTACGTTGCTGTTTGAACTGGTCATTTTTTCCTGTTGACCTCAGTAATTTATCACGAATAGCTATTGCTTTATTGATTTCATCAGATAGCCATGGTGGCTTATCTTTTGGCTTAACACGTTTAGTCTGAATAGGCGCATGCTTGTCAACAATTGAAGAAAAGATACAATACCAAGTAAACAGAGCTTTGTCAGGATCAGTATACTGATAAACATCAGTGAAGCTTGCTGCACATAAGTCAGACATAAAATTATCAGGATTAAATGATCGGTAGCTTCGAAAAGATATACATTTGTGGCTACATTTAGGAATTTTAATACCTTTTTTTGACCAAGTCAGGCAAATTGGAAAATGGTCACTAATACCAACAACTGGTACAGACATTTCTACTATATTAGCTGGGTTGGTGGTATAAATATGATCAATTAGTGTCTCTGAATGTAATGTTTTTCTGGTTGGAGTGTCAACCATTTGGGATAGATGATATAATTCAAATGTAAGTTTCCATTTGTCATGTGGCTTAATTAGGTCGATGTTAAAATCGCCAAGCAGAATTATCTCAGTTGCGTAATCTGATGCCTCGTCCATCATGAGACAAAAACGATCAAACCAATTGACCCGTTCGCTAGGATTTCTGTACAGAAATCCAAACAGAATAGGTTTATTTCCCTTTAATTGAACCTTCAGCCAGACACATTCAATATTATATTTATCAGAAAAATTAACCTGAGTGTAGTTAACAGACCTATGTACATATATTACCAAACCTGTTTCAAGTTTCGTTTTAGCATCTTTTCTAATAATGTTGTATTCAGGAATTGATATTACACTGTCAGCAATTTTATCAGATAAATGAGACTCTGAAAAGCCAAAAACATGGAAGTGGTCATTTGAATTAGACAGAATAGAAGAAATATCAGATACTTTATTTAACAGATGACATATATTCAGGTAGCCTATTCTTAATCCAAATTTGCTCAACCATTTATCAGTACTGACATTGTTAGTCATAGTTGTTAGAGATGGAAAATATCAGCACAACCTCAAGGACCCTGTATTTTGGGTATGTAAAGGATTCTTGAACTAGCAATTATAAGACAATATTCAAAACATCCAACTGTACATATATGTGCAAAGTGTAGTGCACACAAAAGATATGTATATAATTAGCAGAGAGCAAACAGAGATGTCAATAGGGGAAGAACAAAAACAAAATTCACCCTATCTCCAACAACAAGCAAAAAACCAAATTCTGAACTGAGAGAAAAGAACAAAAAAAAACCAAAAACAATCACGCTTCAGTAATCTGCAGACTCAAGGCAGTATGTAATGTTCAAAATACAAAAGCTTTCTCCTGCGGTAAAGACGTTCCTTTCCTTTGATCTCTTCTCAGATTTGCAACAATCTCTTCAGTGTCCCCAGTCCATGATTCCGCTGGCACAATTGATCCACCAGGTGAGAATCATCATAAATTTAATACTGTACATAAAGGCAAGGAAAATACCAAGAGCCTCAGGAGAAAACAAACTAAGACACTAATGAATTTAAGTAACTAGAAAGTTTTCCTTGATATTATTAACAACATGCATAAAAAGTAACCAAATGTCTCCTGCTATGATTTCAACACTCAATTAGACATGAGACAACCACATTGATAAGGAATTCAATGAGAGTATTTAAAATTAAAATGACCGCCATGTCCCCAACCCACCCTTTTTTTTTTTTTTTTATCCATCAGCGTTTTACTTAAAACCCAGCATCTCATTAAGACACCAGTTGCGATGCTAAGTTAATCAGTTGCTGTGCATACTGATGGGCAGGATTGCTGGATAGCCAACCCTGGGGGTTTGAATGCCCAAAGGGTACAGGGGGGTAGTAAGGTGAGGCAACAGGGTTTGAAGGAAAAGAAGGTAGTCTAGAAATAAGGTCTCTATCTTGGAGACCATAAGGAGGAAACTGACATTGAACTGGAAATTTAGGAGGGGGATACTCTGAGTGCATGAAAGTTGGTTGTCTTGGTACAGGGCGGAAATTTGGTGGAGCCCTTGGGGCAGAAAATGATGGCTGTAAATTTACATCAGTCAGTGGCTGGGTGTGATCAGCAACAAAGGATACATTGTTATTGGAGGGTTCTTGAGTCTCCAAGGTTGCTGGTCCCCCAGATGAAGCTGGAGGATGATGATCCAGCTTAGGAAGTCCAGGCTGGTGGCTGTTCCTAGAAGGTAGAGGAGGGAAGTCCACTGGAGACATCACGGCTGGAACACCTCGGCCCCTGGTTGAACTGGTGTGCCTGAGGGGTCTGTCCCATTCAGCACGGAGATTTTCTTGTGCACCCCCTATGTTGTTTCTGAAAGGGGGATGGCCACTGGGAGCACCACCCTGATCTTTAAGAGGTAACATATTATTCACATAAATATCATCAGAACTTAGATGTGGCGGCTGGGGGGGCTTGCTTGAAGGTGACAGCCAGACGGGCTGTACCTTTAGCGCTAGGATGAAAATTATCCTTATACAGGGCTTGGCGAGGAGCACCGTTTTTTGTGATGAATGTTTGGTAGTTATCCAACATGTTTGTCTGTGATCTTGAGCATGCTGCATAAAGGTTTTGGTTAGAAGGTGTGACAATATTATTTAATATGTGCCTGCCCCGTGCCGGAATGATTGAGCTAAAAGCCACATATGCATTTGGAAAACGGGTTTTGCATAGCAAAATAATTTTAGACCAGGTTTGAATCGAGATTTGTCCATTAGAACAATCGTTAATTCCCACATGTATGATGACAGTATTGATATTTTCTTGTCTGTTGAAGTCCTGTAACCAGTTTAACAAATCTGCCACAGTTAGTCCAGGGATGCAGATTTTAAAGAGTGGATCATTAGTTGTTCCCAGTCTTTTGGGATTGATGTATCTGATGACAGAGTCACCTATCAGAAGAGAGGAGGCTGTAGCTGGGATGGTTAGTTCTTTTAAGATTTGCTGTGAAGTTTTTCCTTGTTCAGAGTGAAGTTGTGTGGTTGCATGATTAGGATTTGGCAGGACTTTGGGAACAGTGATTCAGAGCTTGGAGAAAAGTTTTCACTCTTATTACCTTTGGGTTGTCCCTCATCCTGACTGAGATGAGAAAGCAGCTCATAACGGTTTTGGATTGGTACAGTAATGTCGGATTTAATACCTTTAGACTGAGTCTCAGAACTGTTTTCTACTTCTGCATTGTCATTTACAACAGTTGGGTGAACAGAGAAGGTGTCTTCAACTATTGTGTGGACAGGTGGAGGTGAGAAAAGAGGGTTGTCAGGAAGAATTGCCCAAGTATCTTTGTAATTGTCACAGCCGTTGGCATCACAGTCAGTAGAAAGTCACACTGTGTAGACACAGTATTAGTCTGAGGGCTTCTTTTCTTCATCTGTTTAATTTCAGAGTGGATTGTACCTAAACTTGTTTTGATTGATTTGTTATCTTTAATCACGTTATTTATTGAGAGGTCAAGTTTTAACAAGCTGGCTTTAATGTTATCCACTGTAGAAACAAGAGATTCAACTGTCTTGTCAAACTGCCGTTTCAGCTCATTTTTAATAGACACTTTGGAGTTTTCAATGCTGGACATGAAATCAGCATCACGCTCAGCTTGAGCAGCTTGCAGACTATCAAGAGCTGTTTCCATGTAATGGAGCTTGTCAGAAATGTCCTTATTAGCTTGCTGTGAAGGGCACAGCGTCCTTCTTCTATAGCGTTTCGCTTGTTTTGACAGTTTAGGAGTCTTTTTCACACTGTTTCTGGATTCAGTGGCAGCATTAGGGTTGTGAGCAATGCTGTCACTTAAATTAGGTATAGCCTGATGAGCATTATCTAGATCATTGTTTTGATCCAGAAAATCATCAGCTTGTACGTCTTTTGTCTCTTCAGAGTCAGGTGACAGAGGAGAAAAGTCCTCCATATCACCTAGTAGTCTTTTCTCAGGAGGCAACTGTTCTGGAGAAACAATAGTATCAGGGAAGACACAACATGGGGAGTAATTGTAGTCCAGCTGCAAGCTGGTGGCAGTAACTGTAATGCACTTTCGTTTTCTGACAGAAAAGTCAGAGGATGAGAAAGTATTTTGTCATAAAATGTTTGAGTGTCATCATCATGGCAGTATTCCAGCACTGCATCTTTTAGCATTTCGCACTCCTCCTCCTCCCATGGAGCACAAAGTATACCCTGACACAGTAGGGTTCCAGAGCCCTGACGTGTAAAATATAAGGACACAGTAATGCACTTTAACTGTTTATGGAACACACGAATAACCGATTTAGCCAATTGAGTGGATATGGGTTCCTCAATCCAGATTGGAAGGGAAAGAGGACAGTCATTACAGTCATAGTCAGATTTTTCAACTGAGATATTGTCATCAGTGATAGATGCATATCTATAAAACAGACAGTTTCTCCACGCAGTAAGTTCTTTGTCAGAGCATGAGAATCGTTTCTGAAGAGAATCTAGTGTAGGTTGTAGTTTATTATCTTTTTTCACTGGAGTGTCATTCCTTACAGTTGTTGACATGGTTAGTTTTCATTACTAAGTCATGTGACTTTTCTTATCGAGACATGAGTCATGTGATATAATAGCCATGTGACATCACAGAGGTTGCGATAGTTCATCATGCCAGCTACACAGATTGGGGACAGGGGAGAGAATTACAGGCAATTCATTTTGACAGTTCACGAATTATGCACCTTTGGAAGTGTCCAGCACAAAACACACTTTATGTCAACAAGGCAACTGCACGTGCAAAAACGGCCCAACTGTACAGCACAATATAAGTTCGTGAGTTAATAGCAGGCCGGCACAATTTCCTTCATTTCCTTCATTATCTTATATAAAATTGTTTTTGTGCTAATTACGGTCCATACCTGAGGTTTTGACAAGAAACATCGATACCTTTGCTTCCTTTGTATCTAAGCACACCCTTCTGCAAAGTATCAGAACGAACAGCACCGTATAACACCACGGACAGGGCAATATCTGCAGAGCGACTAAATACACGTCTTGAGAAAGAGAGAGAGAGAGAGAGAGAGAGAGACAGAGACAGAGACAGAGACAGAGACAGACAGACAGACTGACAGACAGAGACAGACAGAGTCAGAGAGAGAAAGAGACAGACAGAGACAGAGAGAGACAGAGACAGACAGACAGACAGACAGACAGAGCCAGACAAACACACATACACAGACGGACACAGACAGACAGACAGACAGAGACAGGGAGTTGGCTGAAAAGGAGAACAGAACGGAACAAAAAAAATCTTTATTTTCAGAAGGTAATAAAGAAAAAGATACAAAGCCTTTCTTTTATCCTGCCCTCGGGAAAATAAGAAGGGAAGGAGAAAAAAGAAAGAAAGAAGCAAAGCATAGAGGGAAACGTTCCCACGAAAATAAAAGATCATGCGTCTGAATTGATCAGCATATCTTCAATCTCTGCCTACGCATACCAGATGACGTATCTAGAAAATGACGTTATAATCCGGGGCCATGGATATAAAAGGTTAGTGCAAGACATGAACCATCAGATACATACCAAGAGCGATAACGAATGCAGCTATAGTAACACAACAACAACAACAATAGGTGTCAACAATGCCAAAAATCAACAATTGTAAATAAGAGCAACATAAACAGCTATGTCACGTCTTCCTTCTCTTTCTGTCCTTTACTTAGTTGTGAGAGTATGTGTGGATGTGGTTTTTTTTTGTTTTCTTTTCTTTTCCTTACGTTTTTCCTATGCTTCTTTATTTTCTTACCTTACTTTATCATTTTTGTGAATATTTTCCTTGCTTTTTTATATGTATGTAATTATGCAAAACTGCATATCATTATATATAACAATGTACACAATTCTAAAACTGATCATAAATGGTTTTAAAAAGCAAAAAAAAAAAAAGTAAATAAAAAAACTCCATCAACAGCAATTGCAATCGATAGCAACATAAACATCATTTCTAAACAATAGCAATGTCAACAGCAATTGTAAACAATACCAACATCAGCAACAATTTCAAACAATAGCAACATCAACAATCATTTCAAGCAATAGCAACATCAACAATCATTTTAAACAACATGGCATCGACAACAATAATGAACAATAGCAATACCAATAGCAATTACGGCAGCAAAGTAAAAAAAACAACAAAAACGAAAAAAAAAACCGAAAAAAAAAGTTAAGCAATAGCAACATCAACAATCATTTTAAACAACAGCAACATCAACAGCAATGTTGAACAATAGCAATACCAACAGCAATTGCGGCAGCAAAGTAAAATAAAATAAAATTTTAAAAAAGCCATCAGAAATAATGACTGACATTAACACTCATGCCTACAGCAGTGCAGTACCATACGCAACAGTGGAAAACAGCTCTGAACAGTGTCAGCACCTAGAACAAATCAGGCCTTTATCATCACCATCAGCATCAGTGGCAGCAGCAGTAGGAGCAACAACAGCAGCAGCAGCAGCAGCAGCAACAGCAGCAGCAGCAGCAACAACAACAGTAGCAGCAGCTGTAGCAGCAGCATCGTCGTCACCATCGACATCCCAACCGTCTTTGCCGTCACTGTCGTTACCGTAGTCGTCATCATCATCATCGTTATCATCACCATCACCATCGTAATCATCAGCATCGTCGTCGTCGTCGTTGTTGTTGTTTTTATCCTCTTCATTATCCTTATTATTATCATTATTATCATCATTAACACCGACAACAAACAGAAACAACAATGACAGCAGCAACAACAGCGAAACACAACTTCCAGGAACATAGGGATTACTAGTAAATGAGTCAGCTCAAAACGACTTTTGTCTCCTTCATACACAATACCCAACCTGCCCCCCCCCCCCCCCCACCTCCACCATCCCCACCATCCCCCGACCCCGCCCTTACCCCCATCGCCACCCGCTACAAAACCAATAACAACACACAAGGGCACTTAGTGCCACAACGTAAAACAATGATTCATATTCTCAAGGTCTCTTCAAGACAACCCTAGCCTTTCGCAAGGGAATCAAATTCTCTCTCTCTCTCTCTCTCTCTCTCTCTCTCTCTCTCTCTCTCTCTCTCTCTCTCTCTCTTTAAAGCACCTCCAACAACCCCACCCCCACCCCCACTACTTTACTCACCGCCACCCCTTCCCTCCCTATCCCCCTTACCCATCCTCCCTCCTGTCTTTGCTAGACTCTCTCTCTCTCTCTCTCTCTCTCTCTCTCTCTCTCTCTCTCTCTCTCTCTCTCTCTCTCTCTCTCTCTCTCTCCTCTCCTCTCCTCTCCTCTCCTCTCCTCTTTCTACCCCCCTTTTATCTCCCTCCCACCCCCCCCCCCCTCTGACTGTAAAAGGCAGCGTCACGTTTTCTGTAAGAGTAGGAGATTTTGTGTTTTGCAGTCTACAGAATTGCGTATTCCTTCGCAGAAGCGAGTAGGCCTACTGTTGTAAAGTCCGTGACTGTTGTTGTCTGTAAACTGACCATGGGCAAAGGCCGTTGTTATTGTTGTGGTGGTGGTTGTTGCGTGCGTTCTTTGGATGGTGGTGGTAGTGGTGTTGTGAGGGTGTTGATGTTGGTGGCGGTGATGTTGATGGCTACAGAAGTGGTGGGGGTAGGAGGATTTTACACGCGCACGGACAGCAAGAATAAGAAAGGTTTCGATTCTGGTGACCATTCTGGGAAGCAGAATCATCGTCAGCGATATTCTCCTGATTCGGAGTGCCTATGTGGTGAGTTTGGAAGTGGGGAGATGGATGGCGGGGTGGGGGGGGGATAGAAAGAACGAGAGAGAGAGAGAGAGAGAGAGAGAGAGAGAGAGAGAGAGAGAGAGAGAGAGAGAGAGAGAGAGAGAGAGAGAGAGAGAGAGAGAGAGAGAGAGAGAGAGAGAGGACAATAAAGACCAATAAAAAAAAAGTTCAACCTGCGATTCAGAGAAAAGAAATTGATAGAATTATATTCAACAAAGACATAATCCCTAACTGACCCAAACATTAGTGTCAAAATAGATAGAATGATTATACTGCAGTAAACTAGTTGAAGTTAATCTATTTACTCTTTGATATCGAGGATAATGGAATACGCACTTATGTGCTTTTTTTTTTTTTTTTTTTTTACATCCAGCCCCCGTGTGTATCCAGTTTTGTAAATTTTGGTCATCTATTCCCACCGGCACACAATGGCCTGTGAAACAGGGAGGGGATATCTAAAAGCTCAAGAGAGAGATCAAATGAAATCAAATCAAACAAATTATATAATAAAATTTGTAAAAATCAAGTCAAATCAAATCAAATTAAAGTCTTTTATTTCGAGGATAATGAATAAGCACAGGTGTTTTTTTTCCACATCTAGTCGTCGCCTTTGAGAGAGAGAGAGAGAGAGAGAGAGAGAGAGAGAGAGAGAGAGAGAGAGAGAGAGAGAGAGAGAGAGAGAGAGAGAGAGAGAGAGAGAGAGAGAGAGAGAGAGAGAGACAGACAGACAGACAGACAGACAGACAGACAGACAGACAGACAGACAGACAGACAGACAGACAGACAGACAGACAGACAGACAGAGACACAGACAGACAGACAGACAGACAGACAGACAGACAGTCACCCCCCACACACACAAACACCCCAATCGGTATAAAATAATAAAGAAAATAATAAAATAAAAATAAAATAAACACACCCACACACAAACGCGCGCACGCGCACACACACACACACACACACACACACACACGCACGCACACACACACACACACACACACACACACACACACACACACACACACACACACCACACACACACACACACACACACACACACACACACACACACACACAACACACACACAAGACAGAAGACAGAGCTAAAGTACAGTAGGAAGAAGTCCG
>CM060328.1:31351562-31354957 GCA_030674155.1 Stramonita haemastoma | reverse complement strand
AAAAAAAATAAAACATTTCTGAAAAACCCGCATCAAAAAAATTTAAAGAGACTTCTCAAAACATTCCGAATAAAAAGAGAGAAAGAGCGAGAACTTGTAGACTCACTGTAAATCTGCATCACGAAAAGAGACGAGCAAACATATTTGCATACGGGAAACAGGCAGACAGGTATGGGAAATGGACAGAAGACAGCAGACAAATAGAAAAGGTAAACAGCAGAAAGACAGAAGTATTTTCACAGATATACAGACAGATATATAGACAAACTGACAGGCAGGCAGACAGAAAAAATTTTCACAGATATACAAACAGATATAAAGACAAATTGAAAAGCAGAAAAGGTGTGGTAGGGACAGACAGACAGCCTATGAGACAAATGGCCCGACAGACAGAAACATTACCACAGACATATATACAGACAGACACATAGACAAATGGAATAGTCAGGAAAACAGAAATATTATCACAGATAGACAGACAGACAGACGACAGACAGACAGACAGACAGACACAGACATGCACGCACACACCCATACACACACACACCCTATCCACCCCTACACCCCCCTCCCACACACCCACACCCACACAACCCCCCCTCCCCCCACAACACCCCCCCCCAAACACCAACCCCCTCCCCCTACACAACCCCCTTTCCCCCCCCTACAACACACACACACAACACACACACACACACACGCACCCCACGCACGCACGCACGCACACACACACAACCAAACCCTCCTCCCCCCCCCAATGCACCCCACCCACCCACCCCCAACAACCCCACAAACACTGTAAGGAAGAGAGAGACGAGAAAGAAAAATAAACAGACCCCCCCCAACCCCCTCCCCCCCCCCCCCCCCCCCCCCCGCCCACAAAACACAAAACAAAAACAACACACCGACACTGTCCAGCGTCATGTTGCAGACAGTAGATCTGTTGGCCACGAAGTACATGGGCAGGGAGCAGCCGCAGTTTCTCTGCACGATGGTCTGGTAGCAGGACTTGAGGCACGACAACTTCCGGTACGTCTGGTTCAGGTGCCGAACGTACTGGTCCTCGCCCTGGAACGAGTCGTCGCACGTGCCGTGGGGAGACCCTAGGCGAGAGATCGTTTCCTGGAGAAATACGCAGGCATGTATATGAACGTATGCACAGACACGCGCGTTGGAACGGAGGACAAAATTGACAAAACTGCATACACACGGAGGGACTGGATGTAAAATAAAAAAAAAAGCAAAAAAAAGCACATGAATCCTTGAATGGTTATTCAAAAATAAATAAGTAAAGAAAGAAAGAAAGAAAGAAATAGATAAATAAATAGGAATAAATTAATAGATAGATAGATAGATAGATAGATAGATAGATAGATAGATAGATAGATAGATAGATAGTAGTAGTAGTAGTAGTAGTAGCAGTATGTAGTAGTAGTAGTAGTAGTAGTAGTAGTAGTAGTAGTAGTAGTAGTAGTAGTATAGTAGTAGTAGTAGTAGTAGTAGTAGTAGTAGGCACCCATCAGTCTCGAAAGACTATGGAGTTGCGCACTAGTCTTAAGAGCGCAAAGCCTGGGTAAGTAAGTGTGGAGGGCAAGCTGTTACCCATGCAGCAGATCCCCCCCCACCCCCTCTCCACGCCTCTGGAATGATCCATTGTAAATGCAATGACCGATAGGAATGGTTCCAGTACCGTCGCAAGAGTCACCAGAACGTTGCCATATACAGCCCCGAGCCGCCCTGGGACTCCAACTCCCCGAATTTTCCTTCAGGGATGGTGTGTAAACACAACACCTGTGTGCATGCTGGGTTTAAAAAAAAAGTCATGTATAACAAATAAATAAATAAATACATAAGCAAATAAATAAATAAGCAAATAAATGAGTAAGTAAATAAATAAACAAATAAATAAATGTCTACTGACCATGGCGATGCCCACGGAGGTGGAGTGACCAGGCTGGATGGACACCCCGTCATCTTCAGGGAAGACGGCAGATCCCTTGGGGTGGACCACCACCCGTACCCCGGCCTCTGCCGCCAGAGCGGGCACATACTCGTCCTGCTGCAGGTTCAACTCCAGGGTCAGCCCTGCCACACACCAGACAGGATCAGGATCCAATCCAATCCAGTGATGTTGCTTATAGCCCCGCCGACCGCACAGGCCATATCAAGGCTGTCACCTCGTCACATTTTAAAACTCATATTAAAAGTGTGCAACTATATGCAGTTTAAAACGGGGTATAAAACCAACTCGACTGTCCTTGCTTGTATCGACGCCTTGGTCAACCAGGATCATGACCATGTTGACGACATTATGTTGGCGGCTCGTGAAGAGAAACGTGTAGAATTTTTGAAATACTGCTCTCTCTGTCTCTGTCTCTGTCTCTCTGTCTCTGTCCCTCTCTCTCCCTCCCCCCCCCCTCTCTCTACCTATCCCCCCCCTCTCTCTCTATCCTCCCCCTCTCTCTCTCTCTCCCCCTCTCTCTCTCTTCTCTCTCTCTCTCTCAATCTACTATCTGGAAATAAAAATATGAGCTGACTGTTGAACATAGCCCCAACTCCTTCTGACGAAAGCTGCCGCTGATTCTGTTAAATGTTGCAACCTTGCTCAAAACTTCTACTCTTCACAGATGTGGCTGAATCAGTTCAATGTAACAACATAGCCCAAACTCCTAATAGGCATCTGTCAGTCTCGGAAGACTGTGGAGTTGCACTCCAGGCTCTAGAGCGCAAAGCCGGGGTAAGTATGGAGGTCAAGCTGTTACCCATGCAGCAGACCCCCCCCCCCCCCCCCCCCCCTACATACACACACACTATCCACGTCGCTGGAATGGTCCATTGGAAATGCTATTGCCAATACGAATGGTTCCAGTGCCGTTGCAAGAGCTGCAAGAACGTTACCATATACAGCCTCGAGCCTTCCTGTGGAATCCAAACTCCTCGATTTTTCCTCAGGGATGGTGTCTAAACACGACACCTGTGTGCCTGCTGGGGTTTTTATTTGCTGTTGTCATCTGCTCCTACCTACACAACGGCCTGCTTTTCCAAAAGGTGGAACGCATTTTTAACGTGTGTGCAAGATGTTCTGCGCGCGTTCGCACATGAGCTCTCGGTTTATAGTCTCGTAGGAATGACTTTGACATTGAGTTCGACTTTTTCGTCAAACTGGGAAGAAAGATCAAGGCTGAGAATTGAACCCAGAACCTCGCGGTTTACTTGTTGGCAGGCGAACTTAACTATGCTGCCACATTCCTTCTGTCATTATCGGAAGACTATGGAGTTCTGCTCTAGGCTCTAGACTAGACAACCTCTACTGTTAAAAGATGTGGTCGAGTTTATCTTTCTCTTAGAATCTAAGTCTAGAAACATCCTATATATAAGATTCAAAAGGTAGTATG
>CM060328.1:31341562-31344062 GCA_030674155.1 Stramonita haemastoma | reverse complement strand
CATCACCACCACCACCACCACCACCACCACCGCCACCACCACCACCTCCACCACCACCACCACCACCACCACCACCACCACCATTAGTAAAGGAACTATCAGTGCAGTAGTTACCTGGGGGAGCACTGGAAGCCCTCAAAGTAGCAGTTGATACCATCATCATCACCACCACCACCACCACCACCACCACCACCACCACCACCACACCACCACCTCCACCACCACCACCACCAGAAAAGGAACTATCAGTGTAGTAGTTACCTGGGGGAGCACTGGAAGCCCTCAAAGTAGCAGTTGATGAGGAAATCCCGGAGGTCATGGCCGCTCTCCTTCACCCTGGCGGGAGGTAACTGTGCAGCCAGTGTCGCGTACGCCATCGCCACACGGTACTCCACCCCCGCGGTCTGTCAGTATGGGTATTCAGCGTCAGCATCTTTGTCGGCGCCTTGTTTTTGTTTTGTTTTTGTTATTGTTTTGTTTTGTTGTTTTGGTTTTGGCTTGGCTTGGCTTGGCTTGGCTTAACGTTTGTTTTGTTTTGCTTTGTTTTGTTTTGTGTTGTTTTGCTATGTTTTGGTTCGGTTTGGTATCCTATGATAAGAAGTATCCTGTTATAAGAAATATCCTGTGATAAGAAGTATCCTATGATAAGAAGTATCCTAACCTGATGATAACAAATATCATGTGATAAGAAGTATCCTGTGATAAGACGTATCCTATGATAAGAAGTATCCTGTGATAAGAAGTATCCTGTGATAAGAAGTATCCTGTAATAAGAAGTATCCTATGATAAGAAGTATCCTACGATAAGAAGTATCCTGACCTGACTTGGTGATAAGAAGTATCCTATGATAAGAAGTATCCTGTGATAAGAAGTATCCTGTGATAAGAAGTATCCTATGATAAGAAGTATCCTGACCTGGTTATAAGAAGTATCCTGACCTGTGATAAGAACTATCTTGTGATAAGAAATATCCTGACCTGGTGATAAGAAGTATCCTGACCTGTGATAAGAAATATCCTGTGATAAGAAGTATCCTGTGATAAGAAATATCCTATGATAAGAAGTATCCTGAGATAAGAAGTATCCTGTGATAAGTAGTATCCTGTGATAAGAAATATCCTATGATAAGAAATATCCTGAGATAAGAAGTATCCTGTGATAAGAAGTATCATCCTGACCTGATGATAAGAAGTATCCTGACCTGGTGATAAGAGGTATCGTTGTCCAGCACATCCCACTTGTTGAAGGAGATGTTTCTCAGATGTTCGCGGTGTTCGGAGCTGGACACGCTGCGTTTGTAGCGTTCGTGTTCCGCCCCCACCTCTGCGAAGATCTCGCTTTCCAGCTCCCTCCACTCCGCTGCCTTGTCAAAGTCCACTGCAATCCCATCATCATGTTTCATTTCTTGGTTATTATAGTTTCGCTAATGACTTGATTTAGAACAGGCAAACTTCCATGAAAAGGTATAGGTGTTCCATAACCTGTGTGGTGGTAGGGGAGCAAGGCGTCAGAGACGCGAGGCTGATGTTCAGAACCTGTGTTGTGCTATATTGATATTATTTTTTACGCGGTTTTTGTTCTTATATATGGCTTGGTAATCCACTGGAATTTCTCTGTTTTAAAGAAAACAAAGTATTTCAATTTGAATTTGAATTTGACCTCAGCTTCTCCAGGGGCCAGCATACTGAGGGCAGCGCTCATCTCCTCTCCCTCGTTGCTTTACCTTCCCTGAACCTAAAGAGGCAGGTACCCATTTACAGCTGGGTGGACTGGGGGAACTGTACTGAAGCCTAGGTGTCCCAAACGGTCACCCATCCAATCGGTAACCACGCTCGATGCTGCTTAACCTTGGCTGGGGGAAAGCGAGTGCTCTGACCATGAGTTCTTCTGTCCCCTTGGTTATTCTAGTTTCGCTAATTACGTGATTTAGAACAGGCAAACTTCCATAACAAACAGAATTCCCATGGTATGGATGCGAGGGAGGGGGGGGGGGGGGGCGCTTGTCAGTATGAATAGCATCCCTACCTGAAGAAAATTCTGTGCTAGGAATTCCCTCTTTTCTGTCCTTCTCTTTGTTTCTGCCTTGTTCCTTTCCTTCCTGTCAGCCCCTTCTCGTCTATTTTCTGCCTTCTTGGTCCCTTTTGCCTGCGTTTGTTCCTTTACCACAGTTGTCATGCATGTGTTGATGTTGAACCTAAACAGGATGCTAATGTTTAGCTTAGGGTTGCTGTATTGCTTATAGTCTTTTTTCTCATGCATGTAATTCTTATCAATCAATAAATAGAAAATCTGTAGCCTTTATATACAATGTTTCACTCATAGTGACACAACATTAAGAAAATAACACACACACACACACACACCACACACACACACACACACACACACACACACACACACACATAACACACCACCACCACCACCACCACCACCACCACCACCACCACCACCACCACCACCACCACCACCACCACCACCACCACAACCACATGCGAACAA
>CM060328.1:31335418-31336462 GCA_030674155.1 Stramonita haemastoma | reverse complement strand
CTGAAGACAGTTCCCCCAAGCTTCCTGCATGATGAACACCACGACTCCAACCACCACGCAGATCGCCTGTGGAATGAGGAACACCAGGGGTGTACCAGGACCGGTCAGGGAGATGCTCCAGGAACAACACCAAAGAATCCCTCAACAGCTCTGAAGCCGACCCTGAATGATCTGGAAACATGCGTCCATGGTTCCAGACTCTGCGACAGTCAGCCCCAGCTCTGGAGACATGCTCTGATGCCTTCCTGTCACACCCTCCCCTCCACTACCACCTTCCTGTGTCCTCACCCCACAGACCACCAGCACAGCAGCTGAAGTCAGCCATGTCCTCCATGCAGGAAGCTCAGTGGAATTGTGCTTCTACACCATCATCTTCAACATTCACAGTGTTCCATGCCATTTTTGGCTGAACTATAAAAAAAATCCAACCAAAAAACAAACCTAGATCTGCCGATGGAGTTAAAGGTCAAAGCCTCACGGAAATTTAACACCAGAAAAACCCTGCACAGCTCCAGCCTTATCAGCAGTGACATGCTACAGGGGATCCAAACATGATCTCACCTGCATCCAACACCACCTAGTCTACACAAAATCACCAACCAAGTGACTCCCTATCACCCTAAAGGACAACCAACCCAAACAGACAACTCTCCCTGCAGGACTGACGCCATCATCAAGGCAGTTCTTTTGTTTCTGTGTATGTACCCAATCATCATCATCATCATCCTTTACACCCAGTGGTGTGTAGGGCAGCAACAAAATCTTTCCACACCTGCCTATCCTGGGCCAGCCTGGCCAATGAACTCCAAGAGTGCTGCATGGCTTCCATCTCACATTCCACTGTCCTCCTCCTCCATGTTGTTCTTGGTCTTCCTCTCTTTCTCTTGCCGTCTGTACCCAAAATGCTTCAGTTTTGTTTTGCTCATTTCTAGGGACATTTTACATGAGAGCTACATCCATAGCAAGCTGTCATTGGTTCTGTTGAATGTCCATTTCTGCTGGGTTAGTCGCTTTTTCATCACCTTTCTTTCAAGTCCGGGTTTC
>CM060328.1:31300418-31332918 GCA_030674155.1 Stramonita haemastoma | reverse complement strand
TGTTAACATTACAGGATATTTGGACATTTAAAGCCTTTTACAGCAAAAATGGACATTACATTACTAGCAACACATTAGCGTAACTCCACACAAGCTAACTCCCTATTCAAATACACTCATCCTGATTTATCAAAGGTCTATGAAGCTTTGATATCATGTCTCAAATCTACTGATCTTCATTGTATCATTTGCTATGGACTATAAATGTTAACTTGTTTTCCTTTTACTCAATCACAAGCTTTTAATAAAATGCATACACTCCCTGCATGATCTGATACAACCTTTTCATTATTAATTTTATTTTTATATGTTGAGGATAATGGAATAAGTACTCGTATATGCTTTTTAACATCCAGTCCCCATGTATAAGCAGTTTTATCAATTTTGTTATCAGTTCCCACCGGCACACAATGACCTACTCTTCCAAAAAGTAAAACAGGTTTTAATATGTGTGCAAGATGTTCTGCGTGCATTTGGACATGGGACCTCAGTTTATAGTCTCATCCGAAGGACTTTTTGAGGAAGTAGAGTTGGCACTGATGTTAACTCAAGAGGAAAAATCCTCGAACAAGATTCAAATCAGGGTCAGCAGATCACAAGCGCATCACTCTGACCACAAGGCTACTCCACCCACTACTGCCTTTATATGCTTGCAGTATTGCTAACAAATACACTGAACCCCACCCCTGACACTGAAATAGCCTTTAAAACATACACAATCAGCATGAAAAAAACCCCCGCAAAATGGCAGACTGGCAGTCTTGAGGTGGCACATCAGTTTAGACAATGCACAAGTTGAGAATTCGATCCCCATTTCCATCTGAATTTTCCCCTCATCTACTAGACTCTTGGTGGTGGTCTGAGTGGTAATCTTTAGACGTGATGATAAGGTATAGTGTGCAGCACATTTTACACATGTAAAAGAACCCAAGGCAACAAGAGAGTTGTTCCAGGCAAAAATACTGTAGGAAAAAAAGCCTCTTTCATAAGGGAACGAACATTTATGCAGATAATTTTTTTTTTTTAATGTATGCAGTGCTGCTGTTATGACGATGCATTCTCTGCAACAGGAGCCTAAATGCCACACAAAGATCTGTCATGACAAAGGGGTATACAACAAAATACAAAACAATATAACGCAACTCCCAATACAAAACAATACAGGTAACATATACAATAGAATACAAAACAGAACAATATAACACAACTCCCAATACAAAACAATACAGTCACATATTTTTGTAGTTTCTTACCTGGCTACGACAGCCCAAGCTCCTCTCAGGTGTAGACACCAAGCCTAGTGGTAGTGGCCTCTCCTCGGTTGAGGGTAGAAATTCTGGCAACATAAAGCTCAGAAAAATTACTGCCTAAACTGTCTTACAAAAACAAAACCCTTCCCTAAGAGGGAGGGAGGGAGGGAGAGAGAGAGAGATTTTGATTTGATTTGATTTATTCTTTTATATCGAGGATAATGGAATAAGCACTCTTGCGCTTTTTTACATCCAGTAAGTAAGAGAGAAGTGTGTGTGTGTGTGTGTGTGTGTGTGTGTGTGTGTGTGTGTGTGTGTGAATGTGTGTTTGTTAATGTGTGTGTTGTGTGAATGTTGTTCGGTTTGTGTGTGAGTGTGCATGTGCACTCATTGTGTATGTGTGTGTGTGTGTGTGTGTGTGTGTGTGTGTGTGTGTGTGTGTGTGTGTGTGTGTGCGGCGCACACAAGTGCACTCGTTTTCTTGCAATAATGTGCGTGTGTTTATTATGCACAAGTGCGTACACACAAGCAAAGATGCAATATTGATCTAGCTGTAAGTATCACTGTGACTGAGAAGGAAATGCATCTTTAGGAAACTTGGGATATTGCTTTTACATCTATCCAATCCAACCTCAACACCTATCCAATCCAATCCAATTTATTGCCCCACTGATCACAGAAGCTATATTGGGGCTCAACACCTAAAGTATAGTAGGAGAACCCCATAGACAACATAAAATGTAATAAAACCAACCTTGTTTGTGGTAAACAGCTGCAACATGTTGACTCATATCAGATCAAATATGCAGACTCTCAGGAAATTGTAAAAATGTACAGTGGAACACTGATTACTCCGGAGCTCAACCTTACTCGAACTATTCCAGTTTCTCAGCGAAAACAGAAAATAGCATGCTTCCTGCTTGAATTTCTGATGAGACTTATTTCTCGTTGATTTTATAAGTACTTTCTTATCCAATCCAATCATGTTTCCAGCCCAGCTGACTACAGATGCCATATCAGGGCTTTCCTCTCGTAACATTTATAAATCTCTGATTAAAACTGTGAAACTACATACAAATTGAAACAGGGTTTAAAACCAACTCTACTGCCGTTCCTTTTATGAATGTCCTGGCCAACTAAAAGGGTTAACCCAGAATAACCACCACATTGTGGGAGAAACCACATCGATGACACATAAAACCAATATCAAAATCTTCAAAACAACTTGTTTGAAGTAAATAAGTGACAGGTTAACTAATTTCTGATGGAAAATGTCAGATTTTCTCAGGAAGTCAAAAATGTTATACAGTGGAACATTCATCACCTTGGTGCCCAAACCCTAACCCAACAATTCCAGTTTAGCAGCCATAATAGAAACAATGGCGTGTGGTTTGGGGTTTTTTTTTTTTTTTTTACATTTCCAACAGGTTTATTTCCCTTTCTATTCATCTACAACTACTTGAGGACTACACAATATAAAAGCAGCTTAGAAAATAAGGTAGGATGCTTCTCTTGCTTCAGCATGTGGTACCAAATTGTCTGCAGTAGATCTGATCCCCAAATTAACACTCCACTACTGCAGATATACCATTGTTCAATATAGCATAATATTTTTGTGCTCTACTTTCTTCCAGAAAAAATGGTGTCGTGTGTGTGTAGGTGTGTGGGGGGTGGAGGTGGGGGCTAAGAGTGTGAGTGTGTGTGTTGGGGGAGGGGGGTAATATGAGTGTGTGTGTGTTTGGGGAGAGGGGGTAATAGGAGTGTGTGTGTGTTTGGGGAGAGGGGGTAATACGAGTGTGTGTGTGTTTGGGGAGAGGGGGTAATATGAGTGTGTGTGTGGGGGGGGAGAGGGGGTAATATGAGTGTGTGTGTGTTTGGGGAGAGGGGGGTAATAGGAGTGTGTGTGTTTGGGGAGAGGGGGTAATATGAGTGTGTGTGTGTTTGGGGAGAGGGGGTAATACGAGTGTGTGTGTGGGGGGGGGGGGGGGGGTGGGGAGAGGGGGGTAATAGGAGTGTGTGTGTGTTTGGGGAGAGGGGGGTAATAGTGTGGGGGGGGGGAGAGGGGGTAATATGAGTGTGTGTGTTTGGGGAGAGGGGGTAATATGAGTGTGTGTGTTTGGGGAGAGGGGGTAATATGAGTGTGTGTGTTTGGGGGAGGGGGTAATATGAGTGTGTGTGTGTTTGGGGAGAGGGGGTAATATGAGTGTGTGTGTGTTTGGGGAGAGGGGGTAATATGAGTGTGTGTGTGTTGGGGGGGGGCTAAGAGTATGTGTTGGTAAGGGCGTAAGAGGATTGTGTAAGTGTTGGGGGGGGGGAATTTAGAATGTGTGTGGGTAAGAGTGTGTGTGTTTTATTTTATTCTTTTATATCGAGGATAAATGGAGTAAGCACTCATGTGCTTTTTTTCATCCAGTCCCCATGTGTATGCAGTTTTGTAAGTATTATCTGTTCCCACCGGCACACCATGGCCTACTTTTACAAAAAACGGAACAGGATTTAATAATGTGTGCGCAAGAGTGTGTGTGTGTGTGTGTGTGTGTGTGTGTGTGTGTGTGTGTGTGTGTGTGTGTGTGTGTGTGTGTGTATGAAGGAGGGGGGGGGGGTAAGATGAACATGCCAGTCCAATCTAATCCCATCCTGTTAACAGCCCAGCCAACTACAGAGGCTATAACAGGGCTCTAGCCTCATCAAATTTCAATCTCAGTCTACACCTGTGTAACAATTTTTAAAAAATCAATAAAATAATTCAGATTAAAACGAGCTTAAAACCCACTCTTCTGTTGCTCCTCCTATCAGCACCCTAGAAAACCAGGGCAGTCATCACATTGTGGGAGAACCACATAAAAAACCAACATCTAAATCCTCAAAACCAGCCATGGTCCTAGTAACTTCATCATGTTAACTCATATCAGACAGAAAAAAAACCCAATTCTCACGGAAAGCTAAGAATGTTGTCGGATGGAACATCACTAAATGGGATCTTCAAGGAATCTGCAGTAAAATGCTTATGCCTATTTATCTGGCAACTTGACAATCAAAAAGCAGATGCTCTGTATTTGAAAATCACATATCATGGGTTCCCTTGGAGCAAATGCATGCGAGTAATGTAAGTGCTTGTGTGTTTCCTATGTGTCAAATCTTTTTAGATGTTTAGAATGAGATGTCATTAAGTTGAATAAGGCTGCATATCCAAAATATTCAGGAACTGAGAGAGGTTAATAAAATTCTTGTACAAATAAATTATTTCCTTTGTCAGACTTCTGCAAAATATGGCCATGGAGGTTAAATTAAATACTTCCATTAAACATAAGTAGTTTCCAGAGAAAAAGTACGAAAATGTCTGAAAGTTGTGGCAAAGATCATAGGATTGATTTAAGGGTATATTGATGGATTCAAGCTGGCACAACAAAATCTGATTGTGCTGCAATCAAGGTAATGTTTTGCTTAACCAAAAATGTCATAAATCAGTGTTACTAAATAATGTTCAAATAAATCTTTTTGAGCATGTTGTAGTACCTGTTGTGTTGAATGGTGCTGAAGTATGGTGTCCACAGGTGAGCAATTCAGGCTATGAACTGCTAAATTATATAATGATTCTTAAGATCAACAGCAGCATGTGTGTGTGTGTGTGTGTGTGTGTGTGTGTGTGTGTGTGTGTGTGTGTGTGTGTGTGTGTGTGTGGTGTGGTATGGAGTGGTGTGGTGTGGTGTGGTGTGGTGTGGTGTGGTATGGTGGTGTGGTATGGTGTGGTGGTGTGGTATGGTGTGGTATGGTGTGGTATGGTATGGTATGGTATGGTGTGGTGTGGTGTGGTGTGGTGTGGTGAGGTGGTGGTGTGGTGTGGTGAGGTGTGGTGTGGTGTGGTGAGGTGTGGTGTGGTATGTGCGTGCGTGCGTATGTGTATGTTTGAGTGTTCAGGGTAGGGCAGAGAAGATATCCAACCCAACCATGTTTGTAACCCAGCTAACAGGCTGTATCTTGGCTGCCACCATGACACAAGTTCCAATCCAATCAAATCTTGTTTACAGCTCTGCCAATCACAGAGGCCATGTCAGGGATGTTACCTTATCAATTTTTTTTTTAAATCTCAAATTAAACTGTGCAACCATATACATATTACAACCAGATTCAAAGCCAATTGAACCAATCTTTCTTTGTTATTATTTTTTGTTGTTTGTTTGGGGGGGGGGTTGGTTTTTTTGTTTTTTGTTAATGTGAGTACATGTAGGGTAAATCTGTGAATGTGCCGTTTTCTTTGTTATTCCATGTTGTGTGTTTTGAGTATGCGAGTGTTTTTGTGTGTGTGTGCGTGCGTGCGTGGGGTGTGTGTGTGTGTGTGTATGCATTGTACTGCACTGCACAATTTTTGATGATACTGCTTTTATTTTACTCATTGTCTGGCCATGTAATATGCTGTGTATTGTATGTGAATGCATTTTATCCTCTTTTTTTGTGCTAGTCAAATTTTTCATGTTCATATGTAACCTTTTTTTTCCATATGTAACCTATTTAAATTAATTTGATTGTACTGCGCGGTGAGCCCATGTTTTGGGGAATTCACGCTATATATGCCTCCATCTTATTATTATTATTAAAGACATTTTAACTCAGATCAAATCCAATCTCTTTTATAGCCCTGCTGACAACAGAGGCCCTAATCAGAAAACCCGGGGATTTCAGCAGGAATAAACAGCAAATACATTTTTATTTATTTATTTATTCTTTTATATCAAGGATAATGGAATAAGCACTCATATGCTTTTTTACATCCAGTCCCTAGTGTGTATGCAGTTTTGTAAATATCTGTTTCTACCAGCACAGAATGGCCTACTCTTATGAAAAGCGGAACAGGATTTAACGTGTGCACAAGATGTTCATAGGCTGGAGAAGAGGAAGGAGGTAGGGAAGGTCTTAGGAGACCAAACTGAAGTGGCAAAACACACAGCCCTGATCTACAATTTTTGTTTTTAATCTTTAAAATGTCTCATTCATTGCTCAAGAACTTTTTATATTATTAATTTGAGGGGTTTTTTTCCTCGTCACTGATTTAATTTGTTTGCTTTACAAGATTCAGTGCAATAGAAATTCCATATGTTATCATTGTCTCAATCACTGTCATACTTTTTCCTTGATATATAATCATTTTGGGCCTCTCTACGTCACCGTCTCTTGGTGTTTTAGCCTATTTCAAAGTAAAGCACTGCACAATTGTTCACTTACATTACATTATAATGATACCAAGCCAATTAATGAAGTTCAAGTTTAAACTAAGGGGCTGATATCTGATTCATTTAAAGGAAGACACACTTTTTGTAACCTAGATCCACAGCCGAATTGGATACTGACATTGACAAAGCTGAATAAGAACTACTTTATTATTTTGGGTACTCCTGGAAGATATTGCAGGATAGGGAATAAGTGATGTATGTAAACATGTGTATATTCTGCAAATTCAAAAGGAGAAAACCAAACCACTGATCTGATGACTAGATTGGAGACATTTTTTAATGCATTTTTTTTCTTACCCAGGTTCAATAGTTTCAGTATAAACGTTTTTTAAATTTATTTTATTATTTTTACTAATGGGACTATTATATTTATATTATTCTGATTTGTGGATAAGGCCTTACTTTTTTGTTCTGGTTGTTGTTGTTGTTTGTGTTTTTTTTGTTTTTGTTCATATGTGTAGGGATTTTTATTTACGAATATAATCATAAATCATTATTATAATTCTTCTGTTTGCTGTTTATGTTTTCCCCCTTCCTCCTTGATACCCCCCTCCCCATCCATTCCCACCCCCCCTCCCAATTTTTTCTTTTTTGTGTGTTTTTTTTGTTTTTGCTTTTGTTTTGTTTTGTTTGGGGTTTTTCGTTTATTTTTAGTTTTCTGTTGCTTTTGTTTGTTTGTTTGTTAGTTTTTTGTTTGTATGTTTGTTAGTGTATATGTTATTTCCTCTCAGTGGAGATGGGTATTATCATATGGTATTGTTGCGTTTGTTGGTGTTTTTTTTTCTTTTTTCTTCCTCCTAATATAAAAGTATGAACTGAAGTATGGAGATATTGTAATCTGACATAAGTTGCTTATTGACATTTCATGGATTCTTTTTCTTAAGTCTTAAATAATGGTTGGTGACATTGTAACTGATATAAGCTGTTTGTTTGATACTATATGATTTTTTTTAAAAAACCTTAAATGTGTGCATGCCCGTACGTTTGTTACATTATTTCCACTCAGTGGTGATATGGTATTGTTGCTTTTGTTGTTTTTTCTTTTCTTCCTTCTAATATATAATCCGTGTGGGTTCGTTTTTTGTTGTTTTGGTTTGGTTTTGTGTGTGTTTTTTGTGGGGGTTTTTTGTTCTGTTTTTGTTTTTCTTTTGTTTGATTGTATGTTTGTTAGCATATATGTTATTTCCTCTCAGTGATGATGGGTATTATAAGGTATTGTTGCATTTGTTGTTTTTTTCCTTATCTTCCTTCTAAAAATATAAAGTATGAACTGAAGTATAGAGATATCGTAATCTGACATAAATTGCTTATAGACATTTCATGGATTCTTTTTTTTAAGTCTTAAATAATGGTTTTTGGTTACATTGTAACTGATATAAGCTGGGGGTTTTTTTGTTGTTTTTTTGACACTATATGATTTTTTAAAAGACTCTAAATGTGTGCATGTATGTACGAGTATACATGCATAGTGGATGAGCACAAACCGTGTGTGTGTGTGTGTGTGTGTGTGTGTGTAGGTGTGTGTGTGTGTAGGTGTGCGTGTGTGTAGGTGTGCGTGTGTGTAGGTGTGTAGGTGTGTGTGTGTGTGTGTGTGTGTGTGTGTGTGTGTGTGTGTGTGTGTGTGCGCGTGTAGGGGTGTGTATGTGTGTGTGCGCGTGTAGGGGTGGGTGTGTGTGTGTGTGTGTGTGTGTGTGTGTGTGTGTGTGTGTGTGTGTGTGTGTGTGTGTGTGTGTGTGTGAGAGAGAGTGCATGTATGGCTTTTGAGTGGGAGTTTTTTTGTTTTTTTTCTTTTGGTTGTTTTTACTGTTATTGTTGTTGCTTGTATTATCTATAGGCATATTTTAGTTTAAAGCTGTTGAAATCATGTTGGCTCATTAATTTTGATGTAATGTTTGTTATTGTTTTATTTGTTTGTTTGTTTTTTACCATTTTTTTCTTTTGTTGGTTTTATTGTTTGCTAGGGATTTTCTGCTTTGTTTTTTTGTTGGTTTTTTGTTGTTTTGTTTTGATTTTTGTTGTTTTGATTTTTTCTTTCCTTTAGATAGATGGCTTGATGGAAAAAAGCTAATCAATGCTTATTCAATGTACCATCTGGAAATAAAAATTTGATTGATTGATTGATTGATTGATTGACTGATTGATTGATAGATATTGCTTGAAATATCATTCACCATCACTTCTGCCCATCAAGAGCATGAAACAAAGCTGAAAGAAATATCTAAACCTGCCTTTAATGAACTGTTTGGGACAGTTGCATCAGTGGAAATACCATGGAAAATAAAACCAGATGCTTGAAAACCACACAAGCAGTAGCAGTAAAGAAGAAAATCAAACTGAACCCTTACAAAGCTGAAATGTCATAAAACAAAAATGGAGTACTTTTACAATTTACACAGACAATTATACATTTTCAACAAACTTGGTCTCATCCAATCTGCTTGTTTACAGCCCTGCCGACCACAGACAAAGTGAAGTTAGACTACTTCAGGGCAAACGCAATTCAAGAGATGTCCCCACTATTAGTTATCCCTTCTACAGAAATATTCCAAAATGACAAGCATAACATGTCTTTCAGTATTTTTTTATCAACAGATTCCTGTCTTCATATATGAGACACTATACTGATCTCTTGCTGGATTCAGGACACAAGAACCGACCTAGGATTAATTCAGGAACAAAATGTCACATCCTTGACACTGAAGATCCTGCATGATCAACACGTGGACTCCAACCACCACGCAGATCGCCTGTGGAATGAGGAACACCAGGGGGTACCAGGACCGGTCAGGGAGATGCTCCAGGAACAACACCAAAGAATCCCTCAACAGCTCTGAAGCCGACCCTGCAGAATCTGAAAGCATGCGTCCATGTTCCCAGATTCCTCAGTGACAAGAGTCAGCCACAGCACTGGAGGCACGCTCTGACGCCTTCCTTAAACACCTTCCCCTCTGATACCCCCCTCCCTGTATCCCCATCCCACACATGACCAACACAGTAGCCAGGGCCCGTCATGCCACTATACAGGAACCCTATGAGAACTGTGCTTCTGCACTAAGCTTCAACCATACAGGAACCCTATGAGAACTGTGCTTCTGCACTAAGCTTCAACCATACAGGAACCCTATGAGAACTGTGCTTCTGCATTAAGCTTCAACCATACAGGAACCCTATGAGAACTGTGCTTCTGCACTAAGCTTCAACCATACAGGAACCCTATCAGAACTGTGCTTCTGCACTAAGCTTCAAACCATACAGGAACCCTATCAGAACTGTGCTTCTGCACTAAGCTTAAACCATACAGGAACCCTATGAGAACTGTGCTTCTGCACTAAGCTTAAACCATACAGGAACCCTATGAGAACTGTGCTTCTGCACTAAGCTTCAACCATACAGGAACCCTATCAGAACTGTGCTTCTGCACTAAGCTGTAACACCTGCTCAGTCCACACTAACAAACAGCCACTAGCACCATCCTGTTTCTTGTTGCCTGTTGGGTTAATTCGTATGGCAAGATAAGCTTACTCATTCTGATACCTACTCTAATTTCTAAATGACAGAAATGAAAGTTTTTGCACTCTCAGGACCTACAGACTTTTGTCAGATAGAGGCTTTGAAAAGCTCAATCCCTGAAATTCCCCTCAAGAATCTAACCACACAAAAGTGACAGTCCATCCCTGTAAAATTGGTTCAACTTTCAGATCAAATTTACAGCTGAATACAACTGAAGCAATGACAACTCGTGTTGTTCCTAGGTCTGAACATACCATCCTAAGGTAGGGAAAACCACAAAATCCTTTGTCCTTTCTCTACTCAAAACACGAGCTAACAGTTTTTAAAACCATTCCAAACTTTGTTACAGCCCCACCAACCACACAGGTCATATCAATGCTGTCACATTCTAAAAATTTTTCATCATCACAAATTAAAATTGGAAATGTATTAATTAAAACGGGATTTAAAACCAATTCTGCTATCCTTCCTAGCTTCCAAAACAGCTCTTTTTGGGTTTATGTCATCTATGAGAGGAAATGGTCAAATGACACACCGACGAGAAAATCACAGCTTGTGCCAACTTCACAGTGCCCAAATCCAACATCACTAAGCGCGCCGTTTCCTTTTACTTACTGTAAGTGTGGTCAGTTCCTACTATAAATTGCACCAGCTGGCCCCCATCTGGGCTGGGATGGGATGGACTAATTAGCAGGTGAGAGGAGCTGAAAGTGGGGCAAACTGACAGCTGTGACTTACAGAAGTGCACTATTTCATGACTGAAGATATATGTAAGGAACTGGTAATGGTGGACCAACACCATTGCAGTGTGGCCAGGGAACAAACTGACATGTCTGGGAGTACTCAGTTCTCTATTTATCTTTGTCTTGCACCTCCGACTCCCTACAGTTATGAGGAAAAATAAAGTATCCAAATAGAAAAATGTGACTGAGCCACCCCCTAATTTTTTATTTTTAAAAGTCCATTTTCTCAGTTTTTCATGTCTATTGTTCTCTTTTCAGATATGGTGTCATAATTGCAGGCCAAGCATGGTGATTTTCAAGCACAAAACCAGCAGTGAGATTAAGACAAGAGCTATAAATTTCTGCAATATGAAAATTTTTTTTTTTTGTCTTTTCTAAGTTTGATGTACTTGATGTCAAAATTAGTATTCATACGCCTAAGTTTCCATTTTTGAATTGAACAGAAAACTGGAAGAGCTGTAGCTACCTTTTCTGTTCACTGCACAAGATGTAAAAATGTCAGAAGTGTTACTGAAATTGTGGTGAAGGAATGTTTGCTTAGGGCTTTGTATGGAAGATGAACATCTGTCTTCAAATGAGATTCTTCATCGTTTACCATTTGAGCAGCGAAACCTAAAATTTTCAATTTTCAAATTATTTCTTGTCATCCCTTCAGGGATATAGAGGATTTTGCATAAAATCAAATTAACCAAAAACATGCACAGTGTAACTGGATATTTGAACAATTGTTATAGAACAAAAATTGTCTGTTTATGCATCTCCAACTCTTTGAACAAAGTTTTTGCATTATTTCTGGTGATAGTTATCATTTTAACAATTTTGAGCAGAGACTTATTTGGTTAAGAAAAGAGTTGTTTATACTTCAAAGGGTTTGGATGTTTAGCAAAATATTTTGTCAAACATTTGTCTATTTTGGTTGCTGTTTGAATGGTTTGTTTCTGGATGCAGCCGATTGTCTTCCATTCCGAAAAGCTATCCTCAAATGTTTATCATGATGAAAATTTTATACGACAAATCTTTGATTCAATCAGCATGGCTAAATAAGATACAAAACATTTTAGCACAAAGCAAGCTTGATTTTGTGGGAGAGAAGAGTTTTGTTCAGCTATCAATTCTACCAGTTCACATATCAAAGCCTCCTTAATAGATAATTTTGTTAAAGAATGAAGAGCTTAGCGGTGGGATAATTGTAGATGCTTTTATTACAAAACTATTAAAACTGATTTTGGCATGGAAAAATATATAACTTGTCTACCACTGTACCAATGTATATGTTTACACTTATGAAACTTCATCGGAGTTGTCACAAACTCGCAGAAGGTTGGACATTTTCATAATATATCACTGGAAGAAAAGGTATGTTCAAAATGTAATTTGTTTTAGAGTATGAATTTTATTTTATCATGGAATGTTCCCACTTTATACATTTACGGCAAGATTTTAGTCTTCAGCATTTTCTTTAACCCATGTCTAGTTATAATTTTTGCAGGCTGATGAAATGTATATCTCGAAAAGTTCTTCTGTCTCTCAAAATTCATGAGATTTGCAGGTATTTTTCTGTAAATTTCATTTGTTGCTTTCAAGAATGCACATTGCGTCTTTTACAGAAATCGACATACTTTTTTTTTTTTTTTTTTTAAAGTCTTGTCTTCGATATTGTTTGCAATGAATTCTTGCTTTCCAGTTCCTGTTAGTATTGAGAATACTTTTGGGTGTATTGCTGTAAGGGTTTTTTTCCCCTTCTGTTGAATTAGTTTGTTATCCTCCATGCCCCAAAAGGGCTGAAAGGAATTTAATTGATTTGGATCGATTTATTCTTTTATATCGAGGATAATGGAATAAGCACTCTTGTGCTCTTTTTTCATCCAGTCCCCGTATGTATGCAGTTTTGTAAATGTCATCTGTTCCCACCAGCACATGACCTACTCTTACGAAAAGTGAGAGAGAGAGAGAGAGAGAGAGAGAGAGAGAGAGAGAGAGAGAGAGAGAGAGAGAGAGAGAGAGAGAGAGAGAGAGTGAGTGTGTGTGTGTGTGTGTGTATGTGTATGTGTATGTGTGTGTGTGCATGCATTTGTGCGTGAATGCATGTGTGTGTGTGTGTGTGTGTGTGCGCGTGCGTGTACATATTACCTTGGCCCAATGGAAAAGATTGCCACTGCCAGGGACATCTGTCATCTCTTCACATTGTGGTGCAAAGGGTTTGTTCTCCTGGTCAGTTCATTTCTACACACACAAAACATTTTCATAAAATATCCATTTCAGGTTGGTCTTTATATCGCTACTAGCTTCACCCGCCATTTAAAAAAGTTAGCTAACAAAGGTTTGCAATGAACTCTTAGAGGAAATTTTTTTTAAAGACTTTAAGCGCCTGTTGTTTTTCTATTAAACCTTCTTCTGCAAATAGCTGTGTTAAATTAAAACAAATCAAAAGTATGAAGCTGAAATATGAACAGTAACATTTTTACAACCATTTGGTGCCATCTTCTTCAAGACTTCATAGGAGAAAAATTTTTCTGCAGCAATTTTAGTCCAAATACAGTAAAGTACAGTGTATGCATTTCAGCATAGGGCTTTCCAGAACCTTTGTGTTTGTTGAGGAGCAAAGTCGAAGAGGCCCCAGCTCCTCTAAAGCCAGCATTTTTAGGGTGGCACCCATCCCCTCTCCCTCACTGTTTTACTTTCTCAGAATCTGAAGAGGACAGGTACCTGTTTCCTGCTGGGTGAACTGGGAGACTATACAGAAGCTAACTAGGCACAGAAACGGTCACCCAGGCAACTGATGACCACATCTGACCACTGAAGGCATTCTTTAAGTATAGGTTGTCAAGGTCTGTCTGTCTGCTCCTCAATAAACTTGAGTGTTAATTTATTAGGACACTGTTCTCAACAGCATGTGTCAACTTGGTATTTAAACAGTAGAAATTCATCAACAGGGGTGGGGGTGAAGGGAGTGGGGGGGGGGGGGGGTGATGGTAAAATTGAGAACTGGTTTTTACATTACACTGACAGCAACTGGGATGCAAAACTGCCATTGTGAGGTAAAAGACAAGAGAGAGAGAGAGAGAGAGAGAGAGAGGAGAGAGAGAGAGAGAGAGAGAGAGAGAGAGAGAGAGAGAGAGATTTTTTTTTTTTAAATTCTTTTATATCAAGGATAATGGGAGAAGCACTTGTGCTTTTTTATATCCAGTCCCCGTGTGTATGCAGTTTTGTAAATGTCACCTGTTCCCACCGGCACACAATGGCCTACTCTTACAAAAAGCGGAACAGGATTTAACATGTGCACGATGTTCTGTGTGCGTTCACACATGGGCCTTGGTTTATAGTCTCATCCGAAGGACTTTGGGGGAGAGTCGAGTCTGCACTGATGTTAACTCCAAGAGAAAAAATCCCCTCAAACGGGAATCGAACTCGGGTTGTCAAGCTGCAAGCGCAATGTTCTGTTCACTAGGCTATCCTGTCTCCCTGATTAGGGACTATCAAAACATGAAGCAAAAAGCAAAAAAACCCAAAAAATTCAGCAACCCCCCCCCCCCCCAAAAAAAAAAAAAAATCACAAACAAAAAGAGAGAGAGAGAGAGAGACAGAGACAGAGACAGAGAGACAGACAGACAGAGACAGACAGACAGACAGACAATATGGACACAGAGAGAGAGAGAGAGACAGAGAGAGAGACAGAGAGAGAGAGAGAGAGAGAGAGAGAGAGAGAGAGAGAGAGAGAGAGAGAGAGAGAGAGAGAGAGAGAGAGAGAAGACAGACAGACAGACAGACAGACAGACAGACAGACAGACAGACAGACAGAGACAAGAGTCAGTCAGCTCGAGACGTGTATGAACACAATCTACTGAGGACTTGGTCAAAGTGGGAGAAGCCAGCAACGATTGGGTTGGGGGGGGGGGGGGGGTGGCGGCGGGCGGGATGGAACAGGATAATTCTGAAGAGGAGATCAAAGGTCACTGCCTTTTCCCAGCCAGTGATGAAAGCTTACAACTCCCCCCCCTCTGCTTTTCTTACCACCCCTTTACCCCCTCTTGTCATTTAGAGCTGTCCTTCTGTTTATGAAACCAAGATAACCACTGTTACTAGGCAGGCTGTGGTGCTAGGCCTAGCATCCAACCACAACCACCTAGGCCCCATCTCAGCCGAGAAAGCGCACCCCCCTCCAGAAAACACCCCCAATGTTTCCTCTGCCATATTTTCATACCTGACTTTTTCTTACTCCCAATAAAACCATCACAATTTCTTCAAACATTTTAAAGGTCACCGTAAAAGGTAAAGGTGTCCCACAACCTCTGTGGTCATCAGGGAGCGAGGCATCAGAGACCTCAGCTTCTCTAGGGGCCAGCATATTGAGGGCGGCGCCCACCTCCTCTCCCTTGCTGCTTTACCTTTCCTGGTCCTGAAGAGGACAGGTGCCCATTGACAGCTGGGTGAACTGGGGGATTGTGCTGAAGCAAAGGCCCCCAAACGGTCACCCATCCACTGGGTAACCACACTCAATGCTATAGCTTAGGGAAAGGGAGTGCTCTGACCACTGAGCTATCCCCTCCTGTCTCCCGTGATAGCAGTTTAATGGAAGCTCTTTTTAAAGCAGTGGGGGGCAAAGTACTAGCCTCCTCTTGTTGACATCACATCCCTTCTTTGTAACAAAAATAACAGCAACAGCAATGTATCAGGGTATAAGGGGGGGGAGGGGGGGGGGACCTAAGTCTATCAGACACAGGGCACACTGCAAGCTATGGTCATCTCATTTCTTACCTCCACAGTTTGGTGTTGTAGTTGCTCCTTTTGTGGTCTCAGCATCTGGTAACATTTTACTCAGAAACCAGGGTTAGGCTATACACACAGTCCACTGGCTAGCCTATCCTTATGACGCTTAGGCCTATGACTACTCCTTCCCTCTCTGTACGAGTGTGTTGTGTAGATAATCGTCGTGTGTGCGTCCGCGTATGTGTGTGCGTGCGCGCGCGCGCGCGCGTATGTGTGTGTGCGTGCGTGTGCGCGCGCACGCGTGCCTACGGCATGTGTGTGTGTGTGTGTGTGTGTGTGTGTGTTGTGTGTGTGTGTGTGTGTGTGTGTGTGCGTGCGTGCGTGCGTGCGTGTGTGTATGGGGTGGTGGTGTAGGGGGGAGGGGGAGTAGAGGGTGTGTGTGTATGGGTGTGGGGGAGGGTGTGCGTGTGTGCGCATATGATTGAGTGTGTGTGTGTGTGTGTGTGTGTGTGTGTGTGTGTGTGTGTGTGTGTGTGTGTGTGTGTGTGTGTGTGTGTGTGTGTGTGTGTGCAAAGGGGGGGGGGGGGTACGTTTATCGATCTATTCTTTATCATTTTATTTTGAGAAAAAATGGAAGCACTCGTGAGCTAATCCCAGCTAGGTCCTAGGCGCGATTTCGCAAATTTTGTCATCTGTTCCCACCTTCACAAAAAACGAAATGAACGGCCTATAGGCCTACTTCCGAACGGCGGAACAAGTCTTGACGTATTCAATCTGTTTTCTGTGTAGCCTATACCATTTTATCCACCTGCTGTTTGGGTTTGCAAATTTTGTCATCTGTTTCCATCTTCACAAAAAACATAACATTAATGGCCTACACTTCCGAACGGCAGAACAAGTTTTAACGTATTCAAGATGTTTTCTGTGTAGCCTATACCATTTTTTCCACCTGCTGTTTGTGTCCACATACGGGGCCAGGGTTAGCTTAAAAACCAAGGTTAGTGTTAGGGTTAGTATTAAAAAGTTAATAACGGGTAAGGGGCGTCTGTCAGCTGGTTGGTCTGGACGTTAGATAGCATGTGGACACAACAGCAAAATAGATTAAATGTATGAGGCCACGATGGTACGAAGCTCACAGCAGTACGGAGCTTTAAATCAGAATCACCAGACCTATCAACATCTAAGGCTACACACACTGAACTTCACTGTCCACAAATTTCCAGTTTTCAAACGGATTTCAGCCTACGACATTTTTTGAACAATTTGCATCCACAAAAAAATAGCCAAAATAAACCATGTAAGAAAAACATCTATCAGCTAGCCCTCTTTTCTTCCCCTCACTGCTCTGAAGGTGCATGATGTACCTCTCTTATTCCTCCACTCTCCTTCCAACTTGTGAAGTCTCCTTTAGCACATTGTTTCCACCTTAGTCAAATTCAAATGCGGTCTAATTGCCTATTTCCCCATGTGTGAGCGAGTGTGTGTGTTAGGGGGGGGGGGGGTTCTTTGTGTGTGTGTGTGTGTGTGTGTGTGTGTGTGTGTGTGTGTGTGTGTGTGTGTGTGTGTGTGTGTGTGTGTGCGCACATGTATGAAACCAGTGGTTTGGTGAATACATATACATGCTATGTATGTATGTATATCCAAGTATTTGCTCCGTAAGTTCAGTTTGTGTCACTATATAGGTAGTATCACCTAACTACACTGCCCTAAGTCAGGCTTGCTACACTGACGAGAACACCAGCTTTCTCCACTTGTGGTGATCTAGTGCAAGTGCCTGGGTCTCAGGAAAGCTTTGTGGAGTCAATTAAATGATGATATCCACCCATGTCTTTGTCCGTCTGCCTCTTGTTTCTTCTACCTCCCTACACTGAGTTTTGAAAAATGGTCTGTGAATGGCTGTCTGTTCTTGTGACATGACCATAAGCCTACCACTTCAGCTCTCTCAGGTCCTCACAGCGGTCTGTCTGATGATGTTCCATAGTTCCTCACTTTTCACCCGGTCCAGGAGCTCGAAACACCAAGAATGAATTTAAATCATTTAATTTTCATTGCTTCATTACCCTAGAGTTTGCTGTTAAAATCCAGAACTCAGGAAGATGAAAAGGACAAGTGCACCCAGTAACTTCTGTTTCGTCTTACTACTGATGAGGTCTTTCCAGGCTGTTCTCGGTTGTGCAATAGCCGCTGATGTCTAAACAACTCTTGTATGAGAACAGACCTCACTACCACGACCACCACAGCTCATCAAAATTATCACGTCTGTCAGTATGAACTAACCACAGCCCCCTGACATCAATAGCCTACAGAAGGCTCCACAGGCAGAATTTTTCTTCCGGACTTTTTCCCATGAGTGATGACAATATCTCCGTACAAGTTAGGGTTTGATTCATTTTTGATTTCAACACCAGACTGGATAAGATGGCAGAAGTGGAAGGAGCTGACAAAGCAAACACCACAGATGTTAAAGCCTCGGCACTGAAGACAGTTCCCCAAAGCTTCCTGCACGATCAACACGATGACTCCAACCCCCACGCTGATCACCTGTAGAATGAGGAATACCAGGGGGTACCAGGACCGGTCAGGGAGATGCTCCAGGAACAACACCAAAGAATCCCTCAACAGCTCTGAAGCCGACCCTGCAGAATCTGAAAGCATGCGTCCACGTTCCAGATTCTTCAGCAATAAAAGTCAGCTACATCACTGGAGACACGCTCTGACGCCTTCCTGAACCATCTTCCCCTCTGATACCCCCCTTCCTGTATCCTCACCCCTAAGACATGTGTGGTAGCCAGGGTCAGCCATGTTAAGCATGCAGGAGGTTCTGGGGAAATGTGCTCCTGCATCACAACTTCAACACCTATGTCTGCAGTGCCAGGCACCCACAGAAGGAAATGCCATCAACATGAGCACCAAGTGCCCAGGGCCTATACTGACACGTTACACTTGAATCAGACACTTCCTTTTAACAAGAAGGCCTAACACTTTCTGTCACTAACAAGAAAAAGAACAGATTTACAGCAGAACGATGCCATCAAAATATCATCAGAAGTAGTGGCTTATAAAAACTTTTTTTTTTTAAACCAAGCAGAAAATTACACTGAGACAAAAGCAACACTCTTGGCGTCTGTTCTTAAACAAGATGAATACAAACTTGCTAGCTGACAAGACTGAATATGGTATTTTTGTGACACTGAGCGGATTTCAATTCATTGCTTCAAAGCTCATTCTGTTTCATGTAGATACTCACTGATGATGGTGACAGTCTCATAATCCTGACCATTAAGTGTTGCTCCACCTCCTGTTCTAAAAATCTTATCTGGCTATTCAGCAACCCTCCCCCCCCCCCACTGCTGGAATTGGTAATGCGGCTCTGTGTGTGTGTGTGTGTGTGTGTGTGTGTATGCACGATCGCATTCCCATATGTGTGCATAGGCAGGCCTGGGTACGTTCATGCACTGATAATGTGTGTGTGTGTGTGCGTGCGTGCATGCGCGCGCGCGCGCGTGTGTGTGTGTGTGTGTGTGTGTGTGTGTGTGTGTGTGTGTGTGTGTGTGTGTGTGTGTTTATTCTTTCTTTCTTTATTCTTTATTCTTTTATATCGAGGATAACAGAATAAGCAATCATATGCTTTTTTTTTCATCCGGTCCCCGTGTGCATGCAGTTTTTGTAAATATTGTCATCTGTTCCCACCGGCACACGATGGCCTACTCTTACGTGTGTGTGTGTGCGTGCGTGCGTGCGTGCGCGGGTGTGCGTGTGCACGATCGCATTCCCGAATGTGCACAGGCAGGCCTGGGTAGGTACATCCACTGATTGTGTTTGCGATAGAGAGAGAGAGAGAGAAGAGAAAAGAGAGAGAGAGAGAGAGAGAGAGAGAGAGAGAGAGAGAGAGAGAGAGAGAGAGAGAGAGAGAGAGAGAGAGAGAGAGAGAGAGACAGACAGACAGACAGACAGACAGACAGACAGCAGCGCAGACAGGGAGAATTACCTTCATAAAAACTGAAGTGATGAGGTTTCTCCCAATAACCAGGGACCCATGTCTAGTCCTCGATTTTCCATGTGACCTGTCCCAAAGCCACGGTCAGTGTTAACACTTTCCACCAGCCGAAAATATTTTACTGGTTACACAATATATCTAATAGGACTTATTGTTTTTTGGCTTTTGTACTGCAGTGCCAGCCACTCTTCTCCCGTGTGCCTTGTGAATTTTTGTTCCTCGGCCAGAACTTTTTTAAAAGTTCACCAATGGTGGCCACGGCTTTGTTTGCCCACCATGAAGGTACCGCATTCCGACTTGAGGGATGATAGTGCATGACATTTTAAAAACTGTTGCCTGTTTCTACTGGCTCGCAATGGCCTATTGTTTTCACAGGCAGAACGGATTTTAACACGTATGCCTGATGTTCTGCTGCGTACACACACTGGACCTTGGCTTAAGGTTTCACCAGAAGGGCAATGGACTCCATTGCCGACTCGGCATTGATGGTAACTCCACGGCAAAAATCTTGAACAGGCCTCTCGAATCCCTGTTGTCAGATTGCAGGTGAACCCTCTAACCACTAAGCTATCCAAATTAGCATTACTTCAATATAGTAATTGACAAGCTTTTTCGGCTTACCAGTTTTCTTGCCTTTTCCAGAACACCATTCATGTCTCCATGTTACTTTCTGCTTGCAGTGAGTAGATGATCAGAACAATCACTAACAAAGAAATATCATTGGCCACCACAGTACATGTGACTATTCCCTATTGCTCTCCCTACGTGACGTCATTAGCGAGAATGTCATCTTCCTCCAAACCTAAATCTAGATGTTCCATTTTTGCACAAGTAAAATCCCTGAACAGCAATAGGATGGATGGCGGGAAATTTCGAATAAATGTTGCCAAAAAATTAATCATTGACTACTGTCGAAACAATGTTGCAGATAATAATGTCCCAGCTAATGATTACTCCCCCTCCCCCACCCACCCCCACCCCACTTTTTCGAGGCCAACACAGCTGTTTTGTTTTGTTGTTTGTTTGTTTTTTGGTCTAGGAAGGGGGCGAACAGAAATCCTCCTGAAAATATTTCGGTTTTTTTCAGTACAGATGAATAAATCGGACTGAAACCACAATAAACACTAACTTGCTCCGTTCTGTTTGAAAATTGATGACAATCATTTGAACTACAGCAGCCCTATCCCACGGCGTAGTTCGAACAGCAGGAGTCCTGGACTTCTGAGCAAGTTGAGACTGACTTTACTCTCATAAAAACTAGAGCCCCTGAATTCTGCAGTCAGCTGCAGCATTAAAACTCTCCTAAAACAGATTATTTTCGGAGTCTTACTTGCTTGGATCAATGACCACGTGCAAAGTGACAGGTTGTACCAATCCCGCCAGTCAGCCATTGCAGTAACAGAGTATCTGAAAGTGACCAACCTGCTTTATCAAGCTGGTCGGCGCGCTAACTTTTAAAACTGAATCAGAAAAACTTTTGAACAAATTCTCTTTTTTTAGAGATGTGGAGTGCAGTGGCTCGTAATTCATGATCCATATTATGTCGACCAGGTTTACTTTTTTATTTTTTACAATTTTTATGACGCCACCTGTGCAAACGGGGTAATATAAGCAGCAAAATCTTTGAGAACAGAGTAAGATTACAATTTAAACTGTAGCCGTTTGACACTCACCTTTTGATGATGTTACCGTCTTTGGCCATTCTCTACCTTGCAAGCCTGTTTTTCGCCATCGTCTCCATATATATTTGTTTGCCTACAGAGTTGACAGGCCGCCATTCTCCCTCCTTGAATTTTTTGTTAAAAATAAACACTTGCATCGCCTGATGGGTAGGGTGGGCAAAGCAGGTTGGGTATACCTTTTTTTTTTTTTTTTTTTTTTTGATTATGACCGCACGTGCGCTGACCTTGGAAAATGTTCAGGTCAAGGTGACGGGTTGTAGTGATCTGGTTGTTGACATCATAGTGTCTCTCTCTCTCTCTCTCATAATTGTTGTTGTTTAGTTGAGGCTATCTTTTTATCTTGATGTTATCCCTGAAAAGGGCGGGGACTGGATGTAAAAAAGCACACGAGTGCTTATGTATTATCCTCGAATAAAAGAATTTTGCCTTGCCTTGCCTTGCCTTGTCTCTCTGAGAGAAAGAGAGCATGACAGTATGTTTATGAAACTGACAGCCGAATGGCGTGTCTATAGTGGAGGAGAGTCAGCGATAGGCTAACTCTACAATTTCATACACTTTCATACCGATACAGTTATTGAATCCACAGAATTCCTCTGTGTGTGTGTGTGTGTGTGTGTGTGTGTGTGTGTGTGTGTGTGTGTGTGTGTGTGTGTGTGTGTGTGTGTTTTAAGTTGCTTTAGATTTTGAACATTATACCGTTGTCGAAGAATTTCAACTAAAACATGGAGAAACCTACAGTTTAAAATCTCATTCGTATGTAAACGGAACGTGACCAGAAGAACCAATTTAAGAACAACTACCACAGCAGCAGCAGCAACAACAACAACAGCAACAACAACAACAAACTTGATGAGTAATTGTAGATAAGGTGTGTTTTACGTTTTCACAATTATGAAATGTCCAATTAGTTATTAATTTACTTATTTACACTTTTGCTCGCTTATAAGAAAGCACATTCAAAATGGTGTTTAGGTGCTCGGATATAAGACAGCCCGCCTATAACAAAGCCCGCTTATAAGAAAACCTAAAATCGGGTCCCAACGACTCTCTTATAAGCGGTTCCACAGTGTGTGGTAGGCATATATATATATATATATATATATATATATATATATATATATATATATATATATATATCTATATATATATTATAGGCCTACACTGCAAATGTCCTTACTGTGACAATGCCCTGCATGCCTCTCGTTGCTGTCAGCATAATTATCTGGGCCAGGATCACTGTCTCTGCATTTTTCTCCTACATACACGTGAAAAAACTTAGCTTGACTACACACACACACACACACACACACACCACACACACACACACACACACACCACACACACACACACACACACAGAGTCTCTCTGTCTGTCTGTGTCTGTGTCTGTCTCTGTCTGTCTGTCTGTCTGTCTGTCTGTCTGTCTGTCTGTCTGTCTCTCTCTCTCTCTCTCTCTCTCTCTCTCTCTCTCTCTCTCTCTCTCTCTCTCTCTCTCTGGCTGTGTCTCTCTCTGTCTCTCTGTCTCCCTTTACAATCTCTGTAATCATAAACGAAAAACCATTACTAAAATAAAGCAGGAACTTTTTTTCGGAAAGAGAATATAAAGTGATCAATGCTTGACTGTACGCTCAAGATCTCGGTGTGTCACTTACCACAGCAATAAAAATCTTCTTTTTTTTAAATTGCAAAGAACCCTTGAAAATATTGAAAAAAAACTTACTACCAGACACCTGACTGGTACTGGTATAGATAACAAGCTCGAAATAAGTTTTGATTGGTTGTTACTGAAAGCCTACGACTGAACGGCAGGGAAACTAAAAAACCTGTCAACAGGATTCCGTAATTCATGACTTTGCTTGAAGATAAAGTCACAATAACTAACACAAGTAAATACATGTATCCTCATTTACTGGAAACAAATGACACTGAAATGACAACGCCATAATTACGCTCAACAAAAAATAAAAGAGGCTGTACTTTTTTAGGCCAGCTTGTTAAAATTTTATGCATGTATTGGTTTTTACCACTGGTTTCTTATACTTTTCTCTGTTCTTGAGAATATTTGACAGCGTCCCCAGTGGAATTTGCTGTTCATCTGCTATAGCCTTTTTCAGCTAGTGAAGGTTGGCCTCAACTTCTTTGATAAGCTTAATTTTCCTTTTGAGTGAAATTGACAGTCTCCAGCCATTTTGACCAGTGTTTGACAAAGATCTGAGGCTGGCTTGCCTTTCCGATTCCAGCAATCAAAAAGGGGAAAGAAAGGGGCCTACAGGCATCTGTCCAAGCTGTTGCGAAAAATACACGCTGTGCATGAGTCCATGTAATGCGAATGAATGAAAAGGAAACACAATGTTATTGGAGAAATTTCGCTTTTATGTACCTGTCGTTCAAAACTTGCCAGCAGTGTGACATCAGAATTTCCTTAAAGAATCAAGTTGGGTTTTTGGTGGAAATGCTTTTAGTTTGGTGAGCTCGCTTACAGGAAACTGACTGAAGGAGGTCTCCCTATTGCAAAGTAAAGTTCTCAAAACGACGAGACTTTCTGACGGGATAGCCTAGTGGTCAGAACATTGCCCTCGCAATTTGACAACCCGGTTCGATTCCCGTTCGAGATTTTTCTCCTGGGGTTAATATCAGTGCTGACTCCATTCTCCCCCAAAGTCCTTCGGATGAGACTATAAACCCAGGTCCCGTGTGTGAACGCAGGCATAACATCTTGCACACACGTTAAATCCTGTTCCGCTTTTCGTAAGAGTAGGCCATCGTGTGCCGGTGGGAACTCACTCACTCACTCACTCAGTCCCATGTCCCAAAGGACGTAGGGGGGACATGAGAGAAGACGCAACGGAGATCTTTTTCCATGCTTCACGATCCTGTGTGGCTAGTAGGAGGCGTTGCAGGGGTTGGGCAGTCCAGTCTTTGATGTTGTCAACCCATGATTTCCTTTGGCGGCCTCTTCTTCTCTTGCCCTCGACTGTTCCTTGCAAGATGGATTTTGCTAGGGTGTTGTGTCTTGTGGTGTGACCAAACCACATCAGCTTTCTCCTCTTTATGGTGGAGAGCAAAGGCTGTTGGGGGCCCACACGCTTTTTGATTTCTTCTTTCACATAGTCATTGGTCTTGTGTTCTTTGTATGATATTTTGAGGAGTCTTCTGTGGCACTTGTTCTCGAATGCTTGGATTCTTCTCTCTAACTCTGCTGTCAGAGTCCATGATTCACAGCCATATAGGAGGATAGATATCACGAGGGATTTGTAGAGGTGGTATTTGGTGCAGAAGCTGATGTTGCTTCTGATGATCCTCTGGAGTCTGACTAGAGCAGATGTTGCTGTTGCAATGCGAGCTTTCACCTCATTGTTTGATGTGCCATCTTTTGTTAGGATGGAGCCTAAGTATTTGAATTGGCTCACCTCTTCCAATATTTCTCCATTCATCTTTATTTCCGTGCTGTCATTACTCGCGCTTTTGACCATGATCTTCGATTTCTCTGTACTGACCTCCATGCCGTATGCGCTCGCTCGATCTGTTAGACTGTCTGTGAGGATTTGCAGTTCTTGTTTGCTGCTGCCCATGAGGTCAATGTCATCTGCAAATCTGAGGTTGCAAAGGGATCTTCCAAGCCAACATTGGAGGAAAGTTCGCCGCACTCACAGCCATTGACAATGATGTGAACACACTAGCCAACAACATCAAAGAAGTGCTAACGACAGCAGCAGAAGAAACATTAGGCAGAAGCAGAACAAAGAAACAACCCTGGGTGACAAATGAGGTTCTTGACCTCTGCGACAAAAGAAGAGAACTTAAGAAGCAAAAGTTCACAAGTCAAGAAGCCAACAACAAGTACATGGATAGCCACAGAGAAGTGAGGAAAAAGATGAGAGAAGCCAAAGAAGCGTGGATAGAAGAACAATGCAACAACATCGAAGATGGAATGGCCGGTGGGAACAGACAATTACAAAACTGCATACACACGGGGACTGGATGTAAAAAAAAAAAAAAAGCACAAGAGTGCTTATCCCATTATCCTCAATATAAAAGAATAAAATTAATACATTAATTTAAAAAAAAAAATATATATATATATATATATATATATATATATATATATATATATATATATATATATATATATATATATATATATATATATTATATATATATCCGAGCTAACATCCTCGGTGGGACCAGAAAATGACGTTCTTAAAAGAGGGGTTTCTTATAAGCGAGATTTTTATATCCGAGCTTTCGTAAGTCATAATAAAGAACACCTTCGACGGAACCAATTTTTTTGCTTTCTTATCAGGGGGATTCACTGTAAGCGAGCTTCTTATAAGCGGGTCCCACTGTACCTACCACATGCACTGCTACAGTACAGTGCATGTGCACGATGCGTGCCTGTTCGTTGGTACAGTCTTTTTCGTGGGTGCGAACAGTGTCATGTTATAAGAATGCACTCACCTGCATACTGATTGCGACGATCCATCCTTTTAAATACTTTTCAAAATAGCTAGTAAAGGCGAAAGTAGCTTGTAGGTCGGTAGTCTAGCTGTGTGCATGCAACGATCTCGGATTTATCTCCCTTCGTGTAGCAGACAACCTTTCAGAACAAAGATGGCGACTTTCAGCCAATGGCAGCCGGCATAGGTTGAAGTGTAGCTAAGTCACATGACGCTCAAAATGGCAGACAACCCACCACGATCGCAACAGGTTCCAGTAAAAGAACGCGGAAGGTGAGACACACCGTGAAATTATACCGAGAATGTCCTGTGCATTTGTCATGCATTTGGTTCTATTGGTGTCAGATAAAATGCACGGTTATCAGGCTCGTTGTTGGCTGGTATTTTACCCCAAACAATGAAAGACGATCGTCCACGTCACGCGGTGCTTGTGTACATGTCACATGCAAGTGACTGTATACAGTGTTTAGGCATCGTGCACTTTATAGGTCTACCTAAAAAGAATGACAGATGTGATTTTCTGTACTGCAGTACTGTTGGTTAAGCTAAACTTGATTTGATTGACTATAGGATGTCACACATGTGCACTTTTTCTTATTCGTTCTGCACACACACACACACACACACACACACACACACGCACGCACGCACGCACGCACGCACGCACGCACGCACGCACGCACGCACGCACACACACACACACACACATACACATGCACACACGCATACACACACACACACACACACACACACACACACACACACACACACACACACACACACATGTGCGCAAACACACACACACACACACACACACACACACACACACACACACACACACACATTAATCAATTTAATGCCCACACACTCACACATACACACATGCACACACGCATACACACACACATATGTGCACGCACACACACACACACACACACACACACACACACACACACACACACACACACACACACACACACACACACACACACACACACATGTGTACACTAACACATACATGCAGAGCATCTTGCAAACACGATAAAAGCTGTTCTGCTTTTCGGAAGAATGGGCCATTGTGTGCCAGTGGGAACAGATGACAAAATTTACAGAACTGCATACACTGAGTTGAGGTCTCTGACACCTCACTCCTCAATGACCATATAATGACATAGGTTTAAAGCGTTAATCAGACAAAACTTGTTCATTTGATGACATGAAAATTTACATGATTTATTCTTAACCCTTCCACTGCTGGATATAATTATTGTTGCTCACAGAAATTGCACATAAAACAAATAATTTTTAGCCACGGCTACCTATGTTCGGTTTCAGGGTTCTTATATGCTTATGAATAACACTAGATAGGTAAACCTATACATTTTTGGAAAGTAAATACAATGTAGAATATGATACAAATAACAAAAAGGCATTAGCTAGTATGTAGCTGGAGATATCCGACAACCTGTATTGAAAAATCCCGCAGACAGGTAATCCCCCCCCAATCCACTCTTCATCAGCTATACACCCCCTTTCATGGCAAAGGCACAAAACAGACTGAACAGCAAGATGAAGCCAACATGTGTTCGATACATTGTAGCATTAATGTAAGAAATCTGCTTCATTCACGATCTTTACTTTCATCACTGTGGTATGCAACAATAATTGACTCAGACTCCCTGGTGTTAAAACAGTCCTCTGGAGATCGTTGTTACTCCTATTATCGCTAATTACACAAAAGAAGGGAAGTTTGACATGTGATGGACCCAAACAAATGAAAATGAGGCAGGTTTCCGAAGGCTACCGATGGTAGTTGATTTATATCGAACCTGACCTGTGCAAAGCCATGATTGTGGCCTTCCGCATTTTACCATCGTGCTCTACGGGTTAATATAAATGAATTAATGTGCTGCATTGTGTCCTGTTTGTTGCAGATATGAAGAACTACGCAAGAAGTTCAAGCAGCGTTTTGAATATGACCCCGTATTTTACGCCAGATCTCCAGGGAGAGTGAACCTTATAGGTAATGAAGATTGGTTTGTTTCATGGGGTTGCGTGCACGTGTGTGTGTGTGTGTGTGTGTGTGTGTGTTTGTGTGTGTTGTGTGTGTGTGTGTGTGTGTGTGCGCGCGTGCGTGCGTGCATGTGTGTGTTTTACAATAGGATGACAAAACAGTGGTATTAATAATTACGTGTGTTAAATCAAATGTGATTCTTTTGTGAAAAATAAAATTATATCATGGTCAATTCTTACTTGGTTGAAAATTTGCTCAATTTCATTCTGGTTTAAAAATAGCGTGTTTGGTTTTTGTGTTTTCCCTGTGGGGATGCCGGGGACCTGTCAGTATAAATAGCATCCCCGCCTTCTGGAAATTCTGTGCTGTGAATTCCCTCTTTTCTATCCCTCTCTTTGTTTCTGCCTTATTCCTTGAACATGCCCAGCAGTACATCCCTGAAGTCAAAATGCTGCAACCTTCACAGTAGGCAAAAAAAGGTTGCATACACAAAAATCCCCATTTCCGAATCTCAGAGCCTTTTATCTTTTTTAAGTCCTCCTGGAAAAAAAGCCTGGAGAAAATGACCAAGAAGACAGAAAATTGACAAGAAAGTGGTGACAGAACAAAAAGAAAGAATGCAGAAACAAAGAGAGGGACAGAAAAGAGGGAATTCCTGGCATAGAATTCTCAGATGATGGGGATGCTTTTTATACTGACAGGCCCCCAGAGTTCCCATTGGATAGGTGGGTCAGAAAATGATATCAATAATAAATGAACAATTTCATTGTTGCCCAATGTTGTTTGTTTTTCTTTGGGCTGATAGATTATTATTCTGGCTACTCTGTGGTATGGTTTGTGTCATTGCCGGTTTATATAATTGAAAATAAATTGATTTTTTTGTTCCTTGGCTAGAGCTGAAAGGTTTACCCGTGGTGAGATTTTTGCATACATGCGTCCATTTTTGCCCACCATGAAGGTAGTCACATTCTGACTCCAGGGATGTATGTTGGGTATGTTCATGTTTTGGTAACTCACCAAACACTGACATTAATTACAGGATCTTAAACAGGCATATTTGATCTTCTGCATGTGTATACATATATATACATACAGTATTAAGAAACTAGCACATCTGCATTTGAGGCTCTCTGGGGAGATCATAAAAAATCCCCAACGTTAATTCATCAGACGGCACCAAAATTTGGCAAGTCTGCACTTGAAGTTGAGGTGGGCAATCTTTATAAAAAAAAAATCACCACCCTTAATTCTTCATATGCTGTGGAGATTCAAACCTATGACTTCGTGGACCCATGGGATTGATATCGAATGGTCTTAACCACTCGGGTATGGCATTGTTGCTGCCCCATGATGGTGTTGTGCTGTCTTGTCTGCAGGTGAACACATAGATTATTCCGGCTACGCTGTGCTACCCATGGCTCTCGACCAGGACATTGTGTTTGCTGTCTCCCCAAACAGTGAAGGCAATATTGTGCTGGTCAACATCAAATCGGAATACAAGTGAGTTGGTGTGTGTGTGTGTGTGTGTGTGTGTGTGTGTGTGTGTGTGTGTGTGTGTGTGTTTGAGTGTGTGTGTGTGTGTGTGTGTGTGTGTGTGTGTGTGTGTGTGTGTGTGTGTGTGTGTGTGTGTGTGTGTGTGTGTTGGGGAAGGAGGGAGGGAAGGGGATAGAGTGTGTGTGTGTGTGGGGGGGGGGGGGAGGGGGGCCGGGGGGGGGGGGTCCAGGGCCCAGTGCTGAAACTAGCCCCTTCCTTTTACCCAGTCCAAGTGTGGTCAGTTTCTGCTATAATTAGCACAAACTAGGATGGAATGGATAGCGGATGAGAGGACTGAAAGTGAGGGAAAACTGACAGCTGTACCCCCCCCCCCCCAACCCCCCTAACCTCCTTTCTCCTCCTCCTATTTTACAGAGAATTCTCCGTACCAGCCAAAGACATCGCCATCAGCAAGTCTGACCCCCAGTGGTTCAACTACGCCCTCTGCGGGGTCAAGGGCACCCTGGAGCATGTGGTAGGGGGGTCAGGGTCGGACACGGCAGAGGGAGGGGGGTTGTGGGGTTCAATGCTGTGGTGGACGGTCGCATCCCCAGGAGTGCTGGACTGTCCAGCTCCAGTGCTCTGGTGTGCTGTGCTGCCATCACCATGAGTCACGTCAATGATTGGAAGCTGTCGCTGGTATGGGAAAGAGGGGTTTTTTTGTGTGTGTGTGTGGTGCTAGGGGGGAGGGGGGGGGTGTACTGGGTTTTTTTGTGTGTGGTGGCTTGGTGTGCTGTGCTGCCATCACATAGTCACATCAACCACTGGAAGCTGTCGCTGGTAGGGAAAGAGTGGTTTTTTTCTGTGTGGTGGTGCTGTACTGGGTTTTTTTTGTGTGGTGTGGTGTTGTACTGGGTTTTTTTTGTGTAGTGGTGCTGTACTGGGTTTTTTGTGTAGTGGTGCTTTACTGGGGGGTTTTTGTGTGGTGTGGGTTTGTTTACTGGGTTTTTGTGTGGTGGTGCTTTACTGGGGGTTTTTTTGTGTGGTGTGGTGTTGTACTGGGTTTTTGTTGTGTGGTGGTGCTTTACTGGGTTTTTTTTTGTGGTGTGGTGTTGTACAGGGGTTTTTTGTGTAGTGGTGCTTTACTGGGTTTTTTGTGTAGTGGTGCTGTACTGGGTTTTTTGTGGAGTGGCACTAGGGGTTTTTGTTGTTGTGTTGTTTTTTTTTGGGGGGGGGGTGTAGGGAAGGGGGAATGAAGAAAGAAAACACACTGAAATTTTGCTCAGAGCACTCACTTTCCCCCAGCCATGGTTAAGCAGCATCGAGCATGGTTACCAGTTGGATGGGTGACCGTTTGCGTACCTATGTATTCCATGGTCCTTCAGTAATGATCATTTTGACTCAACTTTACACACACACACACACACACGCATATGCACACGCATGCATGCACACATGCATGTACACACACACACACACACACACACACACACACACACACACACACACACACACACACACACACACACACACCCATCCACCCCCATCCCCCTTCTACACACACATATATATACTCACCCCACCCCCACCCCCATCCACCCCCAGACACACACAACACACACACACACACACACACACACACACACACACACACACACACACACACACACACACACACACACACACTCACAAACACACACACACACACACACACACACACACACCACACACACACACACACACACCCCCATCCCCCCCCCCCACACACACACACACACACACAACACAACACACAGAGAACCCTCTCCCCAGAAAATGTCACTGATTAGAGATGCACTACTCTGCTTTCAGAAACAGCTGGCTGAGCTGACAGCACGGTGTGAGCGCTACATCGGAACTGAGGGCGGGGGGATGGACCAAGCCATCAGCCTGACTGCCAACGCTGGCATGGTGGGTGGTGGGTGGTGGTATACACCGTCTCAGTCTGTCTTATAGATTTTTTTTTTTTTTTAATTTTTTTTTTATAGCTCTCCTGGTCTGTACCTTTTTATTTTTATTTATTTATTTATTTTATTCTTTTATATCGAGGGTAATGGGATAAGCACTCGTGTGCTTTTTTTCATCCAGCCCCATTGTGTATGCAGTTGTGTAAATATTGTCATCTGTTCCCACTGGCACACAATGGCTTACTCTTACGAAAAGCAGAACAGGATTTAACGTGCGCGCAAGATGTTCTGCGTGCATTCGCACACGGGGCCTCGGTTTACAGTCTCATCTGAAAGACTTTTGGGGAGAGTGGAGTCAGCACTGATGTTAACTCCCGGGGAAAAATCCCCTCCAACGGGAATCGAACTAGGGCCATCAAATTGCCAGCGCAATGTTCTGACCACTAGGCTATCCCGTCCCCGTATAGACGGTACCAGTCTGTCTTTTAGATTTTTTTTTTTTTAGCTCTCCTGGTCAGTGCCTTCACTTGAAGAGTCTATTTGTGACGCTCTACCACAAAATGAGTCGCTTAGCACCTGACCCACCTGGTTGTGTGACTCGGACGGGATAGCCTAGTGGTCAGAACATCGTGCTGGCAATTTGACAACCTGAGTTTGATTCCTGTTGGAGGGGATTTTTCCCCTGGAGTTAACATCAATGCTGACTCCATTCTCCATTCTCCATTCTCCCCAAAAGTCTTCCAGATGAGACTATAAACCGCTAGCAGCCATTTTAGGCAGGTGGGGGTCAGGTTGTCTATTTTAAGATTTTGATTGATTATAAAACTATGGCAGTTATTCTACCTTGAAGTGAAATATCAATGAATAATTTTGTTTTCCTTTTGCCTTTAAACGTGTTTTAAAAATACCAAAGCCCTCATTCTGGCCACCTATTAGGATGTTTAACTTGTGAATTTCTCATTTTGTCATTTCCTGCAGTCTGTCATTTCAAGTTGTAATAACTTTTGATAGAATTGTCCGAATTTCAATCTGTTTTTTGTATTATTTAGCCATTTTATTGCAGATTAATAACACTTTATTAACTAAAAATTGACCTTGTGCATGCATGCGTGCATGCGTGTGTGTCTGTGTGTATCTGTACGTACACCTGAGCAGGCCAAGCTGATCAAATTCGACCCCTTGGAGACCGAGGACGTGCAGCTTCCCCCTGAAGCCAGCTTCCTGATCAGCAACAGCCTGGCTGAGCACAACAAAGCCGCCTCTTCAGAGTTCAACACCAGGGTCGTCGAGTGTCGCCTGGCAGCTCAGGTCAGTCAAAACCCCTGTGAGCAAGTGTGTGGCTTGGTTGTGTGACTCGAATTCAGGCCATCAAATTTCAAGTTCAATTTTATTAGATTTTTTGTATTTTGTACCACTTCATGTCACAGCAGATTTCTCTGCGTGAAATTCGGGATGCTCTCCCCAGGGAGAGTGCGTCGCCACAAGTGCAGCGCC
>CM060328.1:31291892-31300318 GCA_030674155.1 Stramonita haemastoma | reverse complement strand
TTTATTAGTCTTTTATTTATTCTTTTATTTATTTTGTTATGTATTCATTCATTTATTTATTTTGTTATTTATTTATTTATTTATTCTTTTATTTGGAGGATAATGAAATAAACATTTGTATGCTTGTATACATCCAGTCCTCCGTGTGTATGCATTTTCATCAATTTTGTCATCCGTTCCCACTGGCACACAATGGCCTTCTCTTCCGAAAAGCGGAACAGGGTTTTAATGTGTGTGTGTGTGCAAGACGTTCTGCATGCATTCGCACAGGGGGACCTTAGTTTATAGTCTCATCTGAAGGACTTTTAGGGAGAGTGTAGTCAGCACCGATGTATATGTAGAGAGGAACAGGGGGTTCTGTTGGTTTGATTTTGTGAAGGACATATGCCTTCCCTGCTCATGCCCATATATTTGTGTATGCATGTAAAACTTGGACCATGATAATAATAATAATGATAATAATGATAGTTGGAAATTCTAGAGCGCTGAATCTTGCAAAGCAAACAAATCAAAGCTCTTGCATTCAAATTATTCACACACATGCGACCAAACACAAAAATTACAAAAAATTAACAGATTTCAAATTTAGACACTTTAAATGCACGCACGCATGCGTGCACACACACACAACATGCGTGCACACACACACACACACACACACACACACACACACACACACACACACCACACACACACACACACACACCACACCACACAAAGACACACACACACACAAAAAACACACACACACACAAAACACACACACACACACACACACACACACACACACACACACACACACACACACACACACACACACACACACACACATTTTCAATATTGTTCTTGATTTGTTAATGTTAAAAATACCTTTTCATTTTGCTGTTACTTTTTTGTACATTCACGCACGCACACATGCACGCATACGTGCATGCACGCTCAAGAGCACACAGATTAGATCTATCTCTCTCTGTTTCTCTGTCTCTGTCTCTGTCTGTCTGTCTGTCTGTCTGTCTGTCTCTCTCTCTCTCTGTCTCTCTGTCTCTGTCTCTCTCTCTCTCTCTCTCTCTCTCTCTGTCTCTCTCTCTCTCTCTCTCTCTCTCCTCTAACCTATCCAGTCTCCTATTGCAGGGTTGTCTGGTATCACTTAAAGTGGAAAGATGTTAAAATTGAAGACTTACATACACACACATGCAGTACATACTCAATGGTCTAAGTGTAATGCTGCATGCATGGTGTGTCTGTCACCAGGAGCTGTGGGGTGATTGGCTGTAGGATGGTGGGGGCGGGGTGGGGGGGCTGCGTTGTCTCCCTTGTCGACGCACAGCAGACGGACGCTCTCCTGACCCAGATCAAGGAGAAGTATTTCTTGCCCAACCCTGTCAAGGCCCCACGCGTGGCTGAGGCTCATTTTGCCACACAGCCTGGGCAGGGAGCCATGATCTACATGGATTGATGGATGGGCTGTTTGGGCGTTGTTTTTTGTTTTTTTCCCTGTTCAGCGGTTTGTTTGTTTTTTGTTTTGTTTTGTTTATGAGGGTAACAACTGATTCCCAACAGCTTTGGGTTGAGTTTATGAGGGTTACGTGATATTGTCGTTTTGTATCATTTTTTGGTGTGTGGATATCCCGATTGGATTATTTTGATAATGTATACAGAAAAGTTATGTATATGCATATGCATTTTTGCTGCTTGTTTTGTTTTGTTGATGGGCATATGTGATGCTCCACACCATAATGAGTCGCATAGGCACATTTTGACACTAGAGGTCAATTTTTTTGTTGTTAACCTGTTATTGATCTGCAATAACAAGGTTATCCAATACCAAAAAAACCTGATTGACATTCAGACAATTCTATGAAAAGCTATTACAAATTGAAATGACAGGCTGCAGGGTTTGATAGAATGAGAATTGGACGAGTTTTGTATCATTATAGTTCGTTGTTTTAAAAGCATGTTTTAAAGCAAAAAAAACCCCACAATTATGTCTTGATACTTCAGTACGTGGTAAAATAAATTTTATAGATCCATAATCAATTAAAATCTTTAAAATATCCCTGTAATCAACAACCTGACCCCCACCTGTCTAAAATTGCTCCTAGCAGAAAAATGGGTCAGGTGCATTGCACCTCATTTCGTGATGGAGTGTCATATTGTGTGTGCTTTTAATATTTACGTTGTTGGGAATAATCAGGGTACAATGAAAAATGTGGGACCAAAGATTCAGAGATTCTGTTGCTTTTGAGGAAAAAAATGGGTAGCTTTGCTTTTATGATTTTTTTTGCTCGTCTCAGTTAGATTATGCCAGTTGTTATCTATTTCATTACTGAAAAGTCAGTGTAAAAGGCTGGTCTACATGTTAATGTAAAAGTCTCATCTTCAAGTCAGTGTAAAAGGCTGGTCTACATGTTAATGTAAAAGTCTCATCTTCAAGTCAGTGTAAAAGGCTGGTCTACATGTTAATGTAAAAGTCTCATCTTCAAGTCAGTGTAAAAGGCCAGGCCACAAATCAGTGTTATGTAGACTGATATAATGTCTATGGAATACTGTAAAGCATGTCAGTCACTGGCCTATCTGTCATTGTACTTGTATTGCTCGACAGTTGGCACTAAAGCCCATCTCTTCTCATAAGTTCTATGTTCAGATGGGACTATGAACAGAGGCTTCATGTGTGAGCACACGTAGAACATCTTGAGTCAGCATTAAAACCTGTTTCTCCTTTAGAAAGAGTAGGCCATTTTGTGATGGTTTTGATGGATTGACCATATTTACAAAACTGCTATACACACATGGACTGGAGGTAAAGAAAAAGACCAAAAAAAGCACCTGAGTGCTTATTCCATGCTCCTCAGAATAAAAGAATGTATAAAAGAAGGGATAGCTCAGTGCTCAGAGCACTTGCTTTCCCCCAGTCAAGTTAAGCAGCGTCAAGCCTGGTTACCAATTGGATGGGTGACCATTTGCATGCCTTAGCTTCAGTACAGTTCACCCAGCTGTAAATGGGTACCTGCCCTCTTCAGGGTCAGGGAAGGTAAAGCAGCAAGGGAGAGAAGATGGGCGCCACCCTCAACATGCTGGCCCCTAGAGAAGCTGAGGTCTCTGGCACCTTGCCCCCCTACGACCACATAGGTTATAGGACACCTTTATAAAAGAAGACATGACCCCTAGTCATCACAGGTCTCTTTTGTTTGTTTGTTTGTTGGCGTTTTAAGATTTCTACTAAAGACTGATGTACGAGAATGAAACTACAGTTTGTGCCATAGTGCCTTAAATGATGAACAGTAATTTTTTAATTTGATTTTGTTTTGTTTTGATGAACATTGATTTGATTTGGACTGCCTTACTTAATCTTAATTCATTTGATGGCAACACAAAAGTGTGAGATTTTTGTGTGTGTGTGTGTGGATTTTTTTGGTCATATTTTGTTGATAAGAAAGTACCATTTTTTGTAGAAAATCAGTTTGTATGTCTTTTCTTTGTGTGAGTGCATGCATGCGTGCGTTGTTGTTGGGATTTTTTTTTTCACTGTGTTTTCATTTTCTTGTCTGCTATTGTAAAATGTTACAGATTGTATTGAAAGATAATCGCAAGGAAATGTTGACAGCTTTAAGAAAAAAAAGCATAATTTTTTCTTCTTTTTCTCCTTCTTCTTTGCATTCTTCTTCTTTGCATTCTTATTCTTCTTTGCATTCTTCTTCTTTATCTTCTTCTTCTTGTTTTTCTTCTTCAAATTCTTCTTCTTCTTCTTCTTCTTCAAATTCTTTTTCTTTTGTATATATAATGATATATCATTGTTACAATCTTGATGCATTCCTTGCCATAAAAACCCCAACATAATTTGGTGTAAAATGATTACACTGCTATCAACTGTACTTAATATTGACAGTAAGCTGTTGATGGTATGGAAAATCGGTCTCTGAATTATAGAGTAATCCCCCAAATATACTTTATTTGCTGTATATTGCACTGTACTTAACTTCACATCACCACATTGCGCTTCACCACATTATAATGCACTGCACTGCTCAACTCCACATTGATGTGTATCACACTCAAATCAGGCAATGCGTAACAATGCAAATCATTATTGTTCACAAGCCGAAGGTGATCGATCATTACATCATTATTTTTGTGATACATCCCCAAAAGTTGAAAATCAGTTACCTTTATGGTGGGCAAAACTGGTTGCATATGCAAAAATCTCACCATTGGTAATCCTCAAAGCATTAGCTGAGATACAAAACAAAAAAGAATTTTTTTTTTTTTTAATTCTTTTATATCAAGGATAATAGGATAAGCACTCTTGTGCTTTTTTTTAACATCCAGTCCCTGTGTGTATGCAGTTTTTGCAAATGTCATCTGTTCCCACCGGCACACGATGGCCTACTCTTAAGAAAAGCAGAACAGGATTTAACGTGTGCGCAAGATGTTTGGCGTGCGTTCACACACAGGGCCTTGGTTTATTGTCTCATCCAACTCACTACTTGTGAATTGAAGCTCAGAGCTCTAGCTGAGAATGAAAAAAGAAATTAGAAAATTGATGGTAAAATAAATTTTGATGTAGACTGATACCTGTACATGTGTGACTGAAAGTCAGAGCTATCATGTGAAAAAGAGGTTGGGGGTGGTTGTTGCAAGTGTTCAAAATGGAGCACTAGATAGACTCTGTATGGCTCAAAATAAGACTGTTGAGCTTTTATATAGGGTGCTGAATTGTCACACTACAGGCCTTTGAGTGATATTAGAATAGCCATTCTCATACATTATCATGTATGATATCTGTACTGTTTTTGTGGCACATTGATATACCTTAACCCTCTTGCATTAGGATTTTCTGAACACAAACTGCCTCTAGATTTCGCATTCCATCACAAAATCAGGTCAGGCACACATGGTCGCTGGCCTTTTCCTCCTTCTAAGTACATACCAGCAGCTATAATTGCTTCCAGACTCTCAGCAAGCTTTGTACCTCTAGCACACCACACACACACTTATACACGTACACGCACGCACACACATGTACGCACGCATGCACACATGCACACACACACACACACACACACACACACGCACACACACACACACACACACACACACACACACACAGAGAAGTAAATCACCTTCATAATATCCATTTGGGGCACCACTGAAATTTTTGCAACCAGGTGGAATTAGATTAGCATAGAAGAAAACCAGTGGAAGAGGGGGGGGGGGGAGCAAGTGAAATCAAATAAGATTATGATATACTACTCATAAATACATGGTAATTGACTTATGTATACTATATTTTACCGATGACTTTTGTTGCTGTACATTTTGCTATTGGTGTTGTTGTTGCTGTTGCTGCTGCTATTGCTGTCATTTTTTTTTTGGCCATTGTTATTGTAGCTATTATTGTTGGATTTTGTGTTGTTGTTGTTGAAGTTACTGTTGTTGTTGCTTTTGCCATTGTTGTTGCTTCTGCTGTTGTTGCGGTTGCTGCTGTTGTTGTTGTTTTGTTGCTATGTTTTTTTCTGTGCTCTTGATCAGCTATCTTATATCAAGAAATGAATAAATCAATGCAAGAGGTTTATGTGTGTTTGCTTTGTTTTGCTTTATTTGATTTTATTCTTCTTCTCTCGTTTGCTTTACACTGTCAGATGTGTCTGGGAAAAATAATGGCATGTCCTTTCCAGCTCCTCTCGTGGGCCATACAGCTTGGTGTGTAGGGTTATCTCCATCGGCCACACTTTCTTCCTCAGGTCGCTGAGAAAAAGAATGAGGAAAGAAGAAAAAGACAATCAGTGAATCAATGCAATAGGTTTACCTGTGTTTGCTTTGCTTTGCTTTATTTGATCTTATTCACATGTTCAAATTTGAAGGGGTCTTTGCTCACGTGTACACAGCAATGTACACAGCAATTGCTATAGGATAGTTTCAAGTTGCACATAAAACATGGGAAGAGTGCATGGTTTGTTTTTTGGGGGGTTGTTTCTTTTTTTCTTCTTCTTTTTTTTTTTTTTTTTTTTTAACAGTGGGTGCAATATTGGATGGTTGGTGTGTTAAGCAGTATGAAATAAAGATGAAAAGGGGCAGTTTATTTTCAAGGTGTTTTGTTTTTGATGTCTGACAAGTGGAAGGGATTTTGCTCTCTCTATCTGTGTGTGTGTGTGTGTGTGGTGTGTGTGTGTGTGTGTGTGTGTTGTGTGTGTGTCTGTGTGTGGTTGTTAATCTCTGTCTGTCTGTGTGTTGTTATCTGTCTCTTTCTGTTGTGTTGTCTGTCTGTCTGTCCGTCTGTCTGTTCTCTGTTGTCTGTCTGTCTCTGTCTTCTGTCTGTCTGTCTCTCTGTTCTCTCTCTGTCTCTCTGTCTCTCTGTTCTCTGTCTCTTCTGTCTCTCGTCTCTTCTCTGTCTCTGTCTCTCTCTCTCTCTCTCTCTCTCTCTCTCTCTCTCTCTCTCTCTCTCTTCTCTCTCTCTCTCTCTCTCTCTATTCTCCGTGTGTGTGTGTGTGTGTGTGTGTGTGTGTGTGTGTGGTGTGTGTGTGTGTGTGTGTGTGTGTGTGTTGTGCATCTGTCTGTCATCCTGTCTGTCTATCTGTATCTCTCTCTCTCTCTCTCTCTCTCTCTCTCTCTCTCTCTCTCTCTCTCTCTCTCTCTCTCTCTCTCTCTCTCTCTCTCTCTCTCTCTCTCTCTCATTCTCTGTGTGTGTGTGTGTGTGTGTGTGTGTGTGTGTGTGCGTGCATCTGTCTGTGTATGTGCATCTGTCAATGTGTGTCACTGTGTGTTTGTCTCTGTCTCTCTGTCTCTCTGTCTCTCAGTCTCTCTGTCTCTGTCTCTCTCTGTCTCTGTCTCTCTCTGTCTCTGTCTGTCTGGCACAGTGAAGGTAGGGATGCTATTTATACTGAAAGCCCCCCCCTCCCCCCTCCCCGGCACCCCACACGGGGGTAGACATTATATTATCCTCTGTCTACCCGTTAAATTGTTGGTCTGTCTGTATACGTTTTCCATCTGTCCTATTATGACAGAGACAGAGACAGAGACAGACAGACAGACAGACAGACAGACAAACTGTCCTATTATGCAGACATTCTATCATTCTATCATCTTAAAAAAATATTTAAAAATAGCAAATATTTCATGGTCCAAAATATTTGCTATTTTTTAATATTTTTTTTGTTATGTTATTTTTTGTTTAAATAATTATCAGTGTATCCAGTTAGGATGACGCGTTTTGTTGAATGTATTCTGTTTTCTTCTTTTAAAATATCGGTTGAACTGCTTCTGCTGGTGATGCTGGTATGTAGAGGTAGGGAGGGGGTTTGTTAGCTTTATTCCCTGATCAGGACAAGGGCCGGATGAAAAAAAGTATGTAATACTTACTCTGTTACCCTTGAAAAATAAAGATTATTCATTCATTCATTCATTCATTCATTTCTCTCTCTCTCTCTCTCTCTCTCTCTCTCCTCTCTCTCCTCTCTCTCTCTCTCTCTCTTCTCTCTCTCTCTCTCTCTCTCTCTCTCTCTCTCTCTTGACCCCCCCCCCTCTCTCTCTTTCCCTTGTCTCAGTACTGATCTACATTTACAACACAAGCTTCTACATGAGTATTCAACACATACTGTGCAAAATAAAATTCATCCTATCTTTAAACCCCTACATGCAGAACTGCTGACCATCTGTCTAATGTGGAGAGACAGACAAACAGAGAAACAGACAGACGTATGACAGACACAGAGTGGGCTAGATAGACTGAGATTTGGACATGCATTACCTGCTAAATGAAAAGCTGAATGTTACAGAGTGACATAGACAGACAGACTAACAAACAAAAAACAGACTAATGCAATGAGTGCATAAGAGGGCGGATGGGACACTCGTAAATGCAGACATACAGACAGGCTAACAGAGACTGATAGAATGTCTGCATAATAGGACAGATGGAAAACGTATACAGACAGACCAACAATTTAACGGGTAGACGGAGGATAATATAATGTCTACCCCCGTGTGGCGTGCCGGGGAGGGGAGGGGGGGGGGGGCTTTCAGTATAAATAGCATCCCTACCTTCACTGTGCCAGACAGACAGAGACAGAGAACTCCAATGACTGCTGCACAAGAGGAGAGAAGGGTAGGAAAGCTTAAACCTTTTTGCTGTAACAGGAAACCTCAGGTCATCAGCAGCAGACGATCAGCTCCAGAGGTCAGTGACCTGAAGACCCGACACATTGGCAGTCTGACCAGTCCACTATCTCTCTGCTTCTGAGGGGTCCACACACCTCAAAGTGTTGAATGGCTTCTTTAGCATTCCGAGACACGTTCTCCCCCCCCCCCCCCTCCTTTCTTTTTGTGGGGGTGGCAGGGGGGGGGGGGGGGGTTCTTGTCAGTACAAACAGCATCCCTATCTGGGTGGTTCGGTGGTCTAGAGGTAACGCGCCTGTCTAGAAAGCATCCAG
>CM060328.1:31271892-31284392 GCA_030674155.1 Stramonita haemastoma | reverse complement strand
CTCTCTCTCTCTCTCTCTCTCTCTCTCTCTCTCTCTCTCTCTCCTCTCCTCTCCTCTCCTCTCCTCTCTTTCTAACCCCCTCTATCTCCCTACCTCCCTCCCTCCCTCTGACTGTAAAAGGCAGCGTCACGTTTTCTGTAAGAGTAGGAGATTTTGTGTTTTGCAGTCTACAGAATTGCGTATTCCTTCGCAGAAGCCAGTAGGCCTACTGTTCTAAAAGTCCGTGACTGTTGTTGTCTGTAAACTGACCATGGGCAAAGGCCGTTGTTATTGTTGTGGTGGTGGTGGTTGTTGCGTGCGTTCTTTGGCTGGTGGTGGTAGTGGTGGTGTGAGGGTGTTGATGTTGGTGGCGGTGATGTTGATGGCTACAGAAGTGGTAGGGGTGGGAGGATTTTACACACGCACGGACAGCAAGAATAAGAAAGGTTTCGATTCTGGTGACCATTCTGGGAAGCAGAATCATCGTCAGCGATATTCCCCTGATTCGGAGTGCCTGTGTGGTGAGTTTGGAAGTGGGAAGGTGGATGATGGGGCGGGGGAGAGAGAGAGAGAAGAGAGAGAGAGAGAGAGAGAGAGAGAGAGAGAGAGAGAGAGAGAGAGAGAGAGAGAGAGAGAGAGAGAGAGAGAGGAGAGAGAGAGAGAGGCTGAGAGAGAGAGAGAGAGAGAGAGAGAGAGAGAGAGAGAAGAGAGAGAGAGAGAGAGAGAGAGAGAGAGAGAGAGAGAGAGAGAGAGAGAACAATAAAGACCAAGACAAAAGTTCAACCTGTGATTCAGAGAAAAGAAATTGATAGAATTATATTCAACAAAGACATAATCCCTAACTGACCCAAACATTAGTGTCAAAATAGATACTTCAGTAAACTAGTTGAAGTTAATCTATTTACTCTTTTGTATCGAGGATAATGGAATAAGCACTCATGTGCTTTTTTTTTTTGACATCCAGCCCCCGTGTGTATCCAGTTATGTAAATTTTATCATCTGTTCCCACCGGCATACAATGGCCTGTGAAACAAGGAGGAAATAGCTAAAAGCTCAAGAGAGAGATCAAATGAAATCAAATCAAATCAAAAAAAGATTAAAAAAATAAAAAAATAAAAATCAAATCAAACCAAATCAAATTCAATTCTTTTATTTCAAGGATAATGAATAAGCACACGTGTTCTTTTCTCACATCTTGTCGTTGCCTTTGGGACAGAACTCTGAACTCTGAACGTGCTTAATATGTACATTGGCCTTAGGCCACAATACACGGAGTTGGGGGGGGGGGGGAGGAGAGACATACTGACTTGTAACATATCATTGAACATGAAAGAAATGAAACCAAACAAACAAGCAAACAAACAACCGCTTCTTGTAAATCATGACCGCAGTGATCATGTCTTAAACTCTGAGCTTGATAAACAATTATATCATACAGCACGGATATTGTTAAAATATTTATCAAAATTGGTTTAAGTCCAACTGAAAAATTTCAATTCAGGTTCATATTTCTAACAAAATTTCAAGACATATATCTCATTTAATACACGCTTAAATCAAGAAGTGACATTATAACTCAACAGTTTTTTCCTTCTATTAATGGAATGGAGTTTGTATCTGGATAGAAAATGACTGTTTTCTCCATTTGATGTTTTCAGTAGCTGTGATATTGGTACATTAATACATTGAGTTAAAAACTTATCCCTTATATCGGAGTACATTGAGCATTCAAACAAAAACTGAGCTTCATTTTCTAATTTTGTTTTACAAAAAGGACAAAGTTTTTCTTGATTATTAACACTGTATCTGCGAACATTGTTATTTTTGAGAGAGAGAGAGAGAGAGAGAGAGAGAGAGAGAGAGAGAGAGAGAGAGAGAGAGAGAGAGAGAGAGAGAGAGAGAGAGAGAGAGAGAGAGAGAGAGAGAGAGAGACAGACAGACAGACAGACAGACAGACAGACAGACAGACAGACAGACAGACAGACAGCACACGCACGCACGCACGCACGCACGCACGCACGCACACACACACACACACACGCACACACACACACCGATCGGTATTAAATAATAAATAAATAATAAAATACACACACAAACGCGCGCGCACACACACACACACACACACACACACACACACACACACACACACACACACCACACACACACACACACACACACACACACACACACACACACGCACACACACACACACAACACACACAGACAAGACAGAAGACAAACAAACAGACAGAGCTAAGGTACAGCAGTAGGAAGAAGTCAGGATTACGGTGACGTTTCTCTTTGGCCTGGACAATATCGCGTCTTTTCTCACACTGTCCTATACTCGCCTCCATCGTTGGGATGGGATACCAGGGTTCTGTCAGTATAAATAGCATCCCCACCTTCTGAAAATTCGGTGCTAGAAATCCCCTCTTTTCTATCCTTCTCTTTGTTTCTCCCTTGTTCTTGTTCTTCCAGTCACCACCTTCTAGTCTTTTTTCTGCCCTTTTTGGTGCATTCTCATGCCAACTTTTTTTTCAGAAAGACTTAAAAGAGAATAATTCTCTCTCCCACGCCCAAAGTCGGATGTACTGGGTTTGACTTGTCAGGCGCTTAACGGCAGCGTAACGCATTTTTTTGGTGCTCATATGACAGACAACAATAGTTGCTGTCTGAGCGTTCGACGACGACGAAGAAGAAGTATATTATTCAGCGTGTTCTAACTTTCCATCCATCCATCCATCCCCCAAACTCAAGAGGCATCCAACCCAACCACTGCCACAAAGTGCCTCACAGTACATTTCACAGCAGTGAAAACAGCACTGACCAATGAAGTAGTATAGCCTAATGGTTATTTGTATTTTTGTATTTTGCACCACTTTATGTCGCAGCAGATTTCTCTGCGTGAAATTCGAGCTGCTGTCCCCGGGGAGAGCACGTCGCCACAAGTGCAGCGCCTACCCCCCCTTTTTTATATCTTTTTCCTGTATGCAACTGTATTTTGTTTCCCTATCAGAGTGGCTTTTTTCTACAGAATTTTGCCAGGGTCAACCCCCTTGTTGCCGTGGGTTCTTTTACGCGCGCTAAATAGTGACGTGTAACACACGGGACCTCGGTTTATCGTCTCATCCGAAAGACTAGCGCCCAGACCACCACTCAGGGTCTAAAGGATGGGGGGAAAGTTTTGGGCCCAATCGGGGTACAAACTACCGCACACTCCGACCCGGACTTTTTGCTTTCTAGGCAAGGCCCGTTACCACCTAGACCACCGATCCATGGTTGAATAGTTGAGCCCATGAACTGACGACCCAGGTTCCAGTCACCACTGAGGCACCCGTTTGAGAGAATTATTTTCCCCTGGAGTTAACATCAGTCCTGACTCCACTCTCTCAACATTGGATGAGATTGTAAACTGAGATCTCGTATGCAAATGCTATAGGAAAATCATGCGTGCATTTTTTAATCCCATTCTACATCTCGGCAGTTTATGTTCTACTTTCGCTTTTTGTGGTGTATATATATATATTATATACACCACTTGTTTAGAGAAAAAAAAAAAAGGAGGAGGGGCGGGGGGGGACAGAATTGTTTCATTCCTGTTGACTAACCAAAAGTGGTAGTTGATAACCGTCGTTAAAAACAATATCTCTGTTTGTGATTTTAAACCCCAAAATTGCGTTGATAAAAAAAAATACCAGGTGGTAAAAAAATTGTCCTGGGAGTCAGCATTTTGACACGTGACACCGGTCAGTCTTCACATATTATCTGGTCATTAGAGGAGAGTGACCTTGTCTGGGAAGCTGGTCTGTGACATCCAGTGGGCGGGTGGGAGGGGGGGGGAGGGGGTCAGCAGTTAACGAGAATGTCGACACGGGACCCTCTTCCGACTATCATTATGCGGTCATTTATTTTGCAGCTTGACTGCATCACTGCTTGGGGCTTTACGTTGAGTTAGTTTCGGGTCAGTTTGGTTGTTTTTATTTAAAGTGGAGTATTTTTTACACAGAAGGATTATTCTATAGTCTCATCATTCGAATGAGACTATAAACCGAGGTCCCGTGCGCGAACGCACGCAGAACATCTTGCGCACACGTTAAATCCTGTTCCGCTTTTCGTAAGAGTAGGCCATCGTGTGCCGGTGGGAACAGATGACAAGATTTACAAAACTGCGTCCACGCGGGGACTGGATGAAAAGAGCACATGAGTGCTTATTCCATTATTCTCGATATAAAAGAATAAAATAAAAGAATAAATAGAAGAAAATTGCTTGGGGTTTCACGCTGTGTCAGTTTCGGGTCAGTTTCTTTTTTTTTTAAGTGGAGTATTTTTGTACCCAGAAGGATTATTCTATAATATACGATGTATATTTCATATGTAAGTCACGCAGGTTCTTTTGCAGACAGGTACATGCAGGAAGACATGGTCCTTGCTCGCACGCACGCACACGCTCACACGGGCATGCAAGCGCGCGCGCGCACACACACACACACACAGACACACACGCGCTTACACACACACACACACACCACACACACACACACACACACACACACACACACACACACACACACACACACACACACACACACACTACATACCCCCATCTACACACACAGGCACGCGCGCGCGCGGACGCATGCACACACACACACACACACACACACACACACACACACACACACACACACACACACACACACACACACACACACTGCATACCCCCTCCACTCTCTCTCTCTCTCTGTGTTTCTATGTCCCTCTGTCTGTCTCTGTTTCCCTCTCTGTCTGTTTGTCTGTCTCTGTCTCAGTTTATATCTGTCTGTCTGTCTGTCTGTCTGTCTGTCTGTCTCTGTCTCTCTCTCTCTCTCTCTCTCTCTCTCTCTCTCTCTCTCTCCTCTCTCTCTCTCTCTCTCTCTCACTCCTTCCTCCTGTCTGTCTGTCTGTCTGTCTGTCTGTCTGTCTGTCTGTCTGTCTGTCTGTCTGTCTGTCTGTCTGTCTGTCTGTCTGTCTGTCCTCTCTCTCTCTCTCTCTCTCTCTCTCTCTCTCTCTCTCTCTCTCTCTCTCTCTCTTTCTCTCTCTTCTCTCTTGTTAGCTTTTTAGTTGTTGTTTTTCTTCATAATATTGTGTTAAAGTAAGAAAGATTTGGTGAAAATGTTTCGATTGTTAGTTTTTTAGGTTTTTCTTTTTTCATAATATTGTCTTAAAGTAACAAAAATTTGGTGAAAATGTTTTGATATATTTAATTTTTTTTATTTGGGTTGATCTTCTCAGCTGTCTCATTTGTATTCTAATCTAATTGATTTACTTGATTATTTTCAGTTTATCTGTCTTGACATTAATGTTCGGGTCAGTTGGGGATTATGTGTTCGTCGACTACATATCTCTATCTTTTATTTGAATAATTATCAATGTATCCAATGGGGAATAATGCGGTTTGTTGCATGTATACCTACCTCTTTTTTTTTAAATCATAGGCTGAAATTTTATTTCCGGTGATGGTGGTTTGTGTTTTTCTTTACCTTTTGTTTTGTTTTCGTTGTTGGGGTTTTTATTTTGTTGTTTTGCTATTCTCTAATCAGGGCAAGGGCCGGATGGAAAAAAAAGTAATATGAATGCTTACTCTGTCACCCTAGAAAAAAAAATTCATTCATTCATTCATTCATTCATTCATTCATTCATTCATTCTCTCTGGGTTACACAGCAACGATCCCCACCCCCCTTCCCACCCTTCCCCTCCCACATTTCCATGAACATACCAAGCAGCACCTCCCCCCCCCACACACCATGATTTCATCAATCTATAATCAGCATAGCACTCGGCTTGCTTTCATGCATCGGTCAGAAGAATCCAGAACCTTGTATATAAGTACAGGACAAAAAGAGAGAGAGAGAGAGGAGAGAGAGAGAGAGAGAGAGAGAGAGGAGAGAGAGAGAGAGAGAGAGAGAGAGAGAGAGAGAGAGAGAGAGAGAGACAGCAGAGCAGAGACAGAGAGAGAGGAGAGCAGAGAGACGAGAGCAGAGAGCAGAGACAGACAGAGACAGAGAGGCAGAGGACAGAGACAGAGGACAGAGGGAGAGAAGAAGAGACAGAGACAGAGACAGACAGACAGACAGACAGACAGACAGAGGTGGGGGGAAGGGAGAGAGAGGGGGGTGAGAGAAAGACGAGAGAGGTGGGAGAGCGAGAGGGGGGGGGGGGAGGGAGGTAGGAGCGAGACAGACAGACAGACAGACAGATAGACAGATAAGAGACAAGCAGACAGAGAGAGGGGTGGTGACAGGACAGGGAGAGGGGGGTGTGGGAGAATTATTCCATTCAAAGGGCCCATTATGGAAATAATGGCTTTTTGGCCTTTCGTGGGTTTTTTTAAAATTTTCTTGTTTGTGTGTGTGTGTGTGTGTGTGTGTGTTGGTGTGTGTGTGTGTGTGTGTGTGTGTGTGTGTGTGTGTGTGTGTGTGTTGTGCGTGCGTGCGCGCGTGCCTCTCTCTCTCTCTGTCTCTGTCTCTGTCTCTCTCTGTCTCTCTGTCTGTGTGTCTGTTTAAGTTTCTGTGTGTGCATGGGTGTGGAACTGATAGAATTCGACTTCTGCCGTCAGTGGTGTGAATGGTTGTGTGGTATTACGAAGAGAGCAAAGCAGCACAGCGTGTCTTCAGACAGACTGTAACAGATCACGGTAATAATATTGCATTGTATTCGGGCATATCAAGCAGACGGTAACAGATAACAGCAATATATATTGTTTTGTGTTCGCGCATTCCATTGCTGCGTAGTCCAAAGAGAGCAGACGAGATTGAATGTGGTCGTATCGTTCTTTTTGCTTTTAGCCTTTCTTGCGCGGCAGGATTTTGAATAGTCTATAAAAGTGGTAAAAGGGTTCCCATAACCAACGCAGTCGTTGGGGAGCAAGACATCAGAGACCCAGCTTCGCCATGGGCCAGCATGTTGAGGGTAGCGCCCATCTCCTCTCCCTCGCTGCTTTACCTTCTTAGACCCTAAAGAGGGCAGGTACCCATTTAAAGCTGGGTAGATTTGGGAACTGTACTGAAGCCAAGTTGGGCAAACGGTCACCCATCCGACTTGGTAACCATGCTCGATGCTGCTTGACCTTAGCTTGGGGACTGGCCAGTGCCTTTAATTCCTTTCATGTATAATTATACACATGCAGAGGATGAGCAGTTATGGTAGAGATACGGAAGCACGTATGCATGCACTGACATTATGTAGTTTAAAATATGTTACTGAGTTTTTTCAAACCACATCTTCCTTGATGAGAAAACGAATCAACTTTAAAACGACAGAGACTCTTTGTGGTATCCGCCTCCGATATAGCGCCTGGGCTTTATCACAGTGCTTGATTAAAACCATGACGATGGGGGCAACAGCAAAGTGAGAGGCTGTATGATCAGTGGCTTTACCACAGTGCTTGATTAAAACCATTGACGCTGGAGGCAACAGCAAAGTGAGAGGCTGTATGATCAGAGGCTTTTCCACTCATGGAATTTCACTTTACAGCTGAGTCTTTAGTGATCGACAATAGCTCTTGACTAGGAGGCTTGACTTGCACAGTCTGTTATGTGCTGCAGCCCTGGGGGATAGTTGGCCTTTGGAGAACCTCTCCAACGCTGACTGTCCTTATGCCCTCTTGGCGGAGAGAGTGGGGGTGTGCTGTGGGCAAGGCATCTCCACTATAATCAAATTTCCTGCCCAATTTCCGAAACAGTAGCTGCCTCCTCGCCTGCTTTGAGGTCCTGGTCGGGCAAACATATACAAATATCTCTGCCACATCTGCTGAGTCATACAAAGTAAAGGGGGGAAAGATAGTGAAGGGAGGTGATAAAGACGTGATGATTGAAGATCCTTTGATGATCTACTATCCTCAGAACTTCAGCCGTGCAGCATAACCCTTTACGATGGCACGCTTGAAGTGCCTGTCATAGATGTACATTTTATGCATAAGCATGCATCTGATTTGCATCTGCGTTTTTACAACCACCCTGTGCAAACGAGCGTGCAAGCAACACCCCCCCCCCCTCGCAAAACAGAGAGAGAGAGAGGAGAGAGAGAGAGAGAGAGAGAGAGAGAGAGAGAGAGAGAGAAGAGAGAGAGAGAGAGAGAGAGAGAGAGAGCACGCGCAGCGCGAGGGTCACTGAATTACAGAAGTTATAATACTTCCTGTCAGAATCGCCAATCAGAAATTATGATTGAGAGTATAGGCTTGTGCCCGAATAAATGACTTTTTCCTCTTTGTTCTCGGCTAGAACTCCGAATTTACTAATGGTGAGATTTTTGTGTGTGCCACCGTTTTATTGCCCACCATGAAGGTAGCTGCATCCAATTTCGGGATGTGTACTGGGTATGTCAGTTTCCGTAACCTACGAACGCTGATATGAATTACGGGATCTTAATAAGCATATGAATTTCAAATCTTGAGTGTGATGAACAAAGTGCATAAAGTACAGACAGGATCTGCACTTTAAGTTATTCCGGAAGATCGGGGAGGAAAAATCCCCACCTATTGTTTCTGATATGACAGTCAATGACATTGCGCTGCCCAGATTATGGAACTTTCACAATCATGCGCCCAGACGCATCCGCCACTATTCAGCCTTGGATGAGACATTGAATAATTATTAAAATACTGTCCTGTTAAAAAACAAAAAGGCTGTAGAAATGAAACTAAGAATGCAGAAAATAGACAGAAAAGGAGGTAACAGGAAGAAAAGAGGAAAAGCAAGGAAACAAAGAAAGGGAAATAGAAAATAGAAGAGGAATTACTAGCACAGAATCCCAGGAGGTGGGGATGCTATTTATACTGACAAGCCCTGGCATCTCAGTTTTGAAATGCTGAAGATAAAATGATAACATGATAAAATAGATGCACTATGTGTAAACTACCAACATATTCTTAAAATACTTAAAGATAATAATTTTCTCCCATGCCGAAATCGGATGCGCTGGGCCTGACTTGTCAGGCGCTTAACGGCAGCGCAACGCATTTTCGCTCATGTAACAGACAACATTAGTTTTACTGTCTAAGCGTTCGACGACGAAAAGAGAAAAAGATTAAATTAATGTTCCGGAACAGTATGTGATATGACATGTGGACCTCCGACCCCGAGGATGAGACAACGAACCTGGGTATGGCTGTGGCGGGGAGATTGAAACAAGCGGCGTGGGAACAGCAGGGATAGGAACATCACAGAAGCTAAGGCAGCGAGAAAAAGGTATGAGATATGACGTAGTTAGTCCAGCGACTCTCTGATGCCCCAACACGTATTGCCTCCATCCAATCTTCTCTCAGCCACTCTCAAAGTTGTGTTTAGGAGGAGGGAAGTCGTTAATCCTTAGATATATGGTGCCAGGTCATGAGCAGCCAGTCCCTCTTTCGTTAATGTGCGGGTCTTCAGCTAGAGGTTGGGATGTTAGGGATTTATTTTTTATTTTATTTTATTTATAATTTTTTTAAAATCTTTTATATTGAGGATAACTTATTTTTACCATTTTTTAAAATATTCTTTTATATCGAGGATAATGGGATAAGCACTCGTGTTTTTTTTTTCATCAAGTCCCGTGTGTATGCAGTTGTGTAAAGTATGTCATCTGTTCCCACCGGCACACAATGGCCTACTCTTACGAAAAGCGGAACAGGATTTAACGTGTGCGCAAGATGTGAGGTGTTACGTTTTTTTTTTTTTTTTTTTTACGGACTCAAGTCAGCAAGAATGATGCTGACACTTTTCCTGTCAAAACCTTGCCTCAGCTTGACGATGTTCTCCCCCCCCCCCCCCCCCCCCCCTCCCTTTTTTTTTTTTTTTTAAATAAGACATGGAATAATTATAAGATCTGATTTTTCTGCTATGCACGACAACGCTATTTTCCTTCTTATTTTCAGTTTTTCTTTCTTTGTGTCCTTCTTCTGTTTCTGCTAACTTAACAAATCTCTTTATTGTAAATAGTGTTGGCCAAAACTACAGAATCTTGAATGGTGCCCCAATGGCCTATTACACTACGGGATAGGTGAGAGGTGAAAGACTACTGGCATGTAAGAAGGAAGGTGGCAGGATGGTTAAGACATTCACCTGCCAACAAGTAAACCGTGAGGTTGTGGGTTCGATTCCCAGCCTCGCCCTTTCTTCCCAGTTTGACCACACACACAAAAAAATCGAACTGAATGTTAAAATCCTTCGGATGAGACTATAAACCGAGGACCTGTGTGTGAACACACGCAGAACATCTTGTGCACACGTTAAAAACTCGTTCAGCCTTTCGGAGGAGTAGGCCATTGTGTGCTGAATGATAAGAAAACAAACGTATGCACACTGGTGTCGTGTTGAGACACCATCTCCGAAGACGGAATGCGGCTACCTAACGGTGGGAATAAAACGGTCCCATACACAATAATCTCACCATTTAGTGAACCACAGGGCTCTAGCCGCGGAACGAAAAAGAATTACTGGTGTGTGGGCAAAGTGTTGTGACTATATATTGCTGAGAAGATTGTTGCTGTGATAGTCCAGTCTTAAAGGAGAAATTATGTCTTATGAGTATGGATGGAGGTAAGGGATGGTTACATGTGTTGGGGGGGGGGGAGGTGGAGGAATGTGTTGTGTGTTTCAATTTAACAACTTTCCACTTCAGTGATATTAGACTACAGGAAAAAGAGGGAAGACTGAGTTAAGAATGAACATTTGAGAGTTAGAATGTATGTACATGAAGGAAATGTGAGTGTGTGTATGTATGTGTGTGTATGTGTGTGTGTAAATGTGTGTGTGTGGCGTGCGTGTGTGTGTGTGCATGCATGCGTGTGTGTGTGTGTGTGTGTGTGTGTGCGCGCGCGCGCATGTGTGTGTGTGTGTGTGTGTGTGTGTGTGTGTGTGTGTGTGAAGTGATGGGTTCGAATCTCGGTGGTGTCTGGTGAATGAAGGGTGGGGTTTTTATGATCTCCCAGCTCAACTCCTAGTGCAGACCTCCAAGATCCTGTAGGACTATTCCCTTCATCTATATCGACATGCAGATGATCAAATATCCGCGTTAAAGATCCTGTCATCCATGTCAGCACTCCGCTAAGGATACAAAAACACAAACATATCCAGCATACATCCCTGAAGTGGAAATGCAAGATACTTCGAGTTGAGCACAAAAAGCCCCAACAACAACAACAGCAACAATAAAACTGGTCACATACACAAAATCTCACCATTGCGATCTCTAGCCGAGGAACGAAAAAAAAAGAAAGAAAAAAGGAGAAAGAAAAAAGAGGAAGAAAACAAAATGAAAGAGAGAGAAATAACTTGTCGGACCCTTGCTGTCAGAACTCCTGATGGAACTATCAGAGGGTATCGGAATGATGGCTGTTTTCTGTGTTCTGTATTGATGTTATCTGTCAGTGTCACAGGGACATAACTGCGTGCTTTCTCCTACTTGGCATAGAGTAAGTACCCTTGGTTGTATTTATTGCCGTGGACAAATCCACAATACCAAAACAGACCACAATATAAACCAAACCAAACAAACAAAAACACACAAAAGCGCCTAACAAACAAAACCCCCACACAGAAAATTCCAGCCGCCATGGCGCAGTGGTTAGCGCTTTGGGTTTCGGACTGGAAGTTCGCAAGTTCGAATCCCACAAAGTGTCATACATAATTTTTTCGGACTCAGGCCGGCTCCTACCCAGAGTGAGTGTGCTATGAGCTCATTGGGAAATACTGTGACCACACAGTCAAGCTTCATTCTTTTTAGGGATGCGAGTTCGAGAGTGTTGCTCAAACTACGTGACAAACACTGCAGGTGTTTGTATCTCTCGGGACGCACCCAGTTGACGCTTGGGATATAATTATTATGATAGTAAGCGAAGATAACAACCCTATCAAGTTGTCTCAAGCCTACGCACTATCATAGCAGCATCATTATTTATCCCTGTCGTGGACACTGATCGTCATGCAATTAAGAGAAATGTTCTGGTCTCATGATGATCTCACATCGATTTCCCCTTATAATTTTCTGTCCCTGTATGTGTTTGTGTCAAAGCCTTTATTTATATATTTATTTATTTATTTATTTATTCTTTTATATCGAGGATAACAGAATAAGCAATCATGTGCTTTTTTTCATCTGGTCCCCGTGTGTATGCAGTTTTGTAAATATTGTCATCTGTTCCCACCGGCACACGATGGCCTTCTCTTACGAAAAGCGGAACAGGATTTAACGTGTGCGCAAGATGTTCTGCGTGCGTTCGCTCACGGGGCCTCGGTTTAAAGTCTCATCCGAAGGACTTTTGGGGAGAGTGGAGTCAGCACTAATGTTAACTCCAGGAAGAAAATTTCCTCGACCGGACTCGAACCCGGGTCTTCAAATAGCCAGCGCAATGTTTATTGGAAGAGAGAGAGAGAGAGAGAGAGAGAGAGAGAGAGAGAGAGAGAGAGAGAGAGAGAGAGAGAGGAGAGAGAGAGAGAGAGAGAGAGAGAGAGAGAGAGAGACAGACAGACAGACAGACAGACAGACAGACAGACAGACA
>CM060328.1:31269186-31271792 GCA_030674155.1 Stramonita haemastoma | reverse complement strand
CCTGTGCATAGCCCCATACTATGAACGGGCTTGAAGTTTCTGTCACAGATCTAAACGTGTTAGTGTGTGTGTGTGTATGAGTGTATGTTGTGTGTGTGTGTGTGTGTGTGTGTGTGTGTGTGTGTGTGTGTGTGTGTTGTGTGTGTGTGTGTGTGTGTGTGTGTTTGTGTGTGTGTGTGTGTGTGTGTGTGTGTGTGTGTGTGTGTGTGTGTGTGTGTGTGTGTGTGTGAATTTGCATGCATGCATCAGCATCTAGATGTGTGTGTGTGTGTGTGTGTGTGTGTGTGTGTGTGTGTGTGTGTGTGTGTGTGTGTGTGTGTGTGTGTTTGAATTTGTATGCATCAGCCTATAGATATAAGCCTGGAAGCACTCTCCTCCACCTCCTCCTTCCCTCCCCCTTCCCCCCGCAAAACAGCTTTGAATGATAAGGGAAGATAATTCGTGTGTCAGAATCTGCTGTCAGATATCCTGATTGGAGCACCAGAGTGTCCGAATGATAGCTCTCTTCTGTCCGTTTGTCTGTCTCTATCTGTATGTCAGTCAGTCTGTCTGTCTGTTTGTCTCTGTGTCTGTCTCTGTCTGTCTGTCTGTCTGTATGTCAGTCAGCCTGTCTGTCTGTTTGTCTCTGTGTCTGTCTCTGTCTGTCTGTCTGTTTATATTTTTCTCTGTGTCTGTCTCTCACTGTCTGTCTCTGTCTCTGTCTGTCTGTCTCTCTCTCTCTTGTGGAAATTGTGTTTATTTTATGCTCCTTGTTAATGGCAATATAAACTGCTTCCAGTGTTCAGTGTTCAGTGTTCTCTCTCTGTCTCTCTGTCTCTGTCTCTGTCTCTCTCTCTCACTCTGTCGGTCTCTCTCTCTGTCTCTCTCTGTGTGTCCCTCTCTCTGTGTCTCTCTCTCTGTGTCTCTCTCTGTGTGTATTCCCTTACCAGATGGGGTGCACTGTGCCTGGTCTTCTCCTGAGCTTGTAGCTTTGTAGGTGGCCTGCCTGCTGGCCTCAGCCAAAACATTCCGACTTCAGAGCAGCTCATTTCATTGCACGTGATGCATGCTGGGTATGTTCATGTTTTCATAACCCATAGAACGCTAAAGCGAATTACGGGATCTTTAACTTTAGTAGTTGATCTTTTATATGTGTATATACACGAAGGTAGTTATGGCACTGGTAGGTATGCCTTTGAAGTTGACCTGGGAGATCGTAAACCACCCCCTTCCCCCCTCCCCCTTAATTCCGCAAACGCCGTTGCTGAGATTCAAACCAACGACTTCATGGACCACTGCAATTGAAGGCGAAAGGTTTTAAACCACTCGGCTATATCTTCCATCGAAGTTTTGGCCACTATAATAAAGGCAGTGCCACAGTCTTTTCACTGCCGACACGAACCATTCACTCCCTACGCGCATTAACTGCTGTGGATAGATACATCACACTTTAACTACTCTTCCACTTTTTATCTTCGGGCCAATCGTCTGGTGTGGTGTGGCTCCAAACCATTCCTGCAAGGTCTGCAGAATGAAATTCTCCTCTACTGTCCGGCACCGAGTCCATCATTGGTGTTTTACTCTTTTCCTGATAGACAGCAGTCTAAGTTCAGAACGAAAGGGGGTCAGTCTTTGATATAGGCTGTGGTTTCTGCGGAAAGCAGAGGACCGCAGGGAGTGGAGGAAGCTGGTTGCAAAATCTTCAGTGATGCAGCCCCGTGGTCTACAGGCTAAGGGATAGGTGAAGGTGAAGAAAGGTGAAGGCGGTTTCCTAGACGTGACATGACCCAGCTGTCAAGAGGATGCTGACAGAGAACATTCATGCCAGAATAGTTCGTAAGTCTCTTAGATGGAAATGTCTTGTTTGATGTGGTGTGGAGTAGCAGATAGAACTTCTATGTTGAACACTAGCCATAGGCTAGGAAAGTGGTTGATGTGTTCATTTTTAGATCTGTCTTTCCCTCTGTAGGGATGCCAGGGGGCCTGTCTGTATAAACAGCATTCCACACCTTCTGGAAATTCGATGTGTATCTGAACTCAGACTCGTGCAACACTCTTGTGTTTGAGTACACCTAACACAGTTGCTCTGACATAGAGTTGTGCTATTTTTGGGGTGTGGCCTGAGGTGCCGAAGTGGGATGACTTGCGACCACGATCCCTAAATTGGATAATTCCGCTGGGACTCAAATATATCTTAAAAAATTCTCTAAAATCTGGAAATCCTGTGCTAAGAATTCCTTCTTCTTCTCTTTGTTTCTTCCTTGTTCCTTTGTCTTCCCATCACCTCCTTCTTGTCGATTTTTTTTTGCCTTCTTGGTGTATTATCCTACCTTTTTTTCCCAAACAAGAAAAGACTTAAGATATGATTTTCTCGCATGCTGTGGTTGGATGTGCAGGGCCTAATTTGCCAGGCGCTTAACGGCAGCACAGCGCATTTTTGATATGACAGACAACGATAATTGCGTCTGAGCGATCGATGAAGAAGAGGATCTACCTTAGGCTAAACTTTATAGACCATAATACATTTTGCATTTACGTTTACTTTTTACACCACTTCAAGTCACAGCAGATTTGACTGCATGAAATTCGGCTGGTCTTCTCGGGGAGAGCGCGTCGCCACAAGAGCA
>CM060328.1:31246686-31261686 GCA_030674155.1 Stramonita haemastoma | reverse complement strand
GGACTTTCGGGGGAGTGGAGTCGGCACTAAGGTTAACTCCAGGGGAAAACCGCTTTGAACGGGATTCGAACTCGAGTCAGCAGATCACGATTGCAACGTTTTAACCACCCCAAGTGTTTGAATCTTGTGTGAGGGCAGGTTGTTGTAGTAGTGGTGGCGGTGGTAGTGGTGGTAGTGGTGGGTGTCGTAGTATGTAAGTAGTAGTAGTAGTAGTAGTAGTTAGTAGTAGTAGTATAGTAGAGGAGGAGGAGGAGGAGAGGAGGAGGAGGAGGAGGAGGAGAGTAGTAGTAGTAGTAGTAGTAGTAGTAGTAGTAGTAGTAGTAGTAGTAGTAGTAGTAGTAGTAGTAGTAGTAGTAGTAGTTGGTAACACGATAATTGAGGTGGTGGTGGTGGTGATGGTGGTGGTGGTTGTGGTTGTGGTGGTAGTGGTGCTTGTAGTGGTGGTAGTAGTAGTGGTGGTGGTGTGGTGGTGTGGTGGTGGTGGTGTGGTGGTGGTGGTGGTGGTGGTGGTGTGGTGGTTGGTAGTAGTGGTGGTGGTAGTGGTGGTGGTAGTGGTGGTGGTAGTGGTGGTGGTAGTGGTAGTAATGGTGGTAGTAGTGGTAGTATGGTAGTTGTGGTGGTGGTAGTAGTGTTGGTGGTGGTAGTGGTGGTAGAGGTTGTGGTAGTAAGAGTGGTGGTAGTAATGGTCGTGATGGTAGTGGTAGTGTTGTTTGTAGTGGTGGTAGCGGTGGTGTGGTAGTAGTGGTTGTAGTGATGGTAGTGGTGGGTGGTGGTGTGTGGTAGTGGTAATGGTAGTGGTGGTGGAAGTGGTGGTGGTGAAAGTGGTGGTGGTAGTGGTAGTAGTGGTGGTTGGTGTGTGGTGGTGGTGGTATGGTGGTAGTGTTAGCAGAAGCAGCAACAGTAGCAGCAGCAGCAGTAGCAGCGACAGTAGTTGTTGTTGTAATGGTAGTAGTAGTAGTAGTAGTAGTAGTATTAGTAGTAGTAGTAGCAGCAGCAGCAGCAGCAGCAGCAGCACAGCAGCAGTAGTAGTAGTAGTAGTAGTATAGTAGTAGTAGTAGTAGTAGTAGTAGTAAGTAGTAGTATAGTAGTAGTAGTAGTAGTAGTAGTAGTAGTTGTTGTTGTTGTTGTTGTTGTTGTGTTGTTGTAGCTGTGGTCGTTTTGTTGGCTAGTACGATATATTTTTTTATCATATCCAGGATCATTTCCTATGAGTTCATGAAGTATGTTTATCTCAATCATTGATACAGGGTTCTGTGTAAAAGTGTATTATTGTTTATTTTCTGTGGTCTTTTTTCAGGATGAAAAGAATCAAGTGCTTACTCTTAACGCCTGGATGGAAATTGTAAGTAAAAACAAACACTTGATGGTCAGAGAAGAGAGAGAGAGAAGAGGGAGAGAGGGGAGAGAGAGAGAGAGAGAGAGAGAGAGAGAGAGAGAGAAGAGAGAGAGAGAAGAGAGAGAGAGAGAGAGAGAGAGAGTTGATTTTGATTTGATTTGATTTGATTTGATTTATCCTTTTATATCAAGGATAATGGAATAAGCACTTTTGTGCTTTTTTACATCCAGTCCCCGTGTGTATGCAGTTTTGTAAATGTCATCTGTTCCCACCGGGACACGATGGCCTACTCTTACGAAAAGCGGAACAGGATTTAACGTGTGCGCAAGATGTTCTGCGTGCGTTCGCACACGCCCTCAGTTTAAAGTCTCATCCGAAGGACTAGAGAGAGAGAGAGACAGAGAGTGACAGAGACAGATACAGAGAATTGATTATATCCTTGTTGTTAAATCAGATCATTGCCTTTACCTGTGCATGTAGTGGATCGTGGTCTAGAGGTAACACACCTGCCTAGAAAGCGAAAAGTCTGGTTCAGTACATGGTGGTTCGATCCCCGTTTGTGCAAAAATTTTTTCCCCATCCACTAAATAGAAAGTGTGGTCTGGTTGCTAGTCTTTCTTATGAGACAAATAAACCGAGAACCCGTGTGCAAACACGCATTTAGCGCACGCACGTAAAAAACCCACCTCAACAAGAGAGTTGTCCCTGGAAAATGTTAAAAAAGAAAAGAAAAAACAACTTAAACACTCTGAGAAGGAAACGAAATGACATGCAGACAGGAAAAGAAAAAAAAAACGGGTGGCGCTGCTCTTGTGGCGACTCGCTCTCCCCGGGAAGAGCAGCCTGAAATTACACAGGGAACTCTTCTGTGATTTGTGTGCATACAATACAATACAATCAATACAATACAATACATTAAAACAATTCAATGCAATACAATACAATACAATACATGCAAAACAATACAATACCATACAATGCAATTACAACAAATACAATACAATACACCAATACAATACAATCATACAATACAAACAAGGCAACAAACACAAATACAAGGCAACAATACAAAATTACTACTGATCAATTTTTGAATAATGACTGCCAACAACAATCATGACATCGTTGTTAGATTCCAGGACCATGCTTTAGGGTCACACCTGATGACCATGCATTGTCCCGTTTGCTGTGTGCATGGGCAGTTCTGGGATGACCCTCGCTTCCAGTGGGACCCTGCAGACTACAATGACCTGTACATCTTCAGGGTGCCTTCCAAGTACATCTGGCTGCCGGACATAGTGCTCTATAACAAGTCAGTGCTGTGTGTGGAGCTTGTCTTGGTCTGTTGGTCTGTTTGTCTACTTGTTTGTCTGTAGGTTTGTTGGCTAAATTGTGGGTGTGTGGAGGGTGTGTGCGTGTGTCTGTTTCTGTCTGTCAATCTGTGTTTGTGGGGGGGGGGGGGGGGGAGTGGTGTGTGTGGTGTGTGTGTGTGTGTTGTTTCTGTCTGTCTGTCTATTTGTCAATCTGTCTATCTGTCTATTGTCTGTTCTGTCTCTCTTCTGTCTTTGTCTCTCTGTCTCTTCTGTCGTCTGTCCGTCTGTCTCTCTGTCTCTCTGTCTCTGACTCCGTCTCTGTCTGCTCTGTCTCTGTCTCTGTCTCTCTCTCTCACCATAAGTAAAATGCATAAAAGTTCCCAGTTGGGGATGCAGGGAGCCTGTCAGTATAAATAGCATCCCTACCGTCTGGAAATTCTGTGTCAAGAATTTCCTCTTTTCTATCACTCTCTTTGTTTCTGCCTTGTTCCTTTTCTTCCTGTCACCTCCTTCTTGTCTATTTTCTGCCTTGTTGGTCCATTCTCCTGCCTTTTTTTCCAGAAAGACTTAATTAAAAGATAGCAACTCACTCCCACGCCGTAGTCGAATGTGTTGGGTCTGACTTGTTTGGTGCTTAACGGCAGTGCAACGTATTGTCATTCATAGACAGGCAACTATAGTTGCTGTCTGAGCGTTCGACGAAAAAGAAGAAGAAAAGAAGAAGAAAGAAGAAGAAGAAGAAGAAGAAGAAGAAGAAGAAAAAAGAAGAAGAAGAAGAAGAGAAGAAGAAGAAAGGAGAGGAGGAGGGAGAGGAGGAGAGGAGGAGGAGGAGTCCCAGTTGGGATCGGTGTCTGTCAGTATAAATAGATCCCACCGTCTGGAAATTCTGTGTCAGGAATCCCTCTTCTACCTCTCTGTTCGCCTTGTTCCTTCTTCCTGTCCTCCTTCTTGCAATTGCGCCTTGTTAGTCCATTCTCTTCTTTATCCAGAAAAACTTAATTAAAAGATAGCAACTCACTCTCAGCCGAGTCGAATGTGTTGGTCGACTTGTTGTGCTAACGCAGTGCAACATATTGCCATTCATAGACAGGCAACTAAGTTGCTGTCTGAGCGTCGACGAAGAAGAAGAAGAAGAAGAAGAAGAAGAAGAAGAAGAAGAAGAAGAAGAAGAAGAAGAAGAAGAAGAAGAAGAAGAAGAAGAAGAAGAAGAGAGGAGGAGGAGAGAAGAGAGAAGGAGGAGAGGAGGAGAACAAGAACAAGAACAAAACAAAACAAGAACAAGAGATGTATATAAAAAAAAACCCACCCAATCAAAAGAAAAAAAAAACACCAATAAAAAAAACCAGTCAGTAACAGCAAAAGAGTTATGTCCTCCTCCTCTTCCGTTCATACATACTGACCAGAAAGTAACAACAAATAAACAACACCCCAACCCTGCAACATGTTGTGATAGTGATTGCTTGGAAACAGTCCATTACTGTTTGCTGCAGTACTGCCCTTCCATTAACCTTGCTCATATAGCTTAGCTTTCACCGTCACGCTTACCGCTAGCTGTACAAGTCGTGAAGTCTCCCCCTCTTCTTTGTCAATACACATAGACATCGGGGGGGGGGGGGGGGGGGGGGGGGGGGGGGGGGGGGGGGGGGGGGGGGGGGGAGGAGAAGGGGGTAGGGGGGGTGTCGGGAGGAAGTGAGATATATCGAGCATCTTTTTCCCTCTTTCCTACTCCCCTTCTCTTCCCCTGCTAGCACCCGTCGTTTCCCCCCCTCTCCCCCCCTTCTCTTTCCTATACCCTCTTTCTCAAATTGCGTGTGTTGTTGTTGTGGTGGTGGTGGTATCGTTAAGTGGTTTTTTTAGTCGTTAACTACATTAAGGCTTTTAAACTGCGCACATCTGGTCCACACGTGGTCAGGAATTATTTTTGATCGATTAGTGACTGAAGCTACAGCTGAGTGGTTAATGTCATTTGATCTTGTGAGTCCATGAAGTTGTGAGTTCGAATCTTGGTGGAGTCTGGTGAATTAAGGGAGGGGGGTTTTACGATCTTCCCAGATCAACCTCAAGTGCAGACCTCCCAGTGCCTGAACTCCCGTGGTGTATGTACACTCACAGGAGATCAGATATGCACTTTAACGATCCAGTAGTTCTAGTCACCGTTCAGTGGTTACAGAAACATATAAAACCACCCAGCATGGATCCGCGAAGAAAAATGTGGCTACCCTCATGGTGAGCCAAAACGGTTGCTTGCACATAATCTCACCAATGATGAATGAACCTGGAGCTCTAGCCGAGGAACGAGAAAGAAAAAAAGAACAACCCAAAACTGCTTAGCACATCGCTTTCTGTTAACACACATGAAAAACATGACAAAAAATAATGACAATAAAAAATGCTATAATACAAAACTTCAGTAGAGACTGCAAACGTAATGACTAATGACAACTCCTTAACTCCTTCTCCTCCTTAACTCTATCGTTTTAAATGGATTCGCAGGCTCGCAAAGACAAAAGGAATTATCAGATTTTGAATCAGTTGTCTTGAATTTGTCATCATTTCAGTAAATTGAAGGAAAGGAAAAAAAGAGGAAAATCTTCACATGAGGTTTCCAGACCCAGGGAAGAAGTTCTTAAACCTCTGTTGAGCTTGACCACTTAACGACATCTATCACTTTACGACACAACACCCATCTCCTGGCCCCCTTAACATCCATATTCCATCTTCCGCCTCTCCCTTCCAGTTTTTCTTCTCGCTTGCTGCGTTTTCTTGATATGCTACCCCCTTTCCCTCCCTCCCCCCCTCCCCTTAGTCCCCCAATTCCTTCCCCGCATTTCTTTTGTATGTGTCTGCTTTCCTTCCCACCGCCCGCTATCTTTCTTTTTTATGGCTGTGCTTCTAAGGCTATTTATTGTTGTGATTAAAAGATATTGATGTGAGAATGAGAGTGTGTTTCTTTTTTTTTTTTTTTTTTTTTACGTGTCTATATCTTTTTTTCGTTTATTTATTTATTTGTTTGTTTGTTCGTTCGTTCCTTCATTCATTAATTCCTTTATTCCATCATTCTTGTATTGATTCACTAGTTTATTCCTTCATTTTTCTCTTTCATTCTTTTATTGATTGATTGATTCATTCATTCATTCATTCATTCATTCAGGCAGCCATTCCTTTGTGCCTTCCTTCCTTTATTCATTTATTGATTGATTTTATTTATTCATTCATTCGTACGTTTATTCATTCGTTGTGTCTTTCTGTATCTTTTTTCCTTCTTATGCAACAGCATGATCTGACATTTTTGCTTCACTGACTGCAATGAAGGTGCGTGTGTGTGTGTGTGTGTGTGTGTGTGTGTAGTGTGTGTGTGTGTGTGTGTGTGTGTGTGTTGTGTGTGTGTGTGTGTGCGTGCTGTGTTGTGTCTGTGTCGTGTGTCTGTGTGTCTGTGTGTCTGTGTGTGTCTGTGTCTGTGTCTGTGTCTCCGCGCGTGTGCATGCGTGCGTGAGTGTGTGTATGTGTGTGTGTGTGCGCGTGCGTGCGTGCGTGTTTGTTGGAGTGTTGTGTGTGTGCACGTGCGTGTGTGTGTGTGTGTTGTGTGTGTGTGTGTGTGTTGTGTGTGTGTGTGTGTGTGTGTGTGATATTCCCACAGTGCCGATGACTACACCAATGGCTTCATGCCGTGTAACGCCATGTTGAGTGCCGAGGGAACAGTCAACTGGTCACCTCCCGTCAAACTACGTAGCTCCTGTCAGGTTAGTCATGACGTCATGACTATGGTGGTATGTTGTTAGTGACGTCATCATTTCTGAACTCAGAGTTGTGTGGTGTGTGGGGGGGGGGTGGGCTTGTATGTATGTATGTGTGTTTTGTCTTTGTGTTTTGTATTTAGGTGTGTGTGTGTATGTGTGTGTGTGTGTGCTTGTGTGTGTGCTTGTGTGTGTGTGTGTGTGTGTGTGTGTGTGTGTGTGTGTGTGTGTGTGTGGTGTGTGTGTGTGTGTGTGTTGTGTGTGTTGTTTAAACCAATCCGCAGGGATTGCGGTATAGCTCAGTGGTCAGAGCACCTGCTTTCCCCAAGCCAAGCTTAAGCAGCATCGAGCGTGGTTACCAGTTGGATGGGTGACCGTTTCCGCGCCTTGGCTTCAGTACAGTCCCCCCAGTTACCCAGTTAGCTGTAAATGGATACCTGCCCTCTTTAGGGTCAGGGAAGGTAAACAGCGAGGGAGAGGAGATGGGCACCGCCCTCAATATGCTAGCGCCCCTACAGAAGCTGAGGTCTCTGATACCTCGCTCCCCTACAACCACATAGGTTATGGGAACCTTCCTTTACCTTACCTTTACCTTTAATCCGCAGGTGGACATCACTTACTTTCCCTTCGACTGGCAGACGTGTTCTCTCAAGTTCGGGTCGTGGTCCTATGACAAAGCTCAGGTGGACCTGTTGAACAAGACCTCTGTGGTGGATGTCAGCATCTACATCACCAACGGAGAATGGACACTGCACGAGTACAAGATTGTTCGCCACGAGGTAAGCTTGTTTTGTTTGTTTGTTTGTTTTTTGGGTGGGTGGGTAGGTGTGTGTGTGTGTGGGGGGGGATTTGTGTGTTGTGTATGTGTGTGTGTATGTGTTGTCAATCAATCAATCAATCAATTAATCAATCCATTTTATCAGTTTTTTGCAGGCCATAAGACCCATATGAACACAGAATATGAAAAGCATCCATGGAGCAGTCGAGGTGATAAAATACAATGGGTACTTTGTCTTTTAGGTGTGTGTGCGTGCGCGCGCGCGCGCCGCTTGCCGCGCGTGTGTGTGTGTGTGTGTATGTGTGTGTGTGTATGTGTGTGTGTGTGTGTGTGTGTGGTGTGTGTGTGTTGTGTGTGTGTGTGTGTGTGTGTGTGTGTGTGTGTGTGTGTTGGTGTCAAATCAAGTCAAGTCAAAATCATCTTTATTGAGGGTAAAAGATTAAGTTTTACACAACTTTTTCTTTCATCCTGCCCTCATACAAAAAAAGAAAAGAAAATTTAGTCGCAAAGGCTTTGGCTTCAGTACAGTCCCCCAGTTCACGCAACTGTAAATGGGTACCTGCTGGCCCCTAGAGAAGCTGAGGTCCCTGATGCCTCGCTTCTCTATGACCACATAGGTTATGGGACACCTTTACCTTTTTTTTTTTACCTTTACCTCTCCAGAGAGAGCATTAGGTTAGGACCAAACCGTCTTCATCATCAGCAGTCCCTTCACCAAGATGATCGTTGGGGGAACACGAGGGTCGTGTTGAACAACACTGTTCTCCAGCTGGTCTGTCTTCAGCCTTTTGCCGCAGTTCCGCGCGCGCCATGTCAAGACAGTTTTAAGTCAAAGCCATAGCCTACATCTATACCAACAAAAACCATCATTAAATTTTGTGGAGATATCATTCACTTTTTTTTATAACATGCAGTCAGTATGGCAGGTAGGAAGGATTAAAAAACAAAAAGGTAAAGGTGAGGGTGTCCCATAACCTTTGTGGTCGTAGTGGAGCGAGGCATCAGAGACCTCACCTTCCTTGGGGCCAGCATATTGAGGCGGCGCCCATCTCCTCTCCCTCGCTGCTTTACCTTCCCTGGCCCTAAAGAGGGCAGGTATCCATATACAGCTGGGTGAACTGGGGGGATTGTACTGAAGCCAAGTCGCACAAACGGTAGCCCATCCAACTGGTAACGACACTCGATGCTGCTTAACTTTGACTTGAGGAGAAGCGAGTGTTCTGACCACTTAGCTATCCTGCCCCCCATCATACAAAAATGGTAATTTGTGGAGATATAATTTGCTTCTTATTTTTTATAACAACATGCGATCAGTATGGCAGGTAGGAAGCATATGATAGCAAAATATTTTAACCAAGTGCATGTGCAAAAATAATCATAACAAGACACTAGCAAAATAAAATGAAAACAAAGCTGGGTTGTGTTAAGTGAGGGAAGCAAATGCGCATTTTCAACAGAAAAAAAAAACAGGAGTTATTCCCCTTAGACCATAATCATTGTTTTTAACACTCGGCTGAGCTTTCAGAGGAAGAGTTTGCAACCAACTTCCTCCACGCCCCCCCCCCCCCCCCCCCCCCCCCACGGTCCTCTGCTTTCCGTAGCAAATCGTTCCATCAAGGCCAGTCCACTCTCTGATGTTGTCTTCTTCGGGGTCTGGATGTAAAAAAAAAAAAAAAAAAAGCACATGAGTGCTTATTCATTATCCTGGAAATAAAAGAATTTGATTTGATTTGATTGATTTGATTTGATTCGATTTGATTTGATATGATTTCCTTCCTTATAGTGTACAAACACCCCAATAATCACCTCATGCATGTTCATACCCTAGGCACCCTATAAAATATAGCTTTCTTGAGTCTTTCAAAACTATGATTCGTGTCAATGTGCCTGTCACTATTGTAATTACCTTCCATGGGATGATTAAAGTGGTTTTGACTTGACTTGACTTGACTTGACTAGAGACATGACATGACACGACGTGACATGACTTGACTTGACGTGACTTGAAATGACTTGACTTGACATAACTTGATTTGACTTGACTTGACCTGACCTGACCTGACTTGACTTGACTTAACTCGACTTGACCTGACTCACAACGTTCAAATCCAACATCTCTCAGTCAAAAGTGCTATATTTAGCGAGCCCTTTCCTTTTACCTAATAGCACCAGCTCGCCCCATCTGGGCTGGGCTGGGAACGGTTAATTAGCAGCTGAGAGGAGCTTGAAGTGGGGGAAACTGACAGCTGTGTACTTGACTTGACTCGACTCGAACTCGAACTCCCCTCAGGTGGTGTACCCGATCAGCGACGCGGTGTACCCGGACGTGACCATCGTGTTGGTGATCCAGCGCCGCATCTTGTACTACGTCCTGAACATCCTCTTCCCCTGCTTCTGGCTGAACATCCTCAGCGTCCTCACCTTCTGTCTGCCTGTGGATGCTGGGGAGAAGATGACCCTCAGCATCACGGTCCTCCTCTCCTATTCCGTGTTCATGCTGCTGGTGGCTGAGAGTCTGCCGCCCACCTCTGATGCTGTGCCGCTCATTGGTGAGATGGAGTTGGGTGGGTTGGGTGGGTGGTTGGTTGGGTGGGTGGTTTGTTGGGTGGGTGGTTTGGTGGGTTGGTTGGTTTGGGTGGGGTGGGTGGTTTGGTGGGTTGGGTTGGGTTGGTTGGTTTGGCTGGGTGGGTTGGTTGGTTGGTTCGTTCGGTGGGTTGGGTGGTTGGTTGGTTGGTTAGTTTGCTCGCTCGTTTTTTCTTTTGTTAGTTACTTACTTAGCTATTTAGTTAACTGGTTAGTCAGTTCGTTTGTTAGTGAGCTAGTTAGCTTGTTGGTTAGTTGGTTGATTAGTTAGTTAGTTAGTTAGTTAGTTAGTTAGTTAGTTAGTTAGTTAGTTAGTTAGCTAGCTAGCTAGTTAGTTTGGTGGTGGTGGTGTTGGGTTCAACATGCGGTGTGCGTGCACGCGCACGCGCGCGCGCACACGTGTGTGTGTGTGTTTATTTTTTATTTATTTATTCTTTTATATCGAGCATAATGGAATAAGTACTCATGTGTTTTTTACATCCAGTCCTCGTGTGTATGCAGTTTTGTAAATCTTGTCATCTGGTCCCACCGGCACACAATGGCCTACTCTTACGACAAGCGGAACAGGATTTAACGTGTAGGCAAGATGTTCTGCGTGCGTTCACACACGGGGCCTCGGTTTACAGTCTCATCCGAAGAACTTTGGGGGAGAGTGGAGTCAGCACAGATGTGAACTCCAAGGGAAAAATCGCCTCGAACGGGAATCGAACCCGGGTCATCAAATTGTGAGCTTAATGTGTGTTTCAGTGATCTACCTGACCATGTCCATGTCCATGTCCTCTCTATCGGTCATCGTCACCGTGTTGGTGGAGAAACTCCACTTCTGTGTGCCCGACCAGCAGCCTCTGCCCAGATGGGCCAAGGTATTGTACTTTTTACTTTACTTTTTTTTTTTTTTTTGCTTTTACACCACTTTTAAGTCACGACAGATTTCTCTGCATGAAATTCGGCCTGCTCTCCCCCGGGGAGAGTGTGTTACTACAAGAGCAGCGCCACCCATTATTTTTTTTCTTTTTTCTGCCTGCAACTGTATTTGTTTCCCTATCAGATTGGCTCTTTTCTAAATAATGATGTGTAACATACAGGACCTCGGTTTATCGTCTCATCCGAATGACTAGCACCCAGACCACTACTCATGGTCTAATAGATGGGGAAAAGTTTTAGGCTCAAATGGGATCCGAACCACCGCACACTTCGACCCGGACTTTTCGCTTTCTAGACAGGCGCGTTACCTCTAAACCACCGATCCACGACACAACATAACATTTTGCCTTCATGCCTGCCTGTCTATTCACCATCTTGCTATGTAGGTGTCTCCCTTACTAAAAATTAAAAAAAAAAAAAGTTTAAAGGTAAAGGTGCCCGTAACCTATGTGGTCGTAGGGGAGCGAGGTGTCAGAGACCTCAGCTTCTCCAGGGGCCAACATGTTGAGGGCGGCACCTATTTTCTTCTCCCTCACTGCTTTACCTTCCCTGACCCTAAAGACGGCAGGTACCCATTTACAGCTGGGCAAACAGTTACCCATCCACTTGGTAACCACGATCGATGTTGCTGAACATTGGCTGGGGGAAAGCGAGTGCTCTGACCACTGAACTATCCCGTCCCTTTGTCTTTCTTATTACTTATTCCAAATCGCATCCTCCCCCCCCCCCCCCCCCCCCCCCCGTGTGGATACCGGGAGCCTGTCAGTATAAAAAGCATCCCCATCTTCTGGAAATTATGCGCTAGGAATTCTCTTATCTGTCCCTCTCTTTGTTTCTGCCATTTTGTTTTTCTTCCTGTTTTTTCCTTCTTGTCGATAATCTGCCTTCTTGGTCCATTCTCCTGCCTTTTTTTCCAGGAAGACTTAAAAAAACCACAGGTTCCTAGATTCACGAATGGTGAGTCTGTGTTTGCGACCAGTTTTTGCCTATTGTGGAGGTTGCTGCATTCTGACTTCAAGGATGTATTGCAGGGAATGTTTATGTTTCCGTAACTTATCAAACGCTGAAATGAATGACAGGATCTATGTGTGTGTGTGTGTGGTGTGTGTATGTGTGCGTGCGTGTGTGTGTATGTGTGTGTGTGTGTGTGCGTGCGTGCGTGCGTGCGTGTATGTGTGTGTGTGATCCCATGGCAATTAAGTCACTAGCAAGTCAGCTCTTGAAGTTTACCTAAGAGACCGTACCTCCCCCCCAAAAAAAAAAAACAAAAAAAAAACGCCTACCCTTAAGTAACCAGACAACACCGAGATTCAAACCCACCCACAGACATACAACTTTATACACCCATAGATTTTAAGTCCAAGTTCTTAACCACTAAGCTACACAGTCCTTCAAAAGCCCTCTTCAAGTTTCTTTGTTGTTGTTTTCTTGCAATCTCCAGGTTCTGATACTGGGTTTCTTTGCACGGATAGTGGGGTGCTCATGCTTGCCATCATGGAAAAAGGTTTGCCCCAAGAGGCGCACTGCCGTGTCGTCTGCTAGCGCACCGGAAATACTGGTGACGCCATCTTCGCTGTCTGCCACCTATCGGAGAAACGAGTCGCCAGAGCTGTCTATGCGCTTGCTCGGTGACGCACTTCCGTTGTCTTCACTTCCTAACCACAGCTTTAAACCTCGCGCCAATTCTTTACCGGAAAGAGGCAAGTGTTTGTTTGTTTGTTTTTTCTATGTTGAATTTCTCTGTTTGGGCGATGATAAGTGCTAATTTTGAATGGAATTCAGTTGAATTGTTGTTGGGTTGTTTCTTTTTTAATCCAAATTAAGGTTGGGTAGGTTGTAATTTATGTTTTGAATATAAAGCAAAAATAAGCAAAATGAACACCAAAAAGAGTATAAAGAAAACACAAAAGCGAAAATAAAAACAAGCATACTTTTGTTTTGCTTGTCAGGTCAGTTTGGCTATGTGTGTAAACATTGACAAAGTGCAGTTTTTATATTAGAGAGATTATCTTGCACTGTTTTTTAGTCACTGTGGTCGATTTAGTGTTGCTTTCCTTTTCTTTTTTAAAAATCTGAATTGACTTGGTGGAGAGGCCAGCGCGCATGTGCATGCGCGCGCGCACACACACACCACCACACACACGCGCGCACGCACGCACGCACGCACGCACGCACGCACGCACGCACGCACGCACGACACACACACACACACACACACACACACACACACACACACACACACACGAAAACAAAACCCCCACAAACTTCCCCCCACAAGAAAATGCGTCACATACTTTACCATAAAATAACCCTGAACTGATTGTGATAAACCCAAAACAAACTCCAGCTCCGAAAATAGAAACAATTTTGACAAAACTGCCAATGTAAGAAAGGGGAGCAAACCATAATGTGTGTGCAGATATCTGTGGCACAGGCAAGAAAAATTAGCATACAAAATGGACAATGATTTCCTCGCGTTGGTGAAAAATGGAACAATTTACAGCACTATCTTAAGAGTTGTTGTGGATGGGGAAATTGTAGCAGAGATCTGTGCTAACTTCAAAAGTTATTCTGGCAAGTGTGACAGATGGGACATGGGAGATAAGTTGCTTCGACTGTGTTGCTGCACTGAAATGAACAATGACGCCTGGATGTAAAATCTGTGTTTGTGATTAAATATTGTGATGTGGAATAAATCCTTATTTTTAAAAAGTGTATTTGTAATATTTCAGCTGCATTTTCTTCCTTTTAAAACTATTACTCGTTTTCCTACTCTTTGTATTCTGTCTATGTGTGTCTGTCTGCCTGTCGTCTGTCTGTCTGTATCATATGTTAAATAATTGATTGTCATGTGTATGAATTGTTAACATCACCCCCTTCATGAGGGACCATGGCCTATAATGAATAAACTATTCGCATTCTTTCTCTCTCTCTCTCTCTCTCTCTCTCTCTCTCTCTCTCTCTCTCTCTCTCTCTCTCTCTCTCTCTCTCTCTCTCTCTCTCTCTCCTCTCTCTCTCTCTCTCTGAGACAATAATAAGTATGTATTTATGGAGCATAGTAGTCTAGTCTACCGTCTTATCATAGACAATATAAGTCTGAGGACGTGAGCATGGAGGAAAGAGCATAACACCTTTCCTTCTATGTATTGTAATTATGTTTGCTTTTGTTGGTTATGTATTAAATAGAATGATTATGTTTAAATCAAGGGAGAAAACTCTAACGAGAAAAGACCAGCAGAAAGTGTGTGTGTGCTTGCGTGCGTACGTGCGTGCGTGCGTGTGTGTGTGTGTGTGTGTGTGTGTAGACATGTAATTTGTTAATTTTATTGTGAACAGTTGCATGTGCGTGAGTAATTTGATGCAAGCGCTTTGATTTGAGTGCTCTACAAGATTCAGCGCTACATAAATCCCAGATATGTAGTAGTAGTAGTAGTAGCAGCAGCAGCAGCAGCAGCAGAGTAGTAGTAGTAGTAGTATGTAGTAGTAGTAGTAGTAGTAGTAGTATAGTAGCAGTAGCAGTAGCATAGTAGCAGTATACATGCTTGCATACGAGTATACTGAGCGCCCAACAAGAATGTCAAACCCTTAACTTTTCAATACTACCCCTGTGTCCTAAGCAGACGACAACATGAGTCTGGAAGTGAGGTGCTCCAGCCGAAAGAGTTCTTCCAATGCAGGAGGCGATGCAGAATTCAGACTTGCCAGTGCCAGTCCTCAGAGAATGTCAGGAGGGTCAGACATCACCAAGATGTCGCTCTATGAGCGAGCCAACTCTGGCATGGAAGAATTGCTGCGGTACCTTAAGGTGGGTGGGTGTGTGGGCGCTTTCGTCAGTGCTGTAGATCTGTTCCGCTTTTCGGAAGAGTAAGCTATTGTGTGCCGATGTAGGGAATGGATGACATTTACAAAGCTGTATAAACGCAGGGACTGGATGTAAAAAAGGGCATGAGTGTTTATTCCATTACCTCAAATAAAAGATAAATGAATAAAGAGTGAATGAATGAATGAATGAATGAATGAATGAATGAATGAATGAATGAATGGAATGGATGGATGGATGGATGGATGAATGAATGAATGAATGAATGAATGAATGAATGAATGAATGAATTTTTTAAGGATCTGCACAGGGTACATGCTTTGTTTCTGTGACTGGTATTGTTTTTGGTAGTGTGTGGTGGGTGGTGGTGGTATTGGTGGTGCTGTGGTTTGGTGTGTGTGGTGTGCGTGCGTGCGTGCGTGCGTGTGTGTGAGTGTGTGTGTGTTCTGTGATTGGTGTCGTTGTTGCTGTGGTGGTGGTGATGGTAGTAATAGTGTGTGTGTGTGTGTGTG
>CM060328.1:31214186-31244186 GCA_030674155.1 Stramonita haemastoma | reverse complement strand
CAGCTCACTGACACAATGTAAACACAACTGAAACTTTAGATAACAGAATATGCTTATTATTTCTTCATGGCATAGCCTCACACCAATACACAAAAAATGCCAACAATTATTTCAACAATAATGTCGATCAACTTTGAATAGAAAAACAGGACGGAAGGTGGCAGGATGGTTAAGACGTTCGCCTGCCAATATGTAAACTGTAAGTTTGGATCAAAAGATGCATTGAATTAAATGAATCCTGAACTATTCTTTACAATTTATATTTCAGTTAATACGAATATACACACATGTAAATATATATATTCAATGCATGGCCTGAATATTGTAATATGCAAATACGCAAATACTTCGGAAAAAGATATGAGACTTTAGACTTTGACTTCAGAATTTTACTGTACATCAGCCTTAGGCCACAATACAAAAGAATGGTGGGCATCGAGTGTGGGCATATGGTATAAGTGGTATGGACATATTAATTACAATGAGAGAGAGAGAGAGAGAGAGAGAGAGAGAGAAGAGAGAGAGAGAGAGAGAGTGTGTGTGTGTGTGTGTGTGTGTGTGTGTGTGTGTGTGTGTGTGTGTGTGTGTGTGTGTGTGTGTGTTTTGTGTGTGTTTCAGACTTGGATAACTTCATAAGATCGTAATTTTTTTTATTTATTGTTGTACTGCAAAATAAAGACTTTGTGGTGTACTTTCGTATAGAAAAGAAAAAAACAGTCAATTTGTTGTTTCCGTGTCAGAAAGCTTTTGTGTGAATGATGAAAATGTGTACAATCTATCAGCTCACAAGCGAAATAACCACCCAACCAACTAAATCAGTGGTCTCGAGGTAAACCACCTGCCTCCAATGCCAAAAGTCCAGGTTCGAAGTGTGTAGTTTGATCCCCGTTTAGGCCAAAACATTTCCCGAATCCACTAGATCGTAAATGATGGTTTGGTTGCTAGTCTTTTGGATGAGAAGATAAACTGAGGTCCCGTGTGTAACACATAATTATTTAGTGCACGTAAAAGAATCAACGGCAACAATGGAGTTTTTCTTGACAAAATTATGTAAAAAAAAAAAAAAAAAAAAAAAAAAAGGCTACTCTGGTAGGGAAACAAAATACAGTTGTAGACAGGAAAAGAAAAAAATGGGTGGCGCTGTTCTTGAGGCGACGCACTCTTCCCGAAGACAATAGACCGAATTTCACACACAGATATCTGCCGTGACTTAATGTGAATAACAAACAATCAATCAGATAGTCAGACCAAGAAGAGAAGCTATTATAAGAAATGCTTAAAGCAATTAGACAAATCCAGTATTGTTCCCCAAGTTTAATCACAGCCACAACAATGTATGTTTTGTTTGGACTTTGTTTTTGTAATGTTTTAGGTTTCTTGTTTTTATTCTCTTTTTTTTTCGTTTAATTCTTCTTTTTTTGAGGATAGCTAAATAAGCATTCTTGAGCTTTTTTACACCCAATCCCAGTGTGTGCGGTTTTGTTTGTTTGTTTGTTTGTTTTTCCGTTCCTACCTTGTGTGTGTGTGTGTGTGTGTGTGTGTGTGTGTGTGTGTGTGTGTGCGTGCTGTGCGTGCGTGCGTGCGTGCGTGCGTGCGTGCGTGCGTGCGTGGTGCGTGTGTGTGTGTGCGTGATATATATATATATATATATATATATATATATATATATATATATATATATATATATATATATATATATATAATTAGAGAGAGAGAGATATGAGTGTCATTTAAACTGCGAAAAAAGCTACATCAAAGATTCACACAAATTAGAAGCAAATAATCCAGAAAATGAATGAATACAAGAATTGAACAAAAATAAAAACACGCAATAACACATGCATCAATACAGATAGAAAAACAAATAACAAATAGACATAACAGGTGTGTACATATATAGAATTTTGCTTTTATTGAATTTGATAGATACCATAAAAGGGGTATTTAGTTGCAGACTTTGATAACATCAAAGCTACACTTTTTTTCTATTTGCTCAAACCACTTGGGCACATGGAAATTATGCCTTTTCTATTCATCCCTGTCACTTCGTTCCCACTGCCCCCCCCCCCCCCCCCCCCTAACCTTTAACCCTACCCCCTACCCCAATTTACCAAGTCTCCTCCTCCCCACACACAAAAAAACATCAAAATTTAATTCACCGATGACAAATCCACAAACGATTTCTCCAACATCGCTTCAGCAGCCGCTTGGTTGAAATCGTTTTCCAGGCGTTCGGAAAGATGACGGAAATCGCCGAGCGGGACTCGGAAAAAGCCGTGGAAGGGTGAATCAAGGTCGGCCACCAGGTAGCAGAGCAAAGAAATGGAGATGACGGTGAGAAGACAGAAGGCCAGGTTGGTTCGGTAAGACGAGGTTTGAACCAACAACACCCCGGCAAAGGTGAAGTAGCCGAGTGTTTCCAGAAAGGCCCACCTGTTAAGACAGGAAATCACTGGTCAAGAAATCAATTATTGATGAACAAAGGGGTTTCCCCTCTCTCTCTCTCTCTCTCTCTCTCTCTCTCTCTCTCTCTCTCTCTCTTCTCTCTCCTCTCTCTCTCTCTCTCTCTCCTCTCAACCGAGGTCCTGTGTGCGAATGCACGCAGAACATCTTGCACACACGTTAAACCCCCGTTCCGCTTTTCGGAAGAGTAGGCCATTGTGTGCCGGTGGGAACGGATGACAAAATTCACAAAACTTTAAACACACGGGGGACTAGATGTAAAAACAAAGAACATGAGTGTTTATTCCATTATCCTCAATATGAAAAAAATAAAATAAAATTACACACACACACGCACGTACGCACGTACGCATGAACGCACACACACACACACACACACACACACACACACACACACCACACACAACACACACACACACACACACACACACACACACACACACACACACACACACTAGTAGAACGTTACAAGCAATTTATAGAAACGGTTATCTATGAGCAAAACGAAATGGTGCAAAGCCTTCCTGTCTTGGGCAACATCGATTTTCCTGAGTAAGTCAACACCATATCCGAAAGAAGAGTTGGCAGCGCTGTGCTGATGTTTCACAAGTATCTAGCCATCTGTCAACGTCTTCTGATTATTTGCACAGTACTTGTCATCCATATTATTCGATATAGCCAAAGCATTCACGATCACTTGTTGAGAGTAGTAGATCTTATGAACAAAAAGTCATCCTGAATATGCTGCCATTTTAAAATTTAATGCATGTGAAATGTAAAGTGATTCGTGTGGAAAAGAAGAAAACAGATCTATTTCAGTATCTTTTTACGATGTGTTTTGAAGTATGTTGCAAAGAAAACTGTATTTCTCACCTCAACAAAATGTTTATGCTTGAAAGACTGTGGAAATAAATGCCTAATTTTCACCTTTACTTTCACCTATCCGTATCCTGTAAACCATGAGGGCACTACTGAAGTTTTTGCAACCAGCTTCCTCCACTCCCACGGTCTCTGTTTTCCATAGTATTATTTTCTTTGCCTCTTCGTCTCCCTCCTTGTACTGTTCCCTTGTAGGACAGTCTTGGCCAGTCCAGATGTTCGTATGACGTGCCCGTACCACTTTAGTTTCGTTTCTTTTTACTGAAGTCAGGAGCTCTTCATATGGTTCAAGGGCGTTTTTAATTTTAATTTTCACTTCCTCCTTAGTGATGTGATCCCTGTATGAGTACCAAGGAGTTTGCGAAAAGCATCTCATTCCATTGCCTGTATTCTTCTTTCAATGTCTGCTGTTATGGTTCATGTTTCACATGGTACAAAAATATGGACATGATCAGGGAACGCATCACTCTGATCTTAACTGATGGCCAGACAGACACATCTCTCTCTCTCTCTCTCTCTCTCTCTCTCTCTCTCTCTCTCTCTCTCTCTCTCTCTCTCTCTCTCTCTTGTATTCAGTTTCCTGTCTTAGGGTTGTCTGCTATCACTTGAAGTAAAAAGACTTTAAAACTGAAGAGTTACACACACACACACACACACACACACACACACACACACACACACACACACACACACACACACACACACACACACACACACACACACACACACAAGAAGACTTACTCCAGAGGATGGATTCGTGTTTTGCTGAAAGTGTGGGACAGGAAGTCGTCCCCAACCAGTAACCTCTCCAACCTTTGATACACTGACCTCTGCCAAGGGTCAAGGTCTTCATGTGACCTGTGGCTTTGGTTTTGCAAGCAAACATCAGTCGGAGTAGATCTTCAACACCTGAAACAGAAAAGAAAACGTTTTTTAACACTTGGAGTGAGAAAAAAAACCCTCTGAAACAAACAACAAATAGCACAAAAAGAAAATGTCGCGAAAAGAAGATAGTGTAATACTACCCATAAACACTCTCTGAACATCCCCAAGCTGTGTTAGTTATTGATGTCAGCTTATTACTAAGGCCTACACTAAAATGTTGTTATGTTGTAAAATGCTGTGTTAGATTGCCTTCAGCCATGACAAGCTCTTAACATAACAACCTGCACTCTCCATTCAAGGACAAGATAGATAGATAAGATAGATAGATAGATAGATAGATAGATAGATAGATAGATAGTAATATAGAAATAGATAGATAGATAGATAGATAGATAGATAGATAATAGATAGATAATAGATAATGGTAATGGTGTTACCATAACCTATGGGTTCCTTGGGGAGCGAGGTGTCAAAGACCTCGCTTTCACTAGGGGCCAGCATATTGAGGGCAGCACCCATTTCCTCTCCCTTGCTGCTTTACCTTCTCTGACCCTAAATGAGGCAGGTAACCCATTCCCACTAGATGCTTAGCTTCTCTAGAACCCAAGAAAGAGGGTCACCATTCACTAGTGGAACAACTATTGCTGACTAAATATTAAGGCAAAAAGGCTTAACTACTGACACTTGAGTCCCAATAATAGATATAAGACTAGATTGAACGAAACAACCGACTACAAGCACCCACACTCCCCTGATAGAACTATAAAGACACACATCCCCCACACCACACACCCACACACACCACACACTCACACACACACACCAACACACCACACCACACCACCACACACATTGAATATAACCTTGCGAAATATCGCCCCTTGACACATCCTGTTGCCCTAATAACCTTGACAACGAGGTCAAGGTGACGTCCTTGATAATGCGGATCATAGCGAGGCGGGTGGCAAGGGAGATAACTTCCAGATTCTTCACCAGATTCAGGACTCTCTGAGCTGAGCCGCCTGCTGAATTACACCCACCTGAGAAAACAAAATTGATTTGTGTTATGTTATGTTGTACTGTTTGTTTTTGTTTTTATTATTTATATGGGATAATGTGTTGGTTTTTGTAGTCTGTTATGTTTTTTGTATTTTGTGCTATTTTAAAATGTTACTGTGCGAGATTTTGTGGTAATTGTTATACACAAGGATTTGGAGATTGGAGTTGTTTAAAAGGAAACTATTGGCACCGTGTATTCGAGCGCATGTTCTGCATTGAGTATCCCTAGTGTAAGTGTTTATTGTAGAGTATCTGCAATTGCAAATGTAGGTTGGGTTAAAAAATATATAATAAATTATAATAAAACAGAGGTCAATACGCAAAATCTCCACCATTGATGAGCTTTGAAGCTCTAGCCAGGATCGAAAACTCCCCCCCCCCCCCCCCCCCCCCCCCCCTCCTTCTCGCAAAAAAAATCCCAACCAACTATCACCCTGCAAAAACAAAAAAGAAAGAAACAAAAACAAAACATCCAAACATGCAATGATTTGGTAAGGGGATCTCTCTATATACTCTCATCTGAAAGACTCGCCAAGTTAGTCCCGTAAATAAGAGTAAGAAAAGGGTTATCCCTACCTAGCGTTTAAAGGCTGCATTAGTGTGAGGTTTGTGGTTTGTTTGTTGTTTTTCTTTTAATTCTAAAGCCTTTAAAAGTTTGCAAACAAAAAATATATAAGTTCCAAGTTAATGACGTAAATTTGTCATGATTTGATGCAGCAAAATTCAAGCTCATTTCTGCGTTGTTTATAAAAAAAAAAAAAGATGCACATATTCCTCAGATATTCTCGGATGGAATCAGTTGTCATAAGGTTCCGCCACTTCTAGAAAGAAAAAGATTCACAGTCAAATGTGCGTTCGTACCCTTTTACACACAAAATTTTCACCCATCATTAACCATCAGTGGTGTCTGCACCATCATCTTCAGATGAGACGTTTAACCTGAAAGACATCACCGTTTGGTTACACATCACAAGACGTAGAAAACCACGCAAACAAGGGGGTTGTCCTAAAAGAGAAATGATAAGCCTACTCTAGAAATCAATTATATAACTTGCATCAGTAAACAGAAAACGTAAAATTTTAACATTCGATGTACATCTGTGGGACGCATGATGGGGGGGTCCGAATTTCCGCGAGTCTGGCAGAATTAAAGGTACAAAGTTCAATACTACCAAATCATCTTCAAGTTCAGAAATTGATGCCATAATTCCCTTCATATATCGAAAGGAAGAATGATGTCACCTTTATGATCTTCTATGTCACGCCTATTAAAAGCAGAAATTGTCGTCATTGCAAGTTCGTACCCTATGGACCCAAATCACTTTTCACCATCCATTAGCATGAGTTGTCCTTGCGCAATCATACAATGAACAATAAAACGAGGTCACAAGCAGAAACTTTAAAAAAACTGATTAGCTTACGTAAAACAGCAATCCACTTGTCAAAAGGGTTTCCGGAAATATTTCTTAGAAAGAACAACGTCTGTAGAAACAAATACACTTTAATGCATGGGGACAAAAAATGGGTGTGGCGTGAACTTGGCGCGCGTCTGGCGAGAAACCGAATTTCACGACTCCAGAGCAAAATAAATCCCGTGACATAAAATGTACCAATCAGTATGACAATAAAGGTTTACCTGCCCTCTTTAGGGTCAGGGAAGGTAAAGCAGCGAGAGAGAGGAGGAGATGGGCGCCGCCCTCAGAGCACTCGCTTACCCCACGCTAAGTTTAAGCAGCATTGAGCGTGGTTACCTATTGGATGGGTGACCGTTTGCGCACCTTGGCTTCACTGCATTTCCCCCGTTCAACCAGGTGTAAATGGGTACGTGCCCTCTTTAGGGTCAGGGAAGGTAAAGCAGCGAGGGAGAGGAGATGGGCGCCGCCCTCAATATGCTGGCCCCTGAGAAGTTGAGGTCTCTGATGCCTCTCTCCCCTAAGACCACACAGGTTATGGGAACACGATATATGTATATAAGCGCTTTGATTTGTTTTTACGAGACATAGCGCTATACACATTCCATGTATTATATATATATTTTTTAAAAGCACAAAAAACAACAAAAAACAGCGACCACACAACACAAAACACACACACACACACACACACACACACACACACACACACACACACACACACACACAACACACACACCTAAACACACACACACACACACACACACTACACCACACACAAACACACACACACTTACCTCCGTTTCTCGGAATCCCCCAGCCACCTGTTGAAAAGCGAACCCGAAAGAGATGGCGTACACCATACCCGCAGGGACCAAGAAACAAGCAATGGCGTCGTTGATGTTGGGAGGGGAAGGGAAGAGGTGAGGGGGCCACAAACACTTCACCAATGGCTGATGCAGTATCAAAGTCAACGGGCAGAAACCGAGCGTGAAAACCACCGGCAAAAGGATGTAAGCCAACTCCCGAACATTCGTAGAACCTCGACCGTACAGCTCGTCAATCAGAGCGAGATCGCCATGTTGGAAAAGCGCGGGAACAGACAGAGGTTCTTTCCCTCCTGCCGTGGATTGGGATTCGGGGTCTTTGCGCCAGGGTTTGGGTCGTAAGGTGAAGATCATGGTGGTATTGCTCTTGTTCTTGTTGTCGGTGGGGAACATGTCGTGTTTGGGGGTTGCTTACAGGGGTAGATTTTGTTGGTGGTGTGTGGATCGGGGTGCGTCGGTTTGAGGACGGGTTTTGGAGAAGCTAGGTGGCTGTGGTGGTGGTGGTGTTGTGGTGGTTGTGGTGGTGGTGGTTGTCGGGATTCTTTTTGTATGTCGTCGTGTTGTTGCAGCGGTGACGCTGTGTCCACAGAATCAAACCTGCAAACCATTCAGTTTTTGTGTGAATAAGATTTGTCCAGCCTTCTTCGTTCTTGTTTCTTCTTGTTGTTGTCTTGTTCTTGTTGTTGTTCGTTCTTCTTCTTCTTCTTCTTCTTCTTCTTCTTTCTTCTTCTTCTTCTTCTTCTTCTTCTTCTCATTCTACATTTCTTCAAATTCTTCAAATTCTTCAAATTCTTCTTCTTCGCAATTCCTTATCTTCTTCTTCTCAATTCTCTTCTTCTTCACCCCTTTTTTCTTCTTCTTCTTCTTCTTCTTTCTTCTTCTTCTCTCTTCTTCTTCTTCTTCTTCTTCTCTCTTCTTCAATTCACGCAACTCGACCTCTCACAAGCAATCCATTTTGCTTTTATTTGATACAAAATGCGTTGCACTGCTGTTAAGCACCTGACAAGTCAGGCCTAATGTGAATGAACTTTGGGCGTGGAGAGAATGTCACCTTTACAGTTATTTGATTCTTAAAGTAAAGAGAATGACCAAAAGGGCAGAGAAAGACAGAGAGGGGGAACAGGAAGAAAAGGAACAAGGCAGAAACAAAGAAGGGGTACAAAAAGGGAGGTCTAGCAAGGATTCCAGAATTGGGGATGCTATTATTGACCTGACAACTCACAGTAGGCACCTCTATCACGGGTGTGTGGGTGTGTGTGTGTTGTGGGGGATCAAAAATTTAACAATTGTTTTTTCTTTTTTTTTTTAACTGAAAAAAACTTGGGATAGGGACGTTTAAGAACATGTTCGTTGTTACAAAACTTTTTTCAAGGTTTTTGACAGTCTATTAAGTGATGATGTTGTCCTGCTTGTTCTTAGCCTGATCTACTTATACATCACACATTGTTTTGATCTCAACAAATTTTGTTGTTTGTATTCTCCAAAAAGAAACAGAAGAAGATAAAATGAAAGTGGAAAATGTGATGATGATGATGATGATGATGATGATGATGATGATGATGATGATGATGAGTGGATGATGATGATGTGGTGAGTGGTGGTGGTGGTGGTAATGAAGATGATGCAAAGACTTGAGTTCTTTGCAAATACCAACATTGGTTAATACTCGAGTATAGGACAGTACCCTCCAAGGCTTGTCCAGGTTGTCCCTGGCCAAATTATGTAGAAAAAGCCACTCTGATAGGGAAACAATACAATTGCAGACAGAAAAAGAAAAAATGCGTAGGCGCTGCACCTATGGCGACGCGCTCTCCCCAGGAGAGCAACCCGAATTTCACGCAGAGAAATCTGTTGTGACATAAAGTAGTATAAAAAATAAAAAATAAATAAAGGCTATTTTTGTGGTAGTCCTGGATGTTCGTATTATTTTTTTAACACCTGTATAATAACATTGTGTGAAAGTAAAACAAACAAAGAGAGAACAACAGTAACCAAACCATATGCACTATTAATGCTACCTTCTTACATAGTGTTGGGGACGGGATAAATCAGTGATCAGAGTACTCGCTTTCCCCGAGCTAAGGTTAAGCAGCATTGAACGTGATTACCAATTGGATGGGTGACTGTGGCGCGCCTTGGCTTCAGTACAGTTCCCCAGTCGACCCAGCTGTAAATGGGTGGGGGTTTTGTTTGTTTGTCCTTTGTGTTCGACGATGACCCCAAAACAGCAGAGGAGGCAGCTGCTGTTTCGGAAACTGGGCAGACATTTGATTATAGTGGAGATGCCTTGCCCATAGCACGCCCCCACTCTCTCGGCCAAGAGGGCATAAGGACAGTCAGCGTTGGAGATGTTCTACGAAGGTCAACTAGCCCCCTGGGCTACAGCACATACAGACAGTGCAAGTCAAGCCTCCTAGTCAGAGAGTCATTGTCGATCACTAAAGACTAAGCTGTAAAGCGGGATTCCATGAGTGGGGAAGCACTGGTCATAGAGCCTCTCACTTTGCTGTTTCTCACAGCATCAATGGTTTAATCAAGAACTGTGATAAAGCCCAGTCGCTGTACCTGCCTCTTCATGGTCAAGGAAGCTAAACCTGAGGGGAGAGGAGATGGGTGCCACCATCAATATGCTGGCCCCTAGAAAAGCTGAAGTCTCTGACGCGTTGCTCCCCTAGGACCACATAGGTTATGGAACACCTTTACCCTTTACCTGTTACATAGAAACCAAGGTCCAATTAGCACCTGTGGTCTAAAAAAGCTGTTATTGTCTGCAGCCATAGCAAGAGAATTCTGAATGGTCTGTAATGACCTAGCCTGAACAAACACTACACTATGGACGTTACGGTCCATTGAGCATTGCTGCAGGTTCAATCGTCTGCTTCCTCCCATCTAATCAATCGTCTGCTTTCAGGTAAACGGTAGCTTCCGAATACAGAACAGTTGTTGGTGTTCGGCTCTGAGTAGTACCTTCCCCCCCAAAATAGTCCCTAAGTGTGCTTACGATTTCTGTCAAAAACTCCCCGGATATTTAGAAGGTTTTGTGTGGTATGGTATTGTACTGTACTGTATTGCACTGTACTGCTTTGTACGGTACTTGACTATTATATTTATACATGCTATACTGTACTTCACTGTGCTACATTGTATTGTGGAGCATTTGCTATTATACTAATTGTATATTGTGGTTTCTTGTGCATGGTACAGTGGGATGTTATTTTTTAATTGTTTTTTGGTATGGTATGTTGTTTTGCTTGCTTTTGTTTTTGTAGTGGCTATTGTATGTACTATTGTATGTGGTGTAGTGTTGTAGTGTAGTGTAGTGTATGTAGTGTAGTTAGTGTAGTGTAGTAGTGTGTAGTTAGTGTAATGTAGTGTAGTGTAGTGTAGTGTAGAATTTTGCCAAGCACAACTCCCTTGTTGCCGTGGGTTCTTTTACATGCAATATGTTTAACTAACAGGACCTTGGTTTATCATTTCATCTGACAGACTAGCACCCAGACGACCACTCACGGTCTTGTGGCTGGGGGGGGGAAGTTTCTGGCCCAAACGGGTATCAAACCACCACACATTTTAAACCCGGACTTTTCGCTTTCTAGGCATGTGCATTACCTCCAGACCACGAATCTATGGGCAAATAAAACGCAAAATGAACATCCCGTGCCGTCCGATTTTTACAATATCACTATCTGGTTGCGAGAATAAAACAATGCAGGTTAAATGTCATACAATATGAAAAGAACATATTTGAAAGATTTTATTTTAAAAAAGAAAGGATAGTGGATTGGGAAGGCTAATATAAGCAAGAGAGAAAGGTAGGAGAGAAAGACAAAACAAAGAGAGTAATAGAAATGGAATTTTCTAGCACAGAAGCTCCTTTACACCATGGTTTAATTCTATTCTCGTGAACGTCTTGAAGAGAAAAGCGCAATCGCATTTAACCCTTATACAACAGGATTTTGTGCCAGGTTGAACCTTGTGGTATTCCCCCATCTGAAGGCAGCAGATGATATGGTGGGTTTTTTATATCGTCCATGCCATAGCCACAATTATCTGGTTTTCTCTTCTAAACAAAATGACTACATTTACCATGTTTGTAAAAATGTTTCACAAGCATCGCATGCATAATCCTTGTTTAAAAAGCTCGTTAAAAGGACTGTTAAGTGATTGAGATAGATTTTGATGTAAACTGTAAGAAAATAGCAAAAAAAAAAACGGGAAAAACAGCTAGATTCCTTGTTCCTTTGAATAGGATCCCCAAAACATTAGCACAAAGAATAATACGTGTTTATTTTCTTCTATTTATTGTCTTTGTGCAACATATATTTTAATCAGATTTTCTTTCCCTTTTTATTACCATCTTTCGATTGCAGGTTTAAAAGGCCAGAGGAATATCAAATATTCTTGTGAGTGCGATTGAAATTTCAAAATCATGAAAAGTTCTCGCTGTAAGGTACCACCGATAGTGGAGCTTCAATCACCGCCGGAGTCTCTGATGAGGGCTCATCCAGGAGCCAAAACTGAGTCAGGTAAGGCCAAAAGGCATGGCTCTTACTCAAAATGCCTAAAATGCTTTCATTGAAAGATATGTTTTCTAGAATTTTTTTTATAGTTTTTGTGTTTTTTTTTATAAAAACTGAATCTATGATAAATCATTTTATGATTGAGAAGTTGTAAGTGGTTACCTGCATTAAAATTTTGTTTTCCTCTACTACTATTTCTGCAAATAAAAGCCGACCTAGATCTGGAAAACTCAGCGAGGCTCAAACTTTAACACTCAAGATAATTGCTAACCATATAAAATATATAACAGTTGAACCACTCATGTCATAATTGACATAACGCTACCAGCTTTCCTGTTATGGATAGTATGGATTTCGCAGACAGCAAATGATTAAGAGGACCGGCCATTCGCTGCTCTCTCTCTCTCTCTCTCTCTCTCTCTCTCTCTCTCTCTCTCTCTCTCTCCTCTCTCTCTCTCTCTCTCTCTCTCTCTCTCTCTCTCTCTCTCTCTTGTGTGCTGTGTCAACAATAGGTATGATGGTGTTCATTCCATTAGTACTCTACCACTAATAGCTGTACTATCCGGTTCATTACTGCTAATGACTCGAGAAAGCCGTGTGGGTTGGTGGGTAGGGTTTTTTTTTTTTTTTTTTTAATAAACAGGGAGGGATTTTGCTTGTGATTTGTGAGTTGTTGACCATCGTTAGGTTTAACAGGAAAAGTAACTTAGCTGTGGAGCCAAAATTAATGGGCGAGTTTATGCGCATGAATACACGTATGCACACTTGCATGCCGCGCACACTCCCGCACGAACACTGGTGCACACACATACACTCACACATGCGCGCGCGCGCACGCGCTTTTCAGAAGGGTAGGCCATTGTGTGCCCGTGGGAACGGATGACCGATTTTCAAAACTGCATAGGCCTACACACGATGACTGGATATAAAACGCACGTGCGCTTATTCCATTATCAGCGAAATAAAAGAATCAGATAAAATAAAATAAAATAAAATAAAGTAATCATAGTCTTTCAATCCGTGATTCTTTCATTTTGTCTAATTGTCTGTCTGTCTGTCTGTCTGTCTGTCTGTCTGTCTGTCGTCGTCGTCCGTCCGTCCGTCCGTCCGTCCGTCCGTCTCTCTCTCTCTCTCTCTCTCTCTCTCTCTCTCTCTCTCTCTCCTCTCTCTCTCTCTCTCTCTCTCTCTCTCTCTCTTTCTCGTTTCGTGCTCGTATGTTCTATGTTTGTGTGTGTGTGTGTGTGTGTGTGTGTGTGTGGTGTGTGTGTGTGTGTGTGTGTGTGTGTGTGTGTGTACATAATTCTGTATTACTCCCTCAATAGCGCACTATGGCCTTTGTTTGTGGCGCATGTTCTACTGGATGTATTTAATGTCTCTCTCTCCGCATACGTAGATGGGAAATAGGCATGCATTCACTTAGATTATGCCTGCATACATTGCATACTATTTGTTTCACACTTTTGATTGTTTGAATAGGTTTTTTGTTTGGGCTTTGGGGGGATTTTTTTATTCTGTCTACTTCTTTTTTTTATGTCCATCTTAGCTTGTCATTTGTGATTGTTATTGTAATCACCATACTGGGTTACAGTCAGACGGACAAAAGAAAACAATTATCAATTATGTCTTCTTCTTCTTCTTCTTCTTCTTCTTCTTCTTCTTCTTCTTCTTCTTCTTCTCTTCTTCTTCTTCTTCTTCTTCTTCTTCTTCTTCTTCTTCTCTTCTTCTTCTTCTTCTTCTTCTTCTTCTTCTTCTTCTTCTTCTTCTTCTTCTTCTTCTTCTTCTTCTTCTTCTTCTTCTTCTTCTTCTCTTCTTCTCTCTTTCTTCTTCATCTTCTTCATCCGTCGTCGTCGTCATCCGTCGTCATCTCATCATCGTCATCTCTCGTCTCGTCACAAACATATCATCATCATCATTATTAAGATTACATTATCATTATTGCCATCGCCATCACCAGTCATCATCAGTTTTTTTCTTATGAATGGACACAGTTAAGAAAAAAACGAAAGAAAATATTTTATTTGACTCCTTTGACCAATAAGATTTGTCAATGAATCAACTCTAGAAAGCAATGAATGTATAATATGAATGATAAAAAAATGAAGAAAAATAATGCACATCCATCTATCATCCATCCATCATCACAACATCCATCCCTCTTTCCTTCCACCCACCCATCTGTCTATCCATCCCTCTATTCATCCATCTATCCATCCATCCATCTATCCATCCATCTATCCATCCATCTATCCATCCATCATCCATCCAACCATCCATCCATCCATCCATCCATCCATCCATCCAATCACCCACCCACTCACTCACACACCCACCCGCACACCCACCCACCCATGCAACCCATCTACCCATTTATTTATCTATCCAACCTATCTTCCTTTCATCTATCCATCCATCCATCCATCTATCCACTCACCCACCCACCCACCCAAATCAACACACCCATCCATTAACTCATTCGTCCCCTCACCCCCACAGATAAAGGCCAGGCAAACAAGGGGCGGTAACAACAGCTCCAGAAGTGTGGGGGTCATCATAGCTTCCGCTTCCGCTGAAGGCATGCTGGTAGGTGACTCTTCCGCCATCTTGTCAGAACCACTGACGTGGGTAGCCGAGTCTTCGATGGTTACACCACTCCCTGAAGCAACTCCCGGAAGTGAAAAGCACCTAGAAGTCACATACATACAGGGAATTACTTCCAGGTCTTACCCTAAAGTCAGAATGTGGCTACATAAAGGTAAAATGTAATGGTGTCCATAACCTGTGCGGGTCGTAGGGGAGCGAGGCATCAGAGACCTCAGCTTCTCTAGGGGCCAGCATATTAGGGCGGCGCCCTCTCCTTCCCTCGCTGCTTTACCTTCTTGATCCTAAAGAGGGCAGGTACCCATTTACAGCTGGGTGAACTGGGGGGACTGTAATAAGCCAAGACATGCAAAGGTCACCCATCCAACTGGTGACCACGCTGGATGCTGCTTAACTTAGCTTGGGAAAGCAAGCGCTCTGACCACTGAGCTACCCCCCCCCCCCCCCCCCTGCTTTCCTGGCTACCTAAATGTGTGGAAAAAGAACCGTTGCATGCGTATAAATCTCACCATTGGTGAAAATCAGGCTCTAGTCGAGGAACAAAGGGAAAAAGAAAAAAAAAAAGATCTGCCATCCATTTTTTTTCCTGCAGCTTTTTTTTTTTAAATTTGACCTTCCACCACGAAATAGTAGGCATTGCACCTAAACCACTCTTCCCTCTAGGAGCCATTTTAGGTATGGAGGGATTCTCTGTCGATTTTTGAAATTTCGATTGATTATAAAACCACCATTTTTCTTCTACCTGTACGAAGTGTCGAGGGTAGCTTTGTTGTTTTTGCTTTAAAAAACACAAAATCTAAATGTGACGCATTTAGGATGCAAAATTTCACTTTTTCATTTTGTCACTGCTTTTGGAGTCAAGCGTGTTGATTTGTAATAAAATAAACTTTCATAGAACTGTGTGATTTTCATCTTTTGTTGTTTGTTTTGTAAATTAGAGCTTTGTTATTATTGCAAATTAGTAACTTAGTAACGACTAAAAAAAAATCACCTCTGGTGAAATGTGACTCATTTTGAGTTGAGGGTTACAACTGTTGTCTGTATGTCAGCAGAGAAAAAAGCAAACTGCCATGAGAAATCAAGAGATCGAACAAATAAACTCAATACTGGCAAACAGGGTCAGGGAGGACACATTGCACAATAATCAGTTCTAGGAAAAAAGAATGGAGATACTGGAATCAAAAGAAAACCACTTAATGATATTGTTTTTTTTTAAGTACAACTGAAGAACACTGGCTGTTGGTGTTTGTTCTGGTGAGTGGGACAGTTATGTTCTTTGCTGAGGTCACCAAGTAGCACTCAGACTTTCTGTAATGAAATGTCCATTTGTTACTGTGTACGCTTTGTTTCAATCCCTTGAAAAGAAACGCCATTACCATCACACTTTGGGAATACTTTGATATGTTTGAAATCATCCAACAAAGACATCTTGTTGATGGAATGGCTGAAACTTTAATTATAGACTTATCTAATGTACAAGTTGGGGATAGCTAAGTGGTCAGAGCACTCACTAAGTTAAGCAGCATCGAGCATGGCTACCAAGTTAATGGGTGACCGTTTGCGCGCCTTGCCTTCAGTTCAGTCCCCCAGTTCACCCAACTTAAATAGGTAACTGCCCTCTTTAGGGTCAGGGAAGATAAAGCAGCGCGCGGAGGAGATGGGTGTGCCCTCAATATGCTGGCCCCTAGAGAAGCTGAGGACTCGGATGCCTTGCTAAGCCTTATTGTACAAACACATCGATATTTACGAAGAACATTTCCGTTGTCAACACTTTTAAGCCTGCAATCCTGAATTTTTAGTCAACACTTTTAGACCTGACGTTCGGAATTTTTGAGACAACACTTTCAGAATTGTTTTCCTGAATTTTTGAGCCAATACTTTTAGAACTGTTTTTCTGATTTTTTGAGTCAACACTTTGAGACCCGTGACTCAGAATTTTTTAGTCAATATTTTTATAATTGTTTTCCTGAATTTTTTAGTCAGCTCTTTTAGAACTGTTTTCCTGAATTTTTTTTAGTCAACACCTTTAGACCTGTTACTCAGAATTTTTGAGTCAACATTTTTGAATCTGCAGTTTAGAATTTTAGAGTCAACACTTTTAGAACTCTTTTCCTGAATTTTTGAGTCAACACTTTTAGAACTGTTTTCCTAAATTTTTTGAGTCAACAGTTTACGACTTGCTACTCAGAATTTTGGAGTCAACACCTTTAGCCTGCGGTTTAGAATTTTTGAGTCAACACTTTCAGGCCTGTGGTTCAGATCATTTATTTTTGAGTCAACACTTTAACAACTGTGATCTAAAAAACATTCCGAATCAACAATTTTAGATCCCTGTTACATATTTTTTCAGTCAACAGTTTTTGATTTTTGATCCAGAGTCTTTGTTTTGGTCCAGAGTTTTTGAGTCCGCATTTTTAGATTTTTGGTCCTGAGTTTTTGAGTCAACACTTAAAGATTTTTGGTCCAGAGTTTTTGAGTCAACCCTTAAAGATTTTTGGTCCAGAGTTTTTGAGTCAACACTTTGAGATTTTTGGTCCAGAAATTTTTCAATCAACAGTTTCAGACCTGTCCTTCAGAATTCTTTTGTCAACACTCATAGACATTGTAGTCCAGAATTTTGTGATCAACACTTTTCATGAGGCTTGTGGTACAGAATTTATTTCACAGTAGATAATATAGACTATAACAACGTCTGGATCTTATTTTAAAGTGTTTATTGATTAACTATGGGACGGGATAGCTCAGTGGTCAGAGCACTGGCTTTCCCCAAGCCAAGGTTAAGCAGCATCGAGCATGGTTACCAGTTGGATGGGTGACCGTTTCCGCGCCTTGGTTTCAGTACAGTCCTCCAGTTCACCCAGCTGTAAATGGCTACCTGCCCTCTTTAGGGTCAGGGAAGGTAAAGCAGCGAGGGAGAGGAGATGGGCGCCGCCCTCAATATGCTGGCCCCCTAGAGAAGCCGAAGTCTCTAATGCCTAGCTCCTCTATGACCACATAGGTTATGGGACACCACCCAACCTTATTTATTAAGTACAAAAAATGTTCAGTGATTGCAAACTGTCTGTTTTAACAAACGAGCTTGTCGTTTAAGGGAACAAATGGTATAATAGCAATCAAACAATATGACGACAAGTGTTTCTTTAGTTATGTCGCTTGTTATCTGATGGTAGTCTTTTCTTGTTTATGTTGCTTTCCTTATGAAATATCGTTTTTAAATATGTTATGAATTTGCCCGTTTTCAACATATGTGTCAGCATTGCTAATACCATTATGATCAAAACGATTGTATGATATTATTGTCATCAAGGACATCAAATTAACGGCAAAATATTGCATTAGGAACATTATATACATAATCCTGTAGATAATGTATTTTATATATATTACATAAACCATATATATAGAGAGAGAGAGAGAGAGAGAGAGAGAGAGAGAGGAGAGAGAGAGAGAGAGAGAGAGAGAGAGAGAGAGAGAGAGAGAGAGAGAGAGAGAGAGAGAGAGAGAGAGAAAGAGAGAGAGAGAGAGATAGATAGATATATATAGATATATATATGGTTTATGTCAACAGTTTTTTTCAAATGATCAAAAAAATCATCATTACACATGAACAGAAATTGAAATTTAATAAGAAAAAAGCGTGTATGTTTTTTTTCTCCAGAATATATAAAATGTACATAATTGAAATAGTTTCAGGTAAGATTACCACACATGCATATATATGGAATGCTAACAAACAGTCAGAAAAAAACTTACCAGCACAAGAGTCACCAACAGCAAGACGCGCTTAGAACCAGAGCGGTGGCCACACACCCTTCACTCACTACCGACAGAACGACTGAACGCCCTCATACCCTCACACATCCCACCCCAAGCCAGAACAGGTTATAATGGCTGTAGGCTCTGGCCCGGTCTTCAGTCTATCAGCATCTCATTGATTCTTTATTGATCGAGAAGGGACACAGGACGGCCATCCCCCCTCCCTCTCCCCCTCCCCTCTGAGTTATGCAGGTGATATTTCACAGGGGTATATACGGCTTTTTGTTTTGCTGGTACACATTATTGTATAACTCCCCTTTTTCTCTATATATGTCTCAGTCTTTCTCTCTGTGTCTATCAAGGTGTTTGGCTGTAAGAGAGAGAGATCTAGAAATCCTGAAATTAAAAGAGAGAGTATATAGAGAGAGAGACACACACACAGATAGACCGACAAGACAGACAGACAGACAGACAGACAGATAGATAGATAGACAGACAAAGATAAAGATAGAGTGGAAATAATATGAGACAGATAGACAGATACAGACAGACAGACAGACATCACACACACACACACACACACACACACACACACACACCACACAACACACACACACACACACCACACACACACACACACACACACACACACACACACACACACACACACACACACACACACACACACACACACACACACACACACACACACACACACACACACACACACACACACACACAAAGTCGACCATAAAACCCATCCACTAATCACAGCTTTCCCCCTGTTCCTAACTGATTATCTCAACAACAACAACAACAATAACAACAAAAACAGAAATCCTCAGTCCCAGCAACTATGATCCCTGTGTCTGCAAACACCACACACCCTGCCTAGCCTGACAGCCTACCTTGAGGAAGTATGTGTGGTGTTTTGGTCTGACACACAGACACACAGACAGACAGACATACAGACATACAGACATACAGACAGATAGATAGACAGGCAAATAGGCAGACAGATAGGCAGGAAGATAGGTAAGCAGACAGACAGATAGACAAGAAGATTGGCAGGCAGACAGGCAGGCAGACAGGTAAGCAGACAGACAGATAGGCAGGAAGATAGGCAGGCAGACAGGCAGGCAGACAGGTAAGCAGACAGACAGATAGGCAGGCAGATAGACAGATAGGCAGGCAGATAGACAAATAGGCAGGCAGACAGACAGAAAGACAGACAGACAGATAGCTAGATAGACAGGTAGGCAGCCAGGCAGCCAGGGAGACATACATATAAACAGGCAGACAGACATACAGACAGACAGGCAGGCACAGACAGACAGACAAACAGACAGACAGCCGATTTGCATGCCTGGCTGCCTTATCTGTAGCACAGCATCGTACAGCACAACACAGCGCAGCGACAGCACAACACAGCATAGCACATCACAACACAGCAACAGCACAATACAGCACAACACAACACAGCACAGCACAACACAACACAGAAACAGCATAGCATAACACAGCACAACACAGCAACAGCACAATACAGCACAGCACAGCACAACACAAAAAAAACACAGAACAGCACAACAGAACACAGAACAGCACAGCACAACACAGCACAACACAGAAACAGCACAGCACAAACAGCACAGTACAGCACAACACAACATAGAAACAACACAGCACAATACAGCACAACACAACACAACACAAGACACCACAACACAGCACAGCACAGCACAGCACAGCACAAACACAACACAGCACAATATAGCACAGCACAGCAGAGCACAGCACAGCACAGCACAATATAGCACAGCACAGCACAGCACAGCAACAGCTGGCTGTTTTGATGGCAACGGCAAACATGGCACTCGTCGTTGGCAAAGCAAAGCAAAGCAAACCAAGCATCCCCTTGTTTACACAGCTTCCTGCCCCTACAGTCACTGTTTCTCTTTCTTTTTTTTCCTATTTTTTCTTCCTATTCTTTTTTCTTTTTTTTTTTTTTTTTTTTACTTGTGTGATACGGTTGGGCAGAGAGAGTTTTTGTAGTGATGGCGATGGAATTGTGTTAGATGACTATGGAGGAGAACGATTTATTTATAAATACATTGCGTAGTGCATGTTTATGTCTACATCAAGAGGTTTATTCTATTTTATTTCATTTCATTTGTTTCATTTTATTTCATTCTTTTATTTCCAGGATCAAATCAAATCAAATCATATCAGATTCTTGTATTTCGAGGTTAATGGTATAAGCACTCACGTGACTATTTTTTTTTTTACGTTCAGTCCTCATGTGTGTGCGGTTTTGTACAGTTTGTCCACCGCTCCCACCGGAACACAATGGCCTACTCTTTCCAAAAGTGGAACAGGTGACTAATATGATTTGATGCTTATGATGATTTAAGGTTGCTTATCCCCGAAGTCGGAATGTAGGTGCCTTCATGGTGGGCAAAAAAAAGGGTCGCATATGCAAAAATCTTACCATTGGTAAACCATGGAGTTCTAACCGAGGAACTAAAAGCAAAGTTCAAATTCAAATTCAATTCAAATCCAAAATACTTTATTATCTCTAAAACAGAGAAATTCCAATGGGTTACAAGCCATATTATATAAGAACAAAAACCACGTTAAAAAAAAAACACGTAAAAAAAAAAGCGATGTTGTCGTGATAAATATTATAGCAGATGAAAGAAAGCAGTACGATTTACTTTTTATTTTTACGCTGGATTTCCTCAGCCTCTTATCAAATCCTAGCTGAAGTTGTTTTGAACAGAGAAAAAAAGCATAATTAATTATTATCTTCTATTTAGGGAATCAATTTAAAGGGCATGTGGTAACCAGAAAAAGTACATAATGTCAGGATCTAACAACAAGATGAATGTAATGTACGTAATATGGATATATTATAGTATGAGTCCGGAAAATCTTCTTCTTCTTCTTCTTCTTCTTCTTCTTCTTCTTCTTCTTCTTCTTCTTCTTCTTCTTCTTCTTCTTCTTCTTACTTTTTTTTCTTCTTCTTCTTCTTCTTCTTCTTCTTCTTCTTCTTCTTCTTCTTCTTCTTCTTCTTCTTCTTCTTCTTCTTCTTCTTCAAATTCTTCTTCTTCTTCGCAATTCTTCTTCAAATTCTTCTTCTTCTTCGCAATTGTTCTTCTTCTTCTTCTTCTTCTTCTTCTTCTTCTTCTTCTTCTTCTTCTTCTTCTTCTTCTTCTTCTTCTTCTTCTTCTTCAAATTCCTCAAATTCTTCAAATTTTTCAAATTCTTCAAATTCTCCTTCTTCTTCAAATTCTTCTTCTTCGCAATTCTTCTTCTTCTTCAAATTCTTCTTCAACTTCTTCTTCTTCTTCTTCTTCTTCTTCTTCTTCTTCTTCTTCTTCTTCTTCTTCTTCTTCTTCTTCTTCTTCTTCTTTTCTTCTTCTTCAAATGCTCAGACAGCATCTGCAGAGGCCCTGACAAATAATGCCGCGGTACTCTAAAAAGCCCTCCAGGGGTCCAAAGGGCTTGTCCCTCATCAGCAGGTCAACAGGCCAGATATCGGCCCTCAGGTTTTGGTGTGCTGGACAGGTGTAGAGGAAGTGTTCCACTGTCATGGGAGAAGTGTCACAGGGGCACGCCTCAGAATCACTGAGGTGGACATTGGTGAACATGTGATGTCTGGTCTGCAGAGTCCAGTCCTCGGTCTCTCGATGGCTACTTGAAAACAACATAACACCATAGAGCATGCCTCTGAATAACATAACATAACTTAGCACACAACAACACGTCACAGTTTATAACACCCCCATTACAGCACACCACACCACATAGTATCACATCACATAATAATAATAATAATAATAATAATAATAATAATAATAATAATAATAATAATAATAATAATAATAATAATATGATGATGATGATGATGATGATGATGATGATGATGATGATGATGATGATGATGATGATGATGATGATGATGATGATGATAACAACAACAACAATAATAATAATAATAAATAATAATAATAATAATAATAATAATAATAATAATAATAATAATAATAATAATAATAATATATAATAACAACAACAACAACAACAACAACGGGAAAAACCTTCACATGTTAGACACAATCAAGCTCTGATCCCACGAACGACAATCTGTTTCAATCAATCTTCCAGCAACACAATTCCTCGGCCTCCCATCGGCCATCCCGGGAACGATCTATAAAGGCACACTGGTCAATCACCATCTTTTTTTTTCGTGTCTTTTCGGGGATGTTGGCAACAACATCCGCATGTTACCAGATATCGGGCAGGTTGTGTTACTGATTGGTTATGGTGTGGTGGAAATGGTTTTGAAATTGATGCATGCTGCATTGGTGTCATTGTTGAATGATCTGATTGATGATGATGATGATGATGATGATGATGATGATGATGATGATGATGATGATGATGATGATGATGATGATGATGATGATGATGATGATGATGATGGAGGAGGAGGAGTAGGAGGAGGAGGAGGACGGTGATAACGATGATAATAATGATGAAGATGATGGTGGCGGTGGTGGTGGTGGTGGTGGTGGGGGGGGGGGGGGTGGTGATGATGAGTGTGGTGGTGAGTGATGATGATGATGATGATGATGATGATGATGATGATGATGATGATGATGATGATGATGGTGGTGGTGGTGGTGGTGGTGATGGTGGTGGTGGTGGTGGTGATGGTGGTGGTGGTGGTGGTGGTGGTGGAGGTGGTGGTGGTGGTGGTGATGATGATGATGATGATGATGATGATGATGATGAGGGTGGTGTGGTGGTGGTGGTGGTGGTGGTGGTGGTGGTGGTGGTGGTGATGATGATAATGGTGATGGTGATGGTGATGATGGTGGTGGTGGTGATGGTGATAATGATGATGATGGTGGTGGTGGTGGTGGTGGTGGTGGTGGTGATTGTAGTTTCTTTTCCCAGCTTTTTAAGACGCGAGCACGATTTATAGTGATGTAGTACTTCTTGAATGCAGTGTGGTCACACACACACACACACACACACACACACACACACACACACACACACACACACACACACACACACACACACACACACACACACACACACACACACACACCACACACACACACACACACATTAACAGTAATCAAACCTTTTGTCACGACAACTGCAATCTTTCCATCAGTCAACTTTCTGACACAACGTATATCAGCACCACCACCACCAACACCACCATCATCATCATCATCATCATCATCATTAAACAGACGATTTGCATGAGGCATGTCTGAATATTGATGATGATTTACGTTTCGGTTTATTTGAATACTGGGGCCATTTTGTGCATATTTTATTGCAGTTGTTACCTTTTCATGCAGCGGACTCAGTCGATAAAAGGAGACATGCAACATTAAATCCTTTTTATTTTATTCCACTGAATTGATTTAGGAACGGATTCATTTTATTTTGTTTTTTGTTGCTTTTTTTTTTTAATGCCAATCGTGCAGATGTTTCACACTTCACAACAAGGAGTAAGATATATGGGTGCACGCACGCACGCACAAGCGTGCATACACACTCACATTCACACGCACGCACGCACGCACGCACGCATACACACTCACATTCACACGCACGCACGCACGCACGCATACACACATGCACGCAGCACGCACGCGCGCGCGCGCGCGCGCACACACACACACACACACACACACACACACACACACACACACAACACACACACACACACACACACACAACGCAGAACGTCTTGCGCACACGTTAAATCCTGTTCCCCTTTTTGTAAGAGTAGGCCATTGAGTGCCGGTGGAAACGGATGACAAACTTCAAAAAACTGCAAACACGCGAGGACTGGACGTTAAAAAAAAGCACGTGAGTGCTTATTCCATTATCCTCGAAATGAAAGACTGGAATAGAATGCACATATTATAACATTCTGGGGATCACTGTGATACCAGAAGTACACACACTTGATGGGAAGTTTTTGAATTATTATTGCCAATTTCAAGTACCTCAGTGTCGATTTATAGACAGCCGTATTCTGTCTGCTGAGGATTCTTTTTCCTGTAGTGGAGAATTCGGATTGTAATGTTAAAAGCTTAGTATGGAAGAAAAGTACTCCAGGTGACAGTTTAAAGCGTAAGCGTATTTAATGTAGGAGGTTGTGGCTTGCTTACATCATTGATTTTTTTAATTTCTACTCTATTCTTTTATTTCGATGAAAATGGAATAAGCACTCATGTGCTTTTTTACATCCAGTTCCCGCGTGTATACAGTTTTGTAAATTTTGTCACCCGTTCCCACCGGCACACAATGGCCTATTCTCCCGAGAAGTGGGACGGGTTTTAACGTGTGTGCAAGATGTTTTGCGTGCGTTTGCACACGGAACCTCGGTTCATAGTCTCATCCGACGGATTTCTAGAGGGAGAGAAGTCGGCACTGACATTCGCTCCAAGGAAAAATCCTCTTGAACAAGATTCGAAGCCGGGTCAGCAGATCATGAGCACATACACACGGGGACTGGATGAAAAAAATCACTTGAAGGCTTATTCCATTATCCTCGAATTTAAAAAAATTCCAACCAAAAATAAATGAGGTCGTATTTAGGTAATGTCTTTTTGTTACCCTTATTTGGATCATGTTTTCATAAGTGTTGATAGAAAAACGATGTGCTAAGCAATCTAAACTAATTTAGAAAAACGATGTGCTAAGCAATCTTAACTAATTTAGAAAAACGATGTGCTAAGCAATCTAAAATGATTAAGAAAAATGATGTGCTAAGCAATCTAAAATGATTAAGAAAAACGATGAGTTAAGCAATCTAAAATAATTGCTTGTCTTGTCATGTTTGGACCATGATCACACACCTTAGGCCTTAATCTAGTAAACGGCAAAAACAAACAAAAAACATTATTTTAATGACTCTTCTCTCTCTCTCCTCTCTCTCTCTCTCTCTCTCTCTTCCTCTCTCTTCTCTCTCTCTCTCTCTCTCTCTCTCTCTCTCTCTCTCTCTCTCTCTCTCTCTCTTTTCGTAGAGTAGGCCATCGTGTGCCAGTGGGAACAGATGACATTTACAAAATTGCAGACACAAGGGGACTGGATACAAAAAAGCACAAGAGTGCTTATTCCATTATCCTCGATATAAAAGAATCAATCAATCAATCAATCAATCAATCTCTCTCTCTCTCTCTCTCTCTCTCTCTCTCTCTCTCTCTCTCTCTCTCTCTCTCTCTCTCTCTCTCTCTCTCTCTCTCAGTTTTATTTATTCATTCTTTCTTTTTCTTTTTTTTTTGGTCTGAAATGTTCCTAACATTCCAAGCAGATGTGTGAATAATGTAACCGGTGAGCTAGCTTGATGTGTTTTCATGTGCGCATTCTTGGGAAGGAATGAGAATGAGGGTAATAAGGGGGGGGGGGGGGGGGGCGTAAAGTTGTAATGGGTCCGGGGGGTCTTCTACAATAAAATAAAAATTGTTCAGAGTAAGCTCTCTCTGTGTCTCTGTCTCTGTCTCAAGTTGACGTAGGATTTTAGAGTTTCTTGCGTCACTTCTTACAGAACGTCATATGACGACAAAAGTTTGACTAGACTCTAAGAGTTAGTCAACTACTTTTTCGGTAGGCCTAAGAGGAAAGTTCTCCTGTGCTTTAGAGATAAATAGAGCCCCCCCGAGATCTAAACAAAGAAAAAAAGGCATTTTGTGATCAGAAGAGTAAAACGTGCCTCAGGTTAGCTCTAGAACACCAAGGACATGTCATTTTATGTTAGATTTTCTTCACCGGAACGAAGGTTTTGTATGAATATGATAAACGCAGTTTACTGATAGTTATTAGATTAAAAACCCAAAACGTAACAGCCGAAGAGAAGAGGTTTTGAACAACAGCAAAAACAGCAAAACTAGTCTAAGTTTTCATCACTGATTTAGTCAACATGCAGGTATAATAAAGAGCAAATTTTCAACGTCAAATATGACGGTAACAATCGACGACAAGTTTTAGTGTGCTTAATAAAATAATAAATAAATAAAAGAGCAACAACTAGCATCATCGTCGGCAGCAACAGCAGCATCAGAAACAGTAGCAGCAGAAGCAGTCGAAACAGAAGGGGCGGCAGAAATAACAAACACCAGCGACATAAAAGTAGCGGCTGAAAGGTGACATAAGGAATATTGATTCCCATCGATATCTTGACAAAGCTTTCTGATTCTGCTGGACACAGCACCAAGCAGGCAGAGGCGAGAGGGAAAGAAGTGATTTGCCTTCTTCCTGGTACAAAGAACAAAAGAGTAGGACACAATCAGAAACAGAGAAGGTACGCTCTCTTTTTTAATTTGTTTTGTTTTTAAGTTGGTTTCTCTTGTCTCTGTGATGTTGGTTAGTTGGTTGGTTAGTTAGTTGGTTGGCTGGCGATCTGTTTTGTTTATGACTATTTCTCCACTGTTGGCAACAAAAACAGGAAAATGGCTCAATTTCTAAATATTGTGATAAAGGCTTTATTCTGTTAATTTTGAAAAGCCAAATGGTTAAAGATTTTGTAGCCATTATCAAAACAGCAGCAGGTGGTTCGTATCTTCAGATATATGCAAATGAAGTCACATGTTCCAAAAAATGTAACAGCATTTCACTGTGACACTGTTGTGCCTATAACTTTAAATGAAAACATGTATTTACAACAAACAGTATTCAGAAGTGAAGTTACTACTTAGTGCCAACCACTAGACACACAGAAACCAAAAACATTTTTTTAATTATGGGAGTAGGTACCGGCAATAAGTGTGACACTGTAATGCATGTTACAAGGGGGTCATGACAATATCACACAGCCAAGACATTCTGGACCAGTATTCAATGAATACCTCAGCATCATTAGTTATTGCATGTAGATTAAAGCCATGGAATGGAAAACAGATTGTGCAAAACACAACTCTGATATGGGCCTTTAAAGTTTGTGTGGTAACATTACACGTGACACCAATTATGACATTTGAATAAAAAACAAAGCAAACTGTTGATGTACAACAATACTTTTATTACAGAATTGATGATTACATGGTCATGAACAGTAACTAACAAGAATTATGATAAAAATTTTCATTTGTTTGTGTACATGGTTCAGAAAAACAAAGAAATATAAAGAAAGAAAACAAAACCTTTCTTCATGTATAAAACATGGTGAACTGACATGAATCATACAAAAGCAATAAAATCAAGACAAATCAACAAGTAGTTCAGATATAAAAAGATGATTAACTGACTGGAATTTTTTTTTAATCGATAAAGACAATTTAATTTGTTTATGTTTAGTAAGGCAGTGAGTTTGGCCCAGGCCAAAAGCTGTGTGGGGTATTGATGTCAGCTAACTGCCAAGGCCTACACTAGAATGTTGTAATGTTGTAAAATGTTGTTTTGAGATTGCCTTCAGCCATGACAAGCTCTTAATAACAACATGCACTCTCCTGTAGTTAAAGGAGAAAAATTCCTCTGAAGTTGCAGTATTGCTGCTTATATGGTGAGGTACATGGAAACAGTCATACATGCAAACTGCTCATTTAGTGTGCAATTTCAATCTCACAGTGATTCCCAGGTGGGATGAGTGAGTCAGAGTGCACTCTCTGGGTGATCCCCAGAAGGTTACACTTGGGGAACACACAACAACACAGTGAGCAGACTAGAAAGTAAGTCTTAATGGTACAAATCATGTGTCACAACACACACACACACAAAAATTGTATTCAATCAAAACAATACAGCAGAAAGGCACAAGCATCAGTACAAGAAGCATAAATCAATGTAAGCTGATGGAGAGCACTCCTGTTAGTACTTCTTAAGTTTTGTCCACTATTTAAAAATCTCCCATTTGTGTGTGTGTGTGTGTGTGTGTGTGTGTGTGTGTGTGTGTGTGTGTGTGTGTGTGTGTGTGTGTGTGTGTGTGTGTGTGTGTGTGTGTGAGAGAGAGAGAGAGAGAGAGAGAGAGAGAGAGAGAGAGAGAGAGAGAGAGAGAGAGAGAGAGAAACTCTTCTTTATGTGTGTGTGTGTGTGTGTGTGTGTGTGTGTGTGTGTGTGTGTGTGTGTGTGTGTGTGTGTGTGTGAGCAGAGAGAGAGACAGACAGACTGATACAGAGAGAGAGACAGACAAACACACACACACACACACACACACACACACACACACACACACACACACACACACACACACACACACACACACACAGGGAGACAGAGAATTGTGTGTATGTGTGTTGGGAGGGAGTGGAGACATAGTGGGGGGGGGGGGGCAGGGAAGAGAGAGAGAGATGGGTGGAGTGGTGGTTGGAAAGAGCTAACAGCTCTGGTACCATGACAACTTACAGGCACCTGCCGAAAACAAGGTAATAATTGGGGGGGAGGGGGGGGGGAAGAGAAGTGTGGCTGTGGCTAGATGGTAGGCTGTAGAGAAAGAGGAAGGGTTCAACAGGTCAGTGTTGACAGCTCCTGTCACTGTCTGCTCTTTCCAGACGACGTCACAGACTGAATGGAGGCAACGTTACCCAACAATCTTCAAACTGATTTTGTTTCTCTTCTTATGTTTATTGGCCAATGTACAACCGCTGAATATGATAAAACATGCAAGATAATGTAAAGAAAAGTTCAACAGATGGTGCCAGTAAAGAAATATGAAATGAGAGCAAACCTTCATTTCATATGACTCCTTTTTACATTTCCACACATCTCATTTTTGTCAACCACATCAACACAACAGACTCACAGAACAAAGAATACTGACACAAGAACATGCATAAAACATATTATTTGCCTAATCCATTACAAATTCAGAGAAGTACACTTACCAAAAATAACTATTTTGCTGATTTGTCCTCAAGACTATTGTTCCACACACACACAAGTAACAGTGCACTTCCAGCAGAGAGAAGGTGTGACACAGCACTCATTTTTACCTAATACGTCACTTTCTCCCGTCAAATTCGCAGAAAAACGTCACAGACGCGTGTTCTATTCCACAATTCATCGAGGCAAACAGCAAACAGTGGACTGCCCTGTGTGATATAATTTTGCTAAGCACATTAATTCTGCCAGTATTGTGTATATGATCTGTGACGCAAAACGGATTTTTTTAGACTACATTTACTCATTTGATTTCAAGCATGAAACTGCAGCTTGATATTAATTTTCGCTCGATAAATAATCGATTTGTAACCAAATTTTGTGCAATTATCGTCTGCTGACTTGGTGCTGAAAGCAAAAAGTTGGTCATGATCTGTGACGTGGCTGGTAACGTACAAACCCGAAATTCACAATCTTTGTTTGTCAAGAAAACTATTTAAAAACACCAGTTCTTTACGTGAGTATTTCAATGCATCTTTAATCTTTAGTTCTATGAAAGAATTTTTGACTAGGGGTTACGATCTTTGCAGTAGTGAACTTTAGAAGTGAGTAGGGGTAAGCGTTCCGGTTTTTCGTCGCCATTTTTAGGCCATTTTCGCCAGAAATTTATCTCTCATAAACATAATTTTCTGTTCTGGGTCTTGTTTCTGCTCGCACTGTTTCCTTGATATATGTGAAATGTATTGAGTGATG
>CM060328.1:31179186-31211686 GCA_030674155.1 Stramonita haemastoma | reverse complement strand
TGACTGACTGTTTCAGATGTTAGTGACTGACTGTTTCAGATGTTAGTGACTGACTGTTTCAGATGTTAGTGACTGACTGTTTCAGATGTTAGTGACTGTTTCAGATGTTAGTGACTCACTGTTTCAGTTCTTAGTCAGTGACTGTTTCAAATGTTAGAGAGCAACTGTTTAAGATGTTAGAGAGTGGCTTTTTCAGATGTTAGTGACTGTTTTTAGATGTTAAAGGGTGGCTATTTCAGATGTTAGAGAGTGACTTTTTCAGATGTTAGTGACTTTCAGATGTTAGTGACTGTTTCAGATGTTAGTGACTGTTTCGAAATTAGTGACTGTTTCAGATGTCAGTGAATGTTTCAAGATGTTAGAGGTGGCTTTTCCAGATGTTAGTGACTATCTAAGATGTTAGAGATTGGCTGTTTTAGATGTTACAGAGTGGCTGTTTCAGATGTTAGTGACTATCTAAGATGTTAGAGATTGGCTGTTTCAGATGTTACAGAGTGGCTGTTTCAGATATTAGTGACTATCTAAGATGTTAGAGATTGGCTGTTTCAGATGTTACAGAGTGGCTGTTTCAGATATTAGTGACTATCTAAGATGTTAGAGATTGGCTGTTTCAGATGTTACAGAGTGGCTGTTTCAGATATTAGTGACTATCTAAGATGTTAGAGATTGGCTGTTTCAGATGTTACAGAGTGGCTGTTTCAGATGTTAGTGACTATCTAAGATGTTAGAGAATGGCTGTTTCAAATATTAGAGATTGGCTGTTTCAGATATTACAGATTGGCTTTTCAGAAGTTAAAGATTGACTGTTTCAGATGTTAAAGATTGGCTGTTTCAGATGCTAGAGTGACTATTTCAGATGACAGTGACTCTTTCAGATGTTATAGATGGGCTGTTTCAGATGCCGATCAAAAAATCAGGGAAAAAGAAGGATCACAAATCGTCTTTAAAGAGATTTCAAGTCAGCCACCATGAAACCGACGTCATCGACTTTTGCGATAGTAAGTACACACCCGCTTTTTGAATCTCGTTTCATACAGCATGGGGGCAGGATAGCTCAGTGGTCAGAGCGCTCGCTTTCCCCAAGCCAAGTTAGGCAGCGTCGAGCTTGGTTAGCAGTTGGATGGGTGACCGTTTGCGCGCCTTGGCTTCAGTACAGTCCCCCCAGTTCACCCAGCTGTAAATGGGTACCTGCCCTCTTAAGGGTCACACAATGGCCTACTCTTCCGAAAAGCGGAACAGGATTTAACGTGTGCGCAAGATGGTCAGCGTGCGTTCACACACGGGGCCTCTTCGGTTTATAGTCTCATCCGAAGGACTTTTGAAGAAAGTGGGGTCTGCACTGATGTTAACTCCAGGGGAAAAATCCCCTTGAACGGGATTTGAGCCCGGGTTGTCAGATTGCGAGCGCAATGTTCTTACCACTTGGCTATCCCATCCTGCCAGTGTATATATATACATATGCAGAAGATCAAGTATGCACGTTAAAGATCCCGAAATTCTCATGTCAGCAGTTGATGGGCTACGGAAACACGAATATACCCAGCATACACCTCTGCAGCCAGTGACACGAGCAGTTTTGTTTTCGTTCCTTATTTAAAAAGCTTGAAGGTTCCTAAATTGTGTGTGTGTGTGTGTGTGTGTGTGTGTGTGTGTGTGTGTGTGTGTGGCGCGCGCGCGTGCGCGCGTGCGTGCGTGCATGCATGTGCGCGTGCGTGCGTGCGTGCGTGTGTGTGTGTGTGTGTGTGTGTGTGTGTGTGTGTGTGTGCGTTGTGTGTGTGTGTGTGTGTGTGTTGTGTGTGTGTGTTTTGCCCCAGTTTTAAGGCTACCTCAATAAAATAGATAAATAAATACGTAAATAAATAAATAAATAATCGCACTCCGATATCGGAGGTACCTGAAAAACTGAACTTACCCATTTTGCCAGGGCGGTCAGGAGGTACCTCCCTGCGCATTCCGATTTTCAACTGTCGTGGGTTCTTAAGACGTGGACAAGTCCGTAAAATACACTCTTTGACTGGTTTAGAGTCTCCTCCGAAAGACTTGACAGTTCTATTTTCCCGTCAAATAGGGAAAAAAATGGGCAAGGCTGAGAATCAAACCCCAAAACCTTACGGTTTACTTGTTAAGCGAAAAAACGTCTGAAACCATTTTGCCACATTTCTTCTGTCTAGATATTGTTATAGAAGTAAAAGAACATCCCAGAAATTCAAATTCGAATTTAAAAATATAATATATATAAAAGGTGGCGCTACTCTTGTGGCGACGCACTCGCCCCGCCCGGGGAGAGTATCCCGAATTTCACGCAGAGAAATCTGCCGTGACTTAAAAGTGTCATACAATGTTATTTTATTCTCTCCCAACCAGAGAAACTCAGAATTACAGGTTACGCGAGCAAATGATTATACATCTAAAGAATGCATCACTTACATATCATCAGAGGGCTTATTTCAACAACAACTACAACAACAACAACAAAACTTTTGGGGATTCAGGTGACCTTCACTTCAGTACGGAATCTCTTCACGTGGTGACTGGGGATTCCCAGTTTACCTGGACAGGGGATTTTGTGGAGGATTTTCCCAGGCTCTGCAGGCATAAAGGGATGGAGATAATACCTCTAGTCGTCACCCGGCCGCGCCGACCTGACTGCAGCAACAAACCGCTGTACATTGGCCGAACCAGTCAGAACTTGGGCATCATGAAGAGAAATTCGGTGGGGAGGTCTAAGGTAGGTGTGTTGATATTATATATATATATATATATATATATATATATATATATATATATATATATATATATATATATATATTGTGTGTGTGTGTGTGTGAGTGTGTGTGTGTGTGCGTGTGCGTGTGAGTGTGTGTGTGTGCACGCGCACGTGTGTGAGTTGAGGGGTGGGGGTGGGGGGTAGGTGGGGTTGTGGGGGGGAGTGAAGGTAGGGGGTTGGGATGGGCGTGTGGGTGTGGAGTGGGGGGGGGTGGAGGTGGGATTGGGTTGGTGTGGGGAGGGGGGGGGGGGGCAGGAGGGGCTGTTTTAATGTAGGTGCGTGTGCGCGAGCACGCGTGTGTGAGGGGGGTAGTGGGGTCAGGGGGGGTTGGGGTGGGCGTGTGGTGTGGAATGGGGGTGGCGGTGGGGTTGAGTGGGTTTGGAAGGGGGCGGGGGGCTGTTCTAGAGAGAGAGAGAGAGAGAGAGAGAGAGAGAGAGAGGTGTGTGTGTGTGTGTGTGTGTGTGTGTGTGTGTGTGTGTGTGTGTGTGTGTGTGTGTGTGTGTAGGACACAATACACGGGTAAGGGGTGGGGGTCGAGGGGAGGGGTGTGTGAAAAACTGACAAGCTGGTAGCCAAATGTGATAAAACATAAAAGAAACAACGACCGATTCTTTGTGGATCATGATGGCATTGGCCATTTCATAAACAAGGATGGAGCTTGGTAAACACTCATACTATACTGCTCCCGTATTTTTGTTAGTAACATTTTTGTTTTGTTTTGTTAGGGGGAAAGATAGCTCAGTGGTCAGAGCACTCACTTTCTCCCAGCCAAGGTTAAGCAGCATCAAGCGTGGTTACATTTGGATGGGTGACCGTTTACGCGCCTTGGCTACAGTACAGTTCCCCCAGTTCCCCCATCTGTAAATGGGTACCTACCCTCTTTAGGGTCAGGGAAGGTAAAGCAGCGAGGGAGAGGAGATGGGCGTCCCCCTCAATATGCTGGCCGCCGGAGAAACCGAGGTTTCTGATGCCTCGCTCTCCTACGACCACATGTGTTATAGGACACCTATCTAGACATAAAAAACCGGTATAAGTCAACATGCATAACTTCAATTAATAACTCTTTCCCCCTGTGGGAATGCCGGGGGCCTGTCAGTATAAATAGTATCCTCACCTTCTGGAAAATCTCTGCTAAGACTTCCCTCTTTTCTATCCCTCTCTGTGTTTCAACCTTGTTCTTTTTTTTTTGTTTTGTCACGTTCTTCTTGTCTACTTTCTCCCTTCTTGGTCCATTCTCCTGCCTTTTTTTTTACCTCCAGAAAGACTTAAAAGATAGCGATTCTCTCCCACAGCGATGTCGGATGCACGGGGCCTGACATGTAAGGCCCTTTAAAGGGGGGGGGGGGAGGGGGGCACACGCAACGCATTTTTGCTCGCATTACAGACAACAATACTAGCTGTCTTAGTGTTTGAGGAATGAATGAATAAATGATCTTTATTTTTCAAGGGTTACAGAGTATTACGTACTTTTTTTCATCCGGCCCTTGCCCGGATCAGGGAAAGAAAATAAAGAAAAAAAACGAAAGAAATAAAAGCTTAGTAGCAACCCCCTACCCTCCACAAACCAGCATCACCAATATCAACAGTTCAACCTATATTTTATTTTTTAAAAAAAAGAAGAAGAAGAAGAAGAAGAAGAAGAAGAAGAAGAGAAGAAGAAGAAGAAGAAGAAGATACATTCAACAAAACGCATTATCTCCAACTGGATACATTGATTATTATTTTAAACAAAAGAGAAAGGTGTCTATTCACAATATGAAGATTAAGAAGACAATACGACGACGACGAAGAAGAAGAATTTGAAGAAGACGACGAAGAAGAAGAATCGAAGACAAATAAGTGACTCCATCCTATAAACACATGCCTTTCCACGCCCTTAATTCTTTTAAATACATAACGGCTGTGTATGCAGTTGTGTATAAAGGAGCGGAAACTCGAGTCAGGTCAGGCCAAAGGCATGGTTCTTACTCAAAAATGCCTACAATGCTGCATCTGAAAGGCATTATTCCCTAGAATATATATTCATATTTTTATTTTTTATGATTGAATCTTTGATAAGTCATTTTCAAAATGATTGAGAAGTTGGTACCTGCACATTTTGTTTTTCTCCACTAACTTTTTCCTCAATAACCCTTAATTCTTTGTTGTTGTTTTTCCCGTGGTGTGCCTGTGACTGTGACGGTGGTAGTGGCGGAAAGTGTCCATGGGTGTTCCGACTGCCCTGCACGTCGATTCCAGCAGAAGCAGTCTTTTCCTGGAGAACACCAGCAGTGAGAACCAAGTGGGGCCTCATCGCCAGAACACCTCCCTGGAGAGAGGGGGCAGTTTGCACTGCTTTGCGCCTTGCGTTCAGGTAGGTAGGTGTGTAGGTGTGTAGTGTGTGTGTGCGTGTGTGTGTGCGTGTGTGTGTGTGTGTGTGGTGTGTGTGTGTGTGTGTGTGTGTGTGTGTGTGTGTGTGTGTGTGTGTGTGTGTAGCTCTCTCTGTGCGTGTAGCTGTGTGTGTGTGTGTGTGTGTGTGTGTGTGTGTGTGTGTGTGTGTGTGTGTGTGTGTGTGTGTGTGTGTGTAGCTGTCTCTGTGTGTGTTTGTGTGTTTGTGTGTGTGTGTGTGTGTGTGTGTTGTGGTGTGTGTTGTGTGTGTGTTTTTAGCTGTGTGTGTGTGCTTGCGTGTGTGTGTGTTTGTGTGTGTGTGTGTGTGCGTGCGTGCGCGTGTGTGTCTGTGTGTGCACGAGTGCGTGCGTGCGTGCGTGCGTGCGTGCGTATGGGCTGTTTGCGAGTGTGTGGATGCGCGTGCATACATACTGGCGTACACATGATGAGTCCATGGGATTTTACATTAGCGATCTTATAACTGGCTTAGGTATGTTATTAGTATTTATTATTTATTTAATATTTATTTAGAATGAAGTCCAAGCAAAAATATCCGAAGATTGAGTATTGCAGGTTATTTGCTTTTTTTTTTTAAATCTCTGATAGGTGTGTGCTGATGTACGGATACTGTATTGTCGTGTTTTTCCTGTAATGTTTTTCTGTTTGCTGGTTTTTATGTATGGCTTGTAGCCCCAGGGGAGTTACTCCATTTGTAAAATGATAAAGTATTTGGACAGGATAACTCAGTGATCAGAGCATTCACTTTCCCTAAGCTAAGGTTAAGCAGTATTGAGCGTGGTTACCAAGTGGATGGGTGATCTTTGTGCTCCTTGGCTTCAGTAGAGTCCGCAAGTTCACCCAGCTGTAAATGGGTACCTGCCCTCTTTAGGGTCAGGGAAGGTAAAGCAGCGAAGGAGAGGAGATGGTCGCCGCCCTCAATATGCCGGCCCCTAGAGAAGCTGAGGTCTCTGACACCACGCTCCCCTGCGACCACATAGGTTATGGGACATCTTTCGCTTATTTTAGCTTTTAAGTATTTGAATTGAATTGATTTGGTTTTTCCCCGAGGGGATGCTGGGGGCCTGTCAATATAAATAGCATCCTCACCTTCTGGAAAATCTCTGCCAAGAATTCCCTCTTTTCTATCCCTCTCTTTATTTCTGCCTTGTTCCTTTCTTTCTTATCACCTCCTTCTCTTCGATATTCTGCCTTCTTTGTTCATTCTCCTGCCTTTTTTCCAGATAGACTTACAGATAACAAATTCCCCCATGCCAAAGTTGGATGTGCTGGGCCTGATTTGTCAGGCGCTTAAGGCAGGTAACTTATTTCCGTTCATATGACAGACAACAATAGCTGTTGTGTGAGCATTGGTAGAAGGAGAATTGAAGTGGATGGATACCACACGTTTAGACAGAATTGGAGAAGAAGAATTGAAGTGGATGGACACAATATGTTTTAAGAGTTGGAAGAAAAGAATTGAAGTGATGGATACAATACGTTGTACAGCAGTTGGTAAGAAGAATAATTGAAGTGGATGGATACCACAGTTTGTAGCAGAAGGGAAGAAGAATTGAAGTGAATGGATACAAACGTTATAGAGTTGAGGAGAAGAATTGAAGTGAATGGATTAAATTAGAGATTGAATAAGGAAGTTGAAAGAAGAAGAATAATTGAAGTGAATGGATACAATACGTTTGTTAGGCTGAAGGAAGAATTCAAGTTTAATGGATACAATACGTTTGTAGACTTTGAAGAAGAAGAATTGAAGTAAATGGATACACCACATTTGTAGTCTTCGAAGAAGAAGAATTGAAGTGAATGGAATCTACACATTTGTAGAGTTGGAAGAAGAAGAATTGAAGTGAATGGATACAATACATTGATAGAGTTGAAAGAAGCAGAATTGAAGTGAATGGTACAATACGTTTGTAGACTTCGAAGAAGAAGAATTGAAGTGACTGGATACACCACATTATTTGTAGAGTTCAAAGAAGAAGAAGACTGGAAGTAAATGGATACGACCCGTTTTGTACAGATAGAATACATACAACATCGCAACCAACACACGGTGGATACAGAGAACAGACAGATCAAGAGCCTGTTCGTGAGAGGCTGGAGGGTGGACAACCTGATGATGGACGTTCTGAAGCAGTGCTGTGTCTCCATGAGTCACCTGTCTGTCCTCCACCTGTGGAACGTGGGCCTGACTGCAGAAACCGTCGGCACTTTGGCTACCTTCCTGCCCAGGTGACTTGATTGCATTGGATTATTATTCCGTTGTGTGGCTATGTTTTGGGGGTTTTTTGTGTTTTTTGTGTTGTTTGTTTGGTTTTTTTTTTTTTGGGGGGGGGTAGGGAGCGAGAGCGGGGGCAGAGTGCGTTGGGTGGGGGGTATGTGTGTGGGTGGGGTGGGGAAGGGGTGTGTAGTATGTGTGTGTATGGCGGGGGGGGGGAGGGGGGAAGTGTGAAGTGAGTAAGTGAGTGAGTGAGTGAGTGTGTGTGTATGTGTGTGTGTGTGTGTGTGTGTGTGTGTGTGTGTGTGTGTGTGTGTGTGTGTGTGTGAGGGTAGGGGTGGTGGGTGTGGGTGTGTGTGTGTAGTTGTATGTGCGTGCGTGTGTGTGTGTGTGGTGTGTGTGTGTGTGTGTGTGTGTGTGTGTGTGTGTGTGCGTGCGTGCGTGCGTGTGTGTGTATGAGTTTTGCAGTGTATTTTTTTCTTATCGGGTGTATCTTATTGTTATGGGTTGCTGTAATAATGTTCTAGTTAGATATTATTGATGAAGTTGCTTTTGTTCCTACATAGATGGTTTGATGATTTTTTTTAAAAACCAAGTGCATTGCTTATTCAGTGTACAATCCGGAATTTTATTTTTTTTAATGACTTTGACTTTCTCTCTCTCTCTCTCTCTCTCTCTCTCTCTCTCTCTCTCTCTCTCTCTCTCTCTCTCTCTCTCTCTCTCTCTCTCTCTCTCTCTCTCTCTCTCTCTCTCTCTCTCTCCTCTCCTCTCTCTCTCTCACACACACACACACAAACACACACACTCACGCACACACACACACACACACACACACACACACACACACACACACACACACACACACACACACACACACACACACACACACACACACACACACACATACACACACACACACATATTAAGGCAAGATGAAAGAAAATTGGAAGAGACTGAATGAAAGTAGGGACAGATGTGAGGTGTAGTGATGGAGGAAGACCCTAGGTCGGAAACATTTGTATCTTTAGGTTAGATTTGAAAGTGTCAAATGAGGGATTTGGGCGAAGTGATAGAGGAAGGTCATTCCAGATAGTTGGACCAGAAATGGTAAAAGAACGACGGCCTACACTGGTTTGTTTAATAAACGTTTTAGTATGATAAGTTTTGTTTCGTTCCTCGGCTAGAGCTCCGAGGTTCACCAATGGTGATCTTTTTTGCGTATGCGACCGTTTTCTACCCCCTCCTCCCCCCCCCCTCCACCATTTAGGTAGCCGCATTCCGACTCCGGAATTAGCGCTTTGATTTGTTTTTGCAAGATATAGCGCTATATAAATTCCATTTATTATTATTATTGTTATTACTATTATCATTATTATTATTATTATTATTATTATATTATTATTATTATTATTATTATTATTATTATTATTATTATTAAAATGATAAATATTGTGTTTATTGTTCTTATAAATGGTTCGTAACCCACCTAAATTTCCTCTACTTCTTGAGATAAATAAAAAAAAAAATACTGGTATTAGCATCTACGAATGTTAGATAGGAAGAGATGGGAGGACAACATCAGCGAATGGACAGGCTTAGAACTCAATAAAAATTTTGAGAAAGGCAGAACAGAGAGAGGAATGGAGGGAACTGGTTGTCAAGTCTTCAAGGGTGCGTGCCCCCACGATCGCCAGACTAAGAGATAGATAGATAGATAGATAGATAGATAGATAGATAGATAGATAGATAGATAGATAGATAGATAGATAGATAGATAGATAGATAGATAGATAGATATAGAGAGAGAGAGATAGATAGATAGATAGATAGATAGATAGATAGATAGATAGATAGATAGATAGAGAGATAGAGAGAGAGAGAGAGATAGAAAGATAGATAGATAGAGAGAGAGAGAGAGACAGACAGACAGACAGACAGACAGACAGACAGACAGACAGACAGACAGACAGACAGACAGACAGACAGACAGACAGACAGACACGCACGCACGCACACACACACACACACACACACACACACACACACACACACACACACACACACAACACACACACACACAGAAATAATGTTGGACACAGAGACATTAATTTCAGACGACTCATTCTGGCACTGTGTCCTATCACTGCACTCACTGCTTCATGCTGACCACAGATGCCGCGCGCTGACGACGCTGGTTCTGGACGGCAACCCTCTGGGCCAGGGCGACGCTCACCTGGGCGACCTGCTGACCAACAGCGCTACCATCAAAAACCTCTCCCTCAGGTTCTGCGAGGTGGGGGACCACAACGCCCTCAGCTTGAGCACCGCGCTGGGCACCCACCTCACCTGGAACCAGAGGCTGGTGACCCTCAGCCTGTCCAACAACCGCATCACGGATCTCGGGGCCCGGTCCTTGGCGCGGGGCTTGATGACCAACCGGACCTTGCTGGTGCTGGACTTGGCCTGTAACCAGATCGGGGATGGCGGGGCTGCCGCTTTGGCCGAGGTGCTGAGTCACTTCCCTTTGGATGCTCAGCAGGTAACAGGGGATCTGTTTTGTGTTGTGTTGGTTTGAGATTTTTGGTGGTGTTTCACTTTCCTTTGGATGCTCAATGGGTACAGGGGATCTGTTTTGTGTTGCTTTGAGATTGTTGGTGGTGTCTCACTTTCCTTCCGAGGCTCAGTAGGTAACAGGGGATCTGTTGTGTTGTGTTGGTTTGAGATTTTTGGTGCTCTCTCACTTTCCTCTGGATGCTCAGCAGGTACAGGGGATCTGTTTTGCGTTGGTTTGGGATTATTGGTGGTGTCTGTCTCACTTTCCTTTAGATGCTCAGCAGGTAACAGGGGATCTGTTTTGCGTTGGTTTGGGATTGTTGGTGGTGTCTGTCTCACTTTCCTCCCGATGCTCAACAGGTAACAGGGGATCTGTTTTGTGTTGCTTTGAGATTTTTGTTGGTGCTGTCTCACTTTCTTTCCGATGCTCAATGGGTACATGGGATCTGTTGTGTTGGTTTGGGATTTTTGGTGGTGTCTGTCTCACTTTCCTTTGGATGTTCAGCAGGTACAGGGGATCTGTTTTGTGTTGGTTTGAGATTGTTGGTGGTGTCTTCCTTTCCTCTTGATGCTTAACAGGTGAAGGGGATCTGTAGTGTTGGATGGATTGGTGGTCTAGAGGTAACGCGCCTGTCTAGAAAGCAAAAGGTCTAGGTCAGAGTGTGCGGTGGTTCGAATCCCGTTTGGGCCTAAAACTTTTCCCCCATCCATTAGATCATAAGTGGGTTGTCTGTGTGCTAGTCTTTCGGATGAGACGATAAACCGAGGTTGCTTGTGTTACACGTCATTATTTAGCGCACATAAAAGAACCCACGCTGGTAAAATTCTGTAGAAAAAAAGCCACTCATAGGGAATCAGATACAATTGCAGACAGGAAAAAGAAAAAAAAAATGGGTAGGCGCTGCACTTGTGGCGACGTGCTCTCCCCGGGGAGAGCAGCCCGAATTTCACGCTGAGAAATCTGCTGTGACATAATGTGGTATAAGTGTAAATGGTTTGAGATTTTTGGTGGTGTCTCTAAGATAATTAAAAGAGGAGACGGGATGGTTCAGTAGTCTTAACACTTGCTTTCCCTAAGTTAAGGTTAAACAGAGTTGACCGTGGTTGTCAAAATGGATGGACGACCGTTTGTGCGCCTTGGCTTTAGCACAGTCCATCTCCCAGTTCAACCAGCTGTGATTGGGTACCTGCCCTCTTTAGGGTCAGGGAAGGAAAACAGCGAGGGAGAGGAGATGGGCGCCGCCCTCAATATACTGGCCCCTAGAGAAGCGGAGGTCTCTGATGCCTCGCTCCCCTGTGACCACATAAGTTATGGGACACCTTTACCGTTACCTCATTTTGGAAAGGTATATCGATTGTAGGTGAGCAGATGAGGTTTTTGATTTGTAGGCCATATAAAATTAAGGTGGGAAGGTCTTGTTGGACTTTTTGAAATTCGAAAACAAGAAAAAATATTGTAAAATCATTTCAACTTTAGTATTGGTCTTGTTCTTTTTGTTTTTGTTGTTGTTGTTGCTGTTGTTGTTGTTGTTGTTGTTGTTTTCTTCTTCTTCTTCTTCTTCTTCTTCTTCTTCTTCTTCTTCTTCTTCTTCTTCTTCTTCTTCTTCTTCTTCCTCCTCCTCCTCCTCCTCCTCCTAATTGGACACGTCAATTTTGACTTGAATACAATGTAATGAATCAATTAGCCAAGATAATCAAGAAATTAGTTAACCAACCAATCAATTAATCTATCAACCAATAAATCAACCAGTCAACCATTTAATCAGTCAGTCAAGAAATTTATCGATTAGCCAACCATTCAATTGAGCGATCAACCAAGAAACGAATTGATCCGTCAGATAATCAATCATCTAATCAGTCAACTAATTCATCAATCTACCAATAACTAATCAGTCATCCAATCGCCAATTAGTCAGTCGGTAGATTAATACACCAATGAATAATCTAGGAGCCAACCAATCGCCAAATCAATCAAGCAGCCAGTCACTCAATCAGCCGATCAACCGATCAATCAGTCAACCATTCATCAATCAACCAATAATTAACCAGTCTGCCGATCCATCAACCAACCAATCAACCAGCGAACCAACTCACCAACCCACTCACCTACATAACCAACCCACCAAACCAACCCAACCCAACCCACCAACCAAACCACCCACCCAACCAACCCCCACCCCTCAACCCACCTCACTCACTCACCCCCCAACCCCCCCCCCTCCTCCGAGCCAGCCCGACCCACCCCAACCCCAACCCAAGCCAAACCCAACCTAATCCTTCTCTCTCTCTCTCTCTCCTCTCTCTCTCTCTCTCTCTCTCTCTCTCTCTCTCTCCTCTCTCTCTCTCTCTCTCCTCTCTCTCTCCTCTCTCTCTCTCTCTCTCTCTCTCTCTCTCTCTCTCTCTCTCTCTCTCTCTCTCTTCTCTCTCTCTCTCTCTCTCTCTCTCTCTCTTCTGACGTAGTTATTTATTGCAATGATGACTGATACATGCCTGAAGTTGTTTCATGAGACCAGCCAGTGAAGAGATAATGATTTGTATCTCAGGGGAAAAAAAAAAAAACTATTCATATTTTGTAAATATTGCACACCTGTCTTGTGGATTTCCATGCCATGTTATTCATTTGGGTTTTCATTGACTGATTTCTCTTTCAATTTATGTGTTTTTGGCCCAGTCCCCATCCCGCTGTCCCCTTGTGAATGGGCGTAAAGCTATCACAATAAACTATTGTCATTGTCATTCTCTCTCTCTCTCTCTCTCTCCTCTCTCTCTCTCTCTCCTCTCTCTCTCTCTCTCTCTCTCTCTCTCTCTGTCTCTCTCTGTCTCTCTCTCTCTCTTCTCTCTCTCTCTCTCTCTCTCTCTCCTCTCTCTCTCTCTCTCTCTCTCTCTCTCACAGAGGATCTATGATAGACCATCCGGTGAACTAATGATTCTGTTCCGTTATCTTTTATCTGATATTCATTACGTCTCCAAGAAATTTAGCTAAGCTTTTTATTCTCACTTCTTTGCTGTCAGAAACCATGTAAATTAGTATTGTCATTGTCATTGTCTCTCTCTCTCTCTCTCTCCACAAACAGACGAAACATCGACGTTGGATTCTGGCCTCCAGAGAAACGTCCTTCATCGCCCCAGAACTGCCCGCCATCAAGTCCTCAACCACAGACCTGGGCGAGAGTGGAAAGTGAAACGCAAGGACGCCACCGCTTTCCAGGAGAAGAGAGGCAGGAGAGGTAAAGAAAAAGACACTCCGGACAAAGGCGCCAGAGACAGAGACTCCAGAAAGGGGTCTCTGAAAACCGCGGACCTCTCCGGCTCCAGAGACAACGCCATAGCCAGCTCTCGCAGCAGAGGAGTAGAGAGGGGGGCGTCCATTTCTGCCGGAGACAGCAAGAAAACGCAGCCGCCCAAAATGCGAATGCAAAGGGTGAGTGTGGTCACGCACGCTCCGTCCTCCACGCCTGTGGACTGGCACCCGCTAGCAGAGAGGGGCCAGCTAGGGGCGGACGGTCAGTTTCGCCTGGTAGGGAACCGGACACTGGTCAGTCTCAACCTCTCGCGAAATGCCATCAAGGAAGAAGGGATGAGGAAGCTTTTGGAAATGGTGCAGGTATGTTGTGTGCAGTGTGAGGGTGGGGGATGTGTGTGTGGTTGGGGGGTGGGGGTGGGTGTTTGTGGGTTGGGGTGGGGGGCGGGGGGCGGGTGCTTGTGTGTGTAGGGGTGGGGAGTGGGGGCGATATGGTGTGGGTGAGTGGGTAGGGTGGGGGATGGTATGGTGTGTGTGTGGTGTGGGGGGGGAGGGTCTGGGGGGTTGGTTTGGTGGGGTAGTGGAGTGCTGTGATGTGTTGTGTTGGGCTGTGGTGTGATGTGTGTGTGTGTGTGTGTGTGTGTGTGTGTGTGTGTGTGTGTGTGCGTGTGTGTATGTGTGTGTGTGTGTGTGTGTGTGTGTGTGTGTGTGTGTGTGTGTGTGTGTGTGTGTGAAAGGAAGAGAGAGAGAGATTTGATTTGATTTGATTTATTCTTTTATATCGAGGATAATGGAATAAGCACTCATGTGCTTTTTTACATCCAGTCCCCGTGTGTATGCAGTTTTGTAAATGTCATCTGTTCCCACCGGCACACGATGGCCTACTCTTACGAAAAGCGGAACAGGATTTGACGTGTGCGCAAGATGTTCTGCATGCGTTCCAACACGGGGCCTCGGTTTAAAGTCTAATCCGTAGGACTTTTGGGGAGAGTGGAGTCAGCACTGATGTTAACTCCAGGGAAAACTCTCCTCGACCGGAATCGAACCCGGGTCGTCCAATTGCCAGCGCTATGTTCTGACCACTAGGCTATCTTCAAATTCTTCTTCAAATTCTTCATCTTCTTCAAATTCTTCTTATTCCTCAAATTCTTTTTCCAGTTCTTTTTTTTTTTTTATCAAATTTTTCTTCTTTTTCAAAATAACATCAGGCACAATGCACCCCTCGCCCAGAGATGCACTATGACCGCCAGAATCATCCGCTGACGCTGTACAGCCAAGAGTACGTTTCCGTCCAGGCGTTCCAGCAGCAACACCAGGCGCAGCAGCACCATCAACATCAACATCAGCAACAACAACAGTCCCATCATCAGCACATGCAGCAACAACAACTGCTACAACTGCTACAACTCCAGCTGCTGCAGCACCAGCAGCAACAGCAGCAGCAGCCGATTCTATGGGAGTTTCCGAAACCACCACCCTACACCAGTTTCACTGGCTTGAAGAGACTGGTGTTGCATAAGAATTTGGTCAGTGCCGAAAATGCTGTTATGAAAAAGATTCATCATTTGATGCTGGTTAGAGACCCCCTTTATAGAAGACCCTTGCTTACGCTGCATCGGCAAAATGTCTTTCCCTGTGCTATGCCTCCTATAGCTGCTATCTGATCTGATCTGATCTGTCTTGAATTTCTGTAGGGGCTAGAAATTTGGAAAGAAAGCAAAGTCTTTGGTGGGTTTGGTTTTTTTTAAATTTCATTCTTGTTGGTTGTTTGTTGGCTCTGATCATGACGTTTATAATCCCTTAGCCTACCACAATACGGCACAGTACAATAATACAATAAATACAAGATACTAATAATACAATACTGTATTATACAATGCAATACAGTACAATACAATACAAGATAATACAATTCAATACAGTGCAACACAGTACAATATTACACAATGCAATACAATACACTACAGCTCAATACATTACACTACAATACATTACACTACAGTATACTAAAATACACTACAATATAATGCAATACGGAGATTCTATTGTGTTGTGTCTTTTTATAAAACACAAAAAAAATCCCTGTATGCTACGAGCATTGCTAAAAAAAAAAAAAAAAAAATTAAACCACCAACAACAACACGCAACCAACCAACAAGTAAACATCCTCACATAAAACAGCACGAATCGATAATTAGAATAATTCTCTTCGGGTAGACCTAGACTTCGTGGCTTCAAGCCTGCGCTCTTGTGAAACGCCACGAAGACAGTTAAATGTTAGGGTCTATTCAATAGTTTTGGGGTCTTTACATTTTAAACTTTGGTACTTTCGGATTTAGGCTGAGTCATTTTTTGAGAAAGTTTGGTTCTTTTTAGATCTTGAGTGATAAAAGTTTCGTAAATGTATAGTTTATGCTGTTTTTATTCCTGTTTTTTATGACTTAAAAAGAAGTGTCTTTATTGATTTTAAGTACGTTCTCTTGACTCAGTATATCTATTCACTAAAGTATTAAATTCTATTTGTTGAACATTCTTATGATACTTTTATGATAATTATGTTAAACATTATGTTGTCCCAACCTTATGGGTTTTTTCTAGTCTCTCTACAGGGTGTTTTACGTATGTATTATTTTGAGTTTTCAGTTTGCATTTTTTTTAGCTCGAGCTTGTAACCAATAACACAACTGTTTTATGAAAGATCGACATCGTTTATTAGCGATCAATTATCACAAGTTTTTCCCCCAGTTTTTCGATGCAGGGAATATTTTTATGACGGTTTTAGTGTTTTACTTGACTGATATAGTTTTTTGTTGATTAATTGATATAGTTTTTTTTAAGACAAACTGTTACCTTTAATATTGTTTTCTTCTCCTTCACTTTATTTTTTGGGGTGTGGGTGATTTGTTCCATTTCTGTCACAGGACATAGGTGATCTTTTTTTTTTTAAGGATTAAAGACGACAATTTTATGGAATTTCTTACGATTTATTTCTGCTTTAGTGTGTGTGTGTGTGGTGTGTGTGTGTGGTGTGTGTGGTGTGTGTGTTGTGTGTGTGTGTGTGTGTGAAGAACTGTTGTAACGCACGCAGGGCATCCTGTGCAAATGTTAACACATGTTTCGCTTTTCGGAAGAGTAGGCCAGTGTGTGCCTGTGGGAACAGCTGACAAAATTTACAAAATACATACACACTGGGACTGATGTAAAAAAAAAAGAATGTTCTAGTCACATGAGTGCTTTGTTCCATTAAAATCGAAATATCAGAATAAAATGACACTGAATAAGCCTAACTAAAGGGGGAGGGGGTTGATCCTGAATTGCTCATAAGGGTCATAGGTTTAAAAAATACACAAACACACACACACACACACACACACACACACACACACACACACACACACACACACACACACACACACACACACACACCGGTATCACTTTATGTAGAAGGACATAAAATTGAAGACGACTACACTACTACTACTACTACTACTACTACTACTACTACTACACTACTACTACTACTACACTACTACTACTACTGCTGCTGCTGCTGCTGCTGCTACTATTACTCACACAGGGACAAGATAGCCTGGTGGTCGGAGTGATGCACTCATGATCTGCTGAGCCGGGTTCGAATCCCGTTCAAGAGGATTTTTCCTCTGGAATTTAACATATATCAATTGTAAAGAAGCGTAAACTTAAACGGTATGGGCATATTACAAGATCAAATGGACTTGCAAAAAGAATACTGCAAGGCACTGTCTAAGGAGGAAAAAAAAGAGGTAGACCAAAGAAGAGATGGGAGGACAACATCAGCGAATGGTCAGGCCTAAAACTCAACAAAATTTTGAGAAAGGCAGAACAGAGAGAGGAATGGAGAAAACTGGTTGTCAAGTCTTCAGGGGTGCCCCCACGGTCACCAGACTGAGGGATAGATAGATAGATACTTAACATCAGTGCCGATTCCAATTCCCAGAAAAGTTATTCGGATGAGACTATAAACCGAGGCTCCGTGTGCGATGGCACGCAGAACATCTTGCACACACGTTAAATCCTGTTCAACTTTTCGTAAGAGTAGGCCATTGAGTGCTGGTGGGAACAGTGGACAAGATTTACAAAACTGCACAAACACGGGAACCTGATGTAAAAAAAGCACATGAGTGCTTATTCCATTATCCTCGATATAAAAGAGAAGAAAAAAAAAGGTTGCAGAACCACAATGCAAGGGCAGTAGCTCTTCTTTGCTCTGTCGCGGATATAATGGTTTATTTCCCCTACATCAGGATGTGTGAAAGACTTATGGTAAAGGAAGCATTGTGATGGTCTATTCTGTAACAGTACATAGATTACGGTAAAGTAAGCATTGTGATGGTCTATCCTGTAACAGTACACAGAGTTAAGGTAAAGTAAGCATTGTGACGGTCTATCCTGTAACAGTACACAGAGTTAAGGTAAAGTAAGCATTGTGATGGTCTATGCTGTAACAGTACACACACACAGAGATAAGGTAAAGTAAGCATTTGATGGTCTATGCTGTAACAGTACACAGAGTTGAGGTAAAGTAAGCATATGATGGTCTATGCTGTAACAGTACACAGAGTTAAGGTAAAGTAAGCATTGTGATGGTCTATGCTGTAACAGTACACACACAGGTTAAGGTAAAGTAAGCATTGTGATGGTCTATCCTGTAACAGTACACAGAGTTAAGGTAAAGTAAGCATTATGATGGTCTAGGCTGTAACAGTACAACAGAGTTAGGTAAAGTAAGCATTGTGATGGTCTATGCTGTAATCAGTACACACACAGGTTAAGGAAAGTAAGCATTTGATGGTCTACCTTAACAGTACACCCTGTAATGAAATAATGCATTATGATGGTCTAGCTGTACCAACAAAGAGTGACTCGTAAAGCTAGTCATTCATATGCCTATCTTCGTAAACATGTCAACACTACGGTCAATGTAAATCATCTGAATGGTCTATCCTGTAACATTATGCAACTCCGACAGTTATCTAAGTCAACTTGTCATTGTCAATCTATCTGTAACTACTCATGAGTCAATGTAATCAGTAAGCATTATGATGTCAAATGCTGTAACAGTACACAATTGATGGTAAAGAACATTGACTGTCATCTCTTGTCAATCTCACACGTCATCTAAGTAAATAAGTCATCTATGATGTCAATGCTGTAACATCACATCTGTCAAATACATCTTGATGTCAAGCTTACAGACAGTCAATTCTGTCAAATACTTTACTGTCAATCTATGCTGTAACATCACTGCAACCTTACTGTCAATCTTGACTGTCATGTCTCTGTCAATCTCTACTGTCAATCTCACTACTGTCAATCCTCTACTGTCATGCTCTCCCCTCTCTACTGCAATCTTTCTGACTGTCCAATCTCACTACTGTCAACTCTCTACTGTCAATCTTTCATTGCTCTAAATCTTTCGACTGTCAACTGTCAATCTCTCTGATCTGTCACGTCAATCTCTCTACTGTCAATCTCTCTACTGTCAATCTCTGACTTAAATCTTCTACTGTCAATCTGCCAATCTCTCTGACTGTCAATTCTCTGACGTCAATCTTTACTGTCAATCTCTCCTCTGACAATCAATCTCCTGTCAATCTCTCTGGACTGTCAATCTCTCTACTGTCAATCTCTCTGTCAATCTCTCTGACTATCGACCTATCTGACTGTCAACCTATCTGACTGTCAACCTACCTGACTGTCAACTTATCTGACTGCCAACCTGTCAACCTATCTGACTGTCAACCTATCTGACTGTCAAACTCTCTGTCAACTCTGTCAACCTATCTGACTGTCAACCTATCTTGTCACCTATATGACTGCCAACCTATCTGACTATCAACCTATCTGACTGTCAGCCTATATGACTGCCAACCTATCTGACTGTTAACCAGCCTGACTGTAAACCTTCTGACTTTTTATTATTCATTTTTTTCGAGGATAATTGAATAAGCTTCATGTGTTGTTGTTTTTTACATCTGTCGCCGTGTGCATCGCAGTTTTGTAAAGTTTATTATCCGTTCCCACCGGCACACAATGGCCTTTCTTTCGAAAAGCGGAACAGGATTTAACGTGTACGCAAGATTTCTGCGTGCGTTCGCACAAGGGGCCTCGGTTTTTAGTCTCATTCCACAGCCTATCTGACTGTCAACCCCCCTTTTGTTTTTTCTTAAACCCTGCCATCTGAACTGTGAGCGGATTTGCCTTGCACGCGAAAAGCGGTCATCTGTGCGGACTGGGTGATTCATGCAGGTGAGTTTGTACCCTGTTATTTCACACACACAGTCCCCTAGCTGCAGTGCGGACCACTTGCATTGCTGGGAAGAGAAAGAAAAGAAGGAAAAAGAAAGATCTCTGAATGAAGACTTGAAATTCAACAAACTGGCTTACTGAAGAAGCAGAACGCGTGAGTATTTATTATTATTATTGTCATTGAGAGGTTATACCTTTATTGATAATTAAGAGTAAATAAATCTGGTTCAAGAATATTCTTGGATCAGCAAGTGTCGTTTTCACAACTGAGTAGTGGCTTGATGCACTTCAGGTTATACAGTTAATACAGTAATTTATGGAATAAGAGGCTTTATCCTCGATGGTTTCATCTTTAACGGCTTTTTTTAATAAGGGTGGGAGGGGGGATCTCGATGCAGTCTCCATAGTATGCATATATTGCCAAAAAAAAGTGCCAGCACCTAAGGAGTGATGATGATTTTTTCATTCCTTGGCTAAGCTCCAATGGTTCACCAATGGTGAGATTTTGCATATACAACCGTTTTTTTTGCCCACCATGAAGGTACCCACATTCCGACTTTGGGATAGACTGTGATGCATAATGCTTTGTCCATACCGCCCACCCCTCCTAGTAGCAGTAACGTGATGTTACATAAAGGCTGGCTGAAGCCTAAGCCTAACTCACAGTCCATTGAAGCTTCCATCCAGGTGAATTCTGGTACATGAATACTTATCAAACACTTAACCGTTCATCGATATACAAAATTGCTATAAAATATTTTTGTGTATGAAGTTTTTGTTGCTATCCAGCTTTTTATTTTTTAATTCTGTATTTGGTGCAGATATACGTGTAATGGTTAAGGACTCGAAAGAGTAGCCACTCATTGCATGGAGCAGAGATGTTACTCATTTAAAAGCACAGGTAGATGTCCTCCCCATTCCCCCCTCCCTACCCTCACACACGCAGTTTTGCTAGGGTGGGGGGGGGGGTCTCTGATGTAGGTAGTGAGTATGGAAGCAAGGTTTTTTTAAAGTTGATTTTTTGTGTAAAAGAAAGACGAAAATATTTAGATTTTAAAGATTTTTATCCCCACCCCATTCATAGTCGTCCTCTATTCAAAATGATCTATTCGAATTTTCGGATTATTGTAACCAACAAAAGACCCCATTCACGCAGCGTTTGCGGAGAATACAGGTAGCGCATCTAGCGAACAAATAGGTAAATACCCCCCCTTCCCAAAATGTCGGTTACCCCCCCCCCCCCTTCTCTCCCCCCACAACTATGAGTTAGACGGGCTGTCCACATTTTCAATATTTTATTTTCATACTATATCAGTGTCCAAAACACGATCATACGACAAAATGCAAACATTATCTTAGCTTTTCAATCACTCACATACTTTTTTCTAAAAACGGCCTCTAACTATTTTGCTATTTATCGACTCGAACTCCCCGTGGTAATACAAAATATCCACTCACAATTTACGTTTCCAACAAAAAACCCTTTAAATTGGCATCAACAATATTCTTCTCCAAAAGTTCTTCATGGCTTTCGTAACAGCATGAAATGAAATAAAAATAATAAAAAGCTAGAAATTTATCTGCACATATTTGTCAACAGCAACCTACTAAAAAATCAAAACAAAAAGTAGTCCCAACCTCTTTCTCCAAAATAACAAACAAAAAATACGACCCCACCTTCTCCAAATTAACACTCGTTAGGAACTAGCTTTCAAAAAAATTGATGATCTTATTCTGTAGAATTGAAAATATGTACATTGCGTTTTATTTCAGCTGACCAAATCCAGCAGACACAAAGCTACTGTCAACCTGATGTCCCTGAGAGATGTGCAGAAGAAGCCACGCCAACATCCGAGTTCTTCTGTCCTCTCTCAAGACACACTGGTAAGTTTTCTATCAGTTCAAGTACATTATACTCTCTGATTTTTTTTGTATTCCTCGGCTACAGCTTCGAGGACCACCAATGGTGAGAGTTTTGCGTATGCGACCGTTTTTTGCCCCCACCATGAAGGTAGCCCCACTCCGACTTCAGGGCTGCATGATGGGTATGTTGGTATTTCTAAAGCCCCCACCGAATGCTGAGAGCAATTACGGAATCTTTAACGCGCAAATTTGATCCTCTGCATGTGCACACACACACACACACACACACACACACACACACACACACAACACACACACACACACACACACGAGTAGGCACTGGCAGGTCTGCACTTGAAGTTGACCTGGGAGATCATAACAATCGTCTGGAATATCGCACCTTCTAAACCGTACGCTGTTTTAAAAGTTCCTAGAGCTCCGAGGTTTACCATTGGTGAGATTCTTTCAAGTATGAGACCGTTCTTTTACCCACCGTTAAGGTAGCCACATTCTCATTTCGGGGATGTTTTGTACATGACACTAGTGAGCATGCAATTTTTGTGAATTTTTTTTTTTGTCCTCCGTTCTTACCGGCACGAATACCCAACTCTTTCAGAAGGCGGAGCGGGTTTTAACATATGTGCAAGATGTTCTGCGTGCATTGCTCTCGGTTTGTCTCATCCGAAGGATTTTCGGGGAAAGTGGTGTCGGTACTCGTGTCAACTCCAGAAAGAAAATCCACTTGAACGGGCGTCTGGGTGATGGCTTGAAGTCGAGTTTAATCCTGGGCTGTGTATCAAATCTCGAGCAAGCTCTAACCTCTGAGACATCCACCGCCGCCACCCCCTCCCTCTCTCCCTCCCTATTCTGTTCTTTTCAAAGTTATTTGTATTGAGTGGTGACGTCATCTAAGTCGTGTGTGTGTGTGGGGAGGGGGGGGGGGATCTAAATGTTGTCCCGTTGGTTTTTAACGTAAACTATTAGATCTACTTCGTGGTCTATTAAGACGCGCGCGCGCGCGCGCACACACACACACACACACACACACACACACACACACACACACACACACACACACACACACACACACACACACACACTCACACACACGGGTGCGCGCGCACGCACATGGGCGTGGGCACTCTTTCCAACGATCCCATAGGCTATGGAACCACCTTTACCTTTACATTATACTAGCATCAAAATACGTTCACAAAATGAAAAAAAAAAAATCATGAGCTCGGAACACGCCCACGCGCACTCACAGGCAGAAGTTCGTACAAACACCCGCGTGCACACACACACACACACACACACACACACACACACACACACACACACACACACACACACACACACACACACCTCTCTCTCTCTCTCTCTCTCTCTCTCTCTCTCTCTCTCTCTCTCTCCTCTCTCTCTCTCTCTCTCCCTCTCTCGAAGTTATCTTTTTATCTTGATGTTACCCCTGAAAAGGGCGGGGACTAGATGTAAAAAAAGTACACGAGTGCTTAATTCTCAAATAAAAGAATTTGCCTTGCCTCCCCCCCCCCCTCTCTCCCCTCTCTCTCTCTCTCTCTCTCTCTCTCTCTCTCTCTCTCTCTCTCTCTCTCTCTCGCGTTTGAACACGGGATGTTAGTTTATGGTCCCATCCAAAGAACTTTCGGAGGAGTGGAGCTAGCGCTAATGTAAACTCCAGGAAATAAATCCTCTCCAACGGGTGCCTTGTTGTTGGCTCAAACCCGGGATTCCAAGTTACGAGCGCAGTGCTCTGACCACCAGGTCATTCCGCCCCCGCCCTTTTAGTGGTGTGATGTAGTGTTTTGAGTTTTAAAAAACAACAACAACAAAAAACGGTGATGTAGACTATAAAATTAACTGATGGTTGTGTTCACGGCCTGTGTCACCAGATCTTCGCCGGTGACCGTGGCCCTTCTCACCAGAGATCATGGAGATACCATCGCCACGATGTTGGAGCACATGACCCTGAACTTGTCCAAGATCCCCATGACTAAAGTAGGCAAATGTCAGGTCTATGGGAATGAAGGGTTTAGAATGGGAGATAGGAGAAAGTGCTGTAACAAATCCCTGAAAGGCAAACCCAGTGCACAGCCTGGATCCGTTGCCCAGGGATCTATGACATTGTCATCCGCCTTTCATCTTCCACTGGATTGAGCGGCAAAGAAGGCAGGAGTTTGGGAGCTTTGGTATCAGAGTGGCGTCTATATGACCTCCCATCTCTGCAACACTTCATGGAGCAAAGGCGATGAGAGCAGCAGGGGCTGTGGTCCTTGTGGACATCCGCTATCCGACATAGCACCGACCGTAGAAAGAGGCAGGGTTGCCAAGGATCCGAACACGCAACCCTTGTCTTCGCACACTTTGCCGGCGTGTCAGTACAGAGTATACTCTGTCAACGTGTGTGTGCTCAATGTCCACAAAAGTCACCCAGTCATTCCATTTTTCTGAGCTCGAATCAAACTTTGTCCATGAAGTTCTCTGCAAGGCTCATTGACCACAGGGTTGAGTACTGCCGTCAGTATCCGTTCAACCTTTCCGCAGTGGTCACAAAAGGAGCCCACCGAGCGAGTTGTTCGTCAAACAAGGATTCGGGTGTCCTAAAATGGCACAGCCTGCCAACCCTGGCACACAGTTCAGTGCTCATGCAGGGAAGGGACACCTCAGGCCCCCAAACATGGTCTTCCAGCACTTCCCAGACCTTCTGGGTCACTCCCTTCTTGCTCTGAATTCTCAGAGAGGTCTGGCATTGGTGTCGACAGTTGTCATGGGGATCGTATCTCAGTTCTGGGCATGTCTCTGCATCGTCACTGCAAGACCTATCCAGAGAATACAGCGTCACCGCAAGACCTATCCAGAGAATACATCGTCACTGCTGCAAGACCTACCCAGAGAATACATTGTCACTGCTGCAGAACCTATCCAGACCAGAGTTCGTCACCGCAAGACCTATCCAGACTCAAGACGTCGCTACAAGACCTATCCAGACCAGAGTTCGTCACCAGCAAGACCTATCCAGATTTCAAGATCGTCGCTACAAGACCTATCCAGACCCAAGATCGTCCACCGTCAAGACCAACTATCCAGACCCAAGATCGTTACCGCAAGACCTATCCAGACCCAAGATGTTACCGCAAGACCTATCCAGACCAAGATTGTACCGCAAGACCTATCCAGACCAGAGATTGTCACCGCAAGACCTATCCAGACCAGAGATCGTCACCGCAAGACCTATCCAGACCAGAGATCGTCACCGCAAGACCTATCCAGACCAGAGATCGTCACCGCAAGACCTATCCAGACCAGAGATCGTCACCGCAAGACCTATCCAGACCAGAGATCGTCACCGCAAGACCTATCCAGACCAGAGATCGTCACCACTATGCCAAGTACAACCCTATCCAGACCAGAGATCGTCACCGCAAGACCTATCCAGACCAGAGATCGTCACCGCAAGACCTATCCAGACCAGAGATCGTCACCGCAAGACCTATCCAGACCAGAGATCGTCACCGCAAGACCTATGCAGACCAAGATCGTCACCGCAAGACCTATCCAGACCAGAGATCGTCACCGCAAGACCTATCCAGACCAGAGATCGTCACCGCAAGACGTATCCAGACCAGAGATCGTCACCGCAAGACCTATCCAGACCAGAGATCGTCACCGCAATACCTATGCAGACCAGAGATCGTCACCGCAAGACCTATCCAGACCAGAGATCGTCACCGCAAGACGTATCCAGACCAGAGATCGTCACCGCAAGACGTATCCAGACCAGAGATCGTCACCGCAAGACCTATCCAGACAATACATCGTCACCGAAAGACCTTTCCAAACCCAAGACTGTCGCTGCAAGACCAAGACGTAACATCGTGACTTCAGTTTGTGCCACACTATGACGTCGTTCCTACAGTAGCTACCAAGAACTCACCTATGTAAGTATACATACTTTATTTTTTGTTCCTAAAGTTGTATCTCTGAGGTTCACCAATGGTGAGATTTTACGAATGCGACCGTGTTCTTTTTCCCACCATGAAGGTAGCTGCATCCCGACTTCGGGGATGTATGCTGGGTATGTTCCTGTTTCTCTCTGTCTCTGTCTCTCCTCTCTCTCTCTCCCTCCTCCTCCTCTCTCCCCTCTCCCCCTCTCCTCTCTCTCTCTCTCTCTCTCTCCCTCTCCCCCTCTCCCCTCCTCTCTCTCTCGCCCTCCTCTCTCTCTCCCGCCCTCTCTCCTCCCTCTCGCCCTCTCTCTCTTCTCTCTCTGTCTCTCTCTGTCTCTCTCTGTCTCTCTCGTCTCTCTCCTCTCTCTCTCTCTCTCTCTCTCTCTCTCTCTCTCTCTCTCTCTCTTTCTTTCTAAAGGCTTTTACAGAAAACTGTTAATACATAAGACACCGATCATGCTTTACTTTTTTTTTTTTTTTTTATAAAACTTTTTGTTCCTTGGCTAGAACTAAGAGGTTCACCAATGGTGACATTTTTTTCCGTATGCAACCGTTTTTGGCCTACCATTATTAAGGCAGCTGCTTTATGACTTCGGGGACGATGTCTAAAACATCATCATGCACTGGATTAAAACCATTTAAATATATTGTGCCGTCTGTTCATACCAGCATGGAATGGCCTAATCTTCCGAAAGATGAAACGGGTTTTAACGTGAGAACAAGATGTTTTGCGAAAGTTTGCACGCGTGACTTTGGTTTATGGTTTCATCCGAATGATTTTCAGGGGGAGTAGAGTCAACACGTAGGTCGACCAAAACAGACCTGGCGCGGGAAGCACTGAAGCAGAGACGAAGGCAGCCGGAATGACGTGGGCCGGCTGAAGAGGATCTCCCAGAACCGAGTCCGTTGGAGGAGTGTTGTTGCGGCCCTTATGTTCCCACGGGAATCCACAGGCATAAGTCAAGTAAGTCAAGAGTCAACACTGATAACTCGGGGAGGGGGGGGGGACTTCTCTTAAATGGGCGTCTCGATGGGGCTCTAACCCAGGCTATGAAATCCCGAGCTTAACGCTCTAACCGCTAGGCTACTCCCGCCCCGCCCCTATTTGATTTTAGTCACTATTTTTATTCTGGAAAACTCTGAATTGGTTATACTTCATATGTCAACCTGTTCTGAGATCTGGCGAAAATAGAACTAAAAATGACTGGGGAAAATTGTGCCGTACATTTATGAGATCCAGTGAAATTCTTCGGGAATAGTTAACGTGTTCTAATGCAGGTGCCCCTCCCCCCCCCCCCCCCCCCCCAAAAAAAAAAAAAAAAAAAAAAGAAAGAAAGAAAAGAAAAAGCAATGCTGGTGAATTTTGAAGTGATACTAAAAGATCTTTCGTTTCTCGGTTAGAGCTCCAGGTTCACCAGTAACTGAGATTTTGCGTGTGCGACTGTTTTTTCCCACCCTGAAGGCGCCGCATTACGACTTCGGGGATGTATGCTGGGTACGTTCGTGTTTCCGTAACCCACAGAACACTAAAATGAACGTCAGGATTTTTACCATTCATATTTTGATCTCTGCATGTGTGTTTACACACGAAAGGGAACGAAGGCACTGGCATGTCTGCACTAGAAGTTGACCTGGGAGATCATAAAAATCCCCCCCCCCCCAACCTTTAATTCAGCAGTCGCAGCGCGCTGAGATTCGAACCCAGGACTTCCTGGTATAACTGAATACATTTGCTTGATCATGAAAAAACTGTGGGGATTGCTCACGTTGCCTGTTGTTGGTGTTTTCAGGGTTCTGGTGCCAAACCAAGGTACGAACAGCCAAGGTGTCCGAAGTGACCAGTTCTACACTACAGGTAATGGTCACGAGGAAAAGAACACCCCAGTCCTTCATGTCCACTGGCTATTAACTGACCACAGTAGACTGGAAGAGGACACCCCAGTCTAAAATAAATAATTAAATAAAAAATACAATGACATACAAATTACGAAAATAATACCAAAAAATATAACTTTATGTCCACTGGCTATTCACTGACCAGAGTAGACTGGAATAAAATTAACAACAGGACTGAGAAGGTTCTGTGCTGTGTTAGCAAAAGTAGGCCCATGCCAATGTTCCTTAAATCATAGAAGCATTTTTGTTTTGTTTCGAAACATCAGATTTCTAGACCTATTTCTCAAATTTTTGAAGCAATTTTGTTTCAAGACTTATTTATAGACGTATTTCTCCTCGAATGATATGGGGCTTTTTTTCAAGACCTAAGATATCTAGACGTATTTCTCCTTAAATTAATAGAAGCATTTTTGTTTCGAGACTTTAGATTTCTGGACGTATTTCTCCTCGAATTATAGGAGCATTTTTGCCTGGTTTCAGGACTCCATGTATTTAGAAATACTGATTGAGAGGAGGGAGAGAGCGAAATGAAAGAAACAGATCAATTATCTAAAAAGAAAATGTAGAGTTTGATTTTTAGTTCAAAATAGTGTTTACGATTTTTATTTCATGGTTAGTTTCAGAACTCTTTTCCTAATAACTATGCCATGTGGAACTGGCAATTTTTTTTTTCAAGTGAATGGAATCGATAAAAAAAACCTGCTTTTATGAAAATATGTAACTTGATGCTTTGGATAACTGCCATTGCTTTGTCCGTTTTCTTTTTTCTTTAATTAATGAAACATTTTTCACAATTGTTATAAAATGGGTAGATGGGTTCCATGAACTATGCAATTGTTCGGTAGCAAAGTGTCGGAAACCTTGAACAAGAATAGGCAATGAGATAGACTAGCCATTGATATTTGCCGGAATAGAAATGTGTGATAAAAAGTTCCAGGTTGGAATTTCTCCTCGTCATGTCTGAGCGCAAACTTCCATTGCGGTTGGGGAGTTATAATTATAACTTTTTTTTGAGTGAGATTAGGGTGTGTGTGGGGGGGGGGGGGGGGGAAGTTATGTTATGTGTGTGGTGTGTGATTTGTGGGTGTGTGCGCACGCGCGTGTGTTTCTGTGTTTGCCTCTGTGTGTGTGTGTGTGTGTGTGTGTCTGTCTGTGTGGCCGGCTGTCTCTGTGTGTCTGTGTGTATAAAGGGGCGCAGTTGGGAGGAGACATCAGTTTGGAAGGAGAGGCAAGGAAGAGAGAGGGTGGTAAGGAGGGGTGGGGGTGCACACTTAGAGCAATGAGAATAGAAGGGAAAAAAAAGGGCAGGCTGATAGATTTATTTCTTCATTAATTATTTGGGGCTTTTTTATACTTGTTCTAGATTTATTTCTTAATAAATTATTTCGGGGCTTTTTTAAAAACTTGTTCTTCGCGGAACACTAAGACAACGACTGTCTGTCATGTAAACGAAAATACGTTGCGCTGGCGGTAAGCCCCTGACAAGTCGGGCCCAGCGGATCTCGGGATGATAAAAAAACTGTTTTTATGGAATTCAGCTCAAAACAATGTATCTTAAAATAATACAGATTAAGCAAACTTTACTAAAGCCATGCTGGCCGTGACTCTTTTTTTAGTGGATGCAACTTAATCAAAAATTTCTTAGGCTTGAAAGCGCTTTGATAAAAACAAAACTGGAAATTTGTGACAATTGAAGTCAGTTCCGAGCCTTAGCTGTTGATGCGACTAGCAGTTCTGATTTAAAGCTCCTACTATTGCGAGCCTCGTACCATGGTGTCTACAGCCACATACCATTTTGTCCATCTGCTATTGTGTCCACATGCTTCTAACATTCAGACCGACCAGCTGACAGACAACCCTTACCCGTGTTTTTAACTTTTAACACTAACCTTCACACTAATCTCAACCCTAACCCTGGCCCACATGTGGACGCAAAAGGCAGGTGGATATAATGTTATTGGCTGACACTTTTTCGTCTTTGCGTTCCCTCATATTTGAGTAAAATGCTTTAGTGCCTGGTCTTCTCCTGCCCTTGTAACTCTGCAGGAGGTCTGCCCGCTGGCCTCAGCCGACACATTCTGACTTCAGAGCAGCCCATTAAGAAATCATGAGAAAAAGTTTCAGATTTGTTCGAAAAGAAAAGGGGCCGATTATGCAGAAATTAAGCAATAGAGAGAGAGAGGGTGGGAGACAAGTAAGGGGAAGTACACTATCAGAGGATAGAAAAGGGGATATTTCTAGCATATGATTTCCAGAGTGGGGATGTTATTTATACTGAACAGAGCCCCTAACATCCACAACACGGAGTGGCAATAGCCTACATTTTTTCAGGGTTGGTGAGAGAAGGGGTGGTAGAATTCTAGGGCTAAGGATGCAGGAGAGGAGGGTGGGTTAGAATGTATTGTACGTAGGAATGAGGAAATTGCCTTTTAGAACAGATTAAAACGTGGAAGGAGCCCGCTAACAATCGAATAAATCATTTGAAAAGAAGATTGCACTTAAGAAACTGGGTGTAGTTAAAACGGAGTGAGTGCGTTAGTTTTAGAATGTATTGAATAATCATTGGGAAGTTACTGGGAGAGGGCGATATTTATTCCACAAAAGGGTGGTGTTAAAATGAGGGGTAGAATGTTCCTGTCCGCTGTTTTAATTTATTCATTTCTTCTATTTCGAGGATAATGGAACAAGCACTCGTATGCTTTTTTTTTTTAATCCAGTTCCTGTGTGTATGCAGTGGCGCGCGCGCGCGCGGCGGTGTGTGTGTGTGTGTGTGTGTGTGTGTGTGTGTGTGTGTGTGTGTGTGTGTGTTCAGGTCTGTGTGTGTGTGTGTGTGTTCAGGTCTCTGTGTGTGTGTTCAGGTCTCTGTGTGTGTGTTCAGGTCTCTGTGTGTGTGTGTGTGTTCAGGTCTGTGTGTGTGTGTTCAGGTCTGTGTGTGTGTGTGTTCAGGTCTGTGTGTGTGTGTGTGTGTTAGGTTCGTGCGTGTGTGTTGTGTGTGTGTTCAGGTCTCTGTGTGTGTGTTCAGGTCTCTGTGTGTGTGTGTTCAGGTCTGTGTGTGTGTGTGTGTGTGTTCAGGTCTGTGTGTGTGTGTGTGTGTGTTCAGGTCTGTGTGGTTGTGTGTGTGTGTGTGTGTGTGTGTGTGTGTGTGTGTGTGTGTGTTGTGTGTGTGTGTGTGTGTGTGTTCAGGTCTCTGTGTGTGTTCAGGTCTTGTGTGTGTTCAGGTCTTTGTGTGTTGTGTGTGTTCAGGTCTCTGTGTGTTCAGGTCTTTGTGTGTGTGTGTGTTCAGGTCTTGTGTGTGTGTGTTCAGGTCTGTGTGGTGTGTGTTCAGGTCTCTGTGTGTGTGTGTTCAGGGCTTGTGTGTGTGTGTTCAGGTCTTGTGTGTGTCAGGTCTTGTGGTGTGTGTGTGTGTTCAGGTCTCTGTGTGTGTGTGTTCAGGTCTGTGTGTGTGTGTGGTTCAGGTCTCTGTGTGTGTGTCAGGTCTCTGTGTGTGTGTTCAGGTCTCTGTGTGTGTGTTCAGGTCTTTGTGTGTGTGTGTGTGTGTGTGTGTTCAGGTCTGTGTGTGTGTGTTCAGGTCTTGTGTTGTGTGTGTGTGTGTGTGTTCAGGTCTCTGTGTGTGTGTGTGTTCAGGTCTTTGTGTGTGTGTGTGTTCAGGTCTGTGTGTGTGTGTTCAGGTCTGTGTGTGTGGTGTGTGTGTGTGTGTGTGTGTGTGTGTGTGTGTGTGTGGTTCATGTCTGTGTGTGTGTGTGTGTGTGTGTGTGTTCAGGCTCTGTGTGTGTGTGTGTGTTCAGGTGTGTGTGTGTTTGTGTGTGTGTTCAGGTCTCTGTGTGTGTGTGTGTGTGTGTGTGTGTGTGTGTGAGTGTGTGTTCAGGTCTCTGTGTGTGTGTTCAGGCCTCTGTGTGTGTGTGTGTGTTCAGGTCTATGTGTGTGTTCAGGTCTGTGTGTGTGTGTGTTGTTCAGGTCTGTGTGTGTGTGTGTGTGTGTCAGGTGTGTGTGTGTGTGTTCAGGTCTGTGTGTGTGTGTGTGTGTGTGTTCAGGTCTGTGTGTGTGTGTGTTCAGGTCTGTGTGTGTGTGTTCAGGTCTCTGTGTGTGTGTGTGTTCAGGTCTCTGTGTGTGCTCAGGTCTGTGTGTGTGTGTGTTCAGGTCTGTGTGTGTGTGTGTGTGTGTTCAGGTCTGTGTGTGTGTGTGTGTGTGTGTGTGTGTTGTGTGTGTGTGTGTGTGTGTGTGTTCAGGTCTGTGTGTGTGTGTGTTCAGGTCTGTGTGTGTGTGTGTGTTCAGGTCTGTGTGTGTGTGTGTGTTCAGGTCTGTGTGTGTGTGTGTTCAGGTCTGTGTGTGTGTGGGGGGGGGGGGGGGTTCAGGTCTGTGTGTGTGTTCAGGTGTGTGTGTGTGTGTGTGTGTGTGTGTGTAGGTGTGTGTAGGTGTTTAGCTAAAAATAGCTGTCATTGAAATTCATAAATTGGAGTTATCAGTGCCCTGTATGGTTTAAAGAAATCTTTTAAATTGCTGAATTTGCAGCAGTAACCACCATTGGTTTGTTGTTCTTTTTAACGTGCAGTAATTTTGAAAATTTTGCAAAAGGAGGAAGTAAAAAACCGAAGAATCGCATAACACAGAAAAAAGCAGAATTTTAATGTTAAGAAAATGTTGTGTATATCTTATTCCACAACCTTGCATCAGAAAAGGCAGGATAGCTTAGAGGTCAGAGCACTCGTTTCTCCCCAAGCTAAGGTTAAGCAGCGTTGACAGTAATTACCGCTAGGGTAGGTGACTAAGCCCTTTGTGCATCTGGGCTTCAGTACAGTCCCCTAGCTCACCCAGGTGTAAAATCGCATCGGGTACCTACCCACAGGAAAGGTTAAGTAGTGAGGGAGAGCGCGGCCCTCGATATGCTGGCCCCTGGAGAAGCTGAGGTCTCCGACACTTGCTCCCCAACAACTGCACAAGTTATGGGACACTTTTACCCGTTATGGGTTTTTATTTATTTTTTTTTACCTTATTTCAGGTTTTAAATTATTCTAAGAATTGTCCTTTATTGTGAGAAGACATTTTCCTGTTTGTTATTTTACAAAGTCTGGTTTAGGAAAAATTCATTTTATTCCATTTTATGTATAAAATGACAGGCATATTGTATTGGTGTGTTCCGTGACCTGCATTTCCTCCTTGCTTTTTGCCTTGCCATAAGTCAGGGACATGCCCAAATTACCCAGGTCATAGCACTCCCAGCCCATACACAGACTGCTCCATCTGCATCTCTCCCGGTAATCTTTTGATCTTTAGTGCAAGTGTGCTCTGTCGCAGCCTTTACAAGTATTTTGTTGTTGCTAAATCTAAAAATA
>CM060328.1:31166686-31174186 GCA_030674155.1 Stramonita haemastoma | reverse complement strand
ATTTCTAATGATACTAGGATTACTGCATGCTAGGAGCAACACAGTCTACATGCATTAGGGTGTTTGGACACAGCTCTTCAATACATTATCTGTGACATTGTTGACTGAGGGATCTTCCATTAATTTTGATGGTTTCGGACCAGCTGCCATGGTGCAGTGGTTAGTGCCTTGGATTTCGAACTGGAAGGTCATGGGTTAAGTACCATAAGAGTCATAGGGATTTTTCGGACTCAGGCCAGCTCCTACCCAGAGTGAGTATGCTATGGGCTCAGTGGGGAGACTGGGAACACACAGTCCAGCTTCATCCACTTTACGATGCAAATTGAGAGTGTTGCTCAAATTACCAGACCAACACTGCAGGTGAATCTCTCGGACGTGATTGATGCTGGTAAATACTATGATAATAAGTATGGAGTATAACCCTGCCAAGTAGTCTCAAAGCTGATGCACTACAATAGCAGCACCATTAAATTATCCTCATTACAATTGATTATTATGGTATAAAAAAAAAATGCCTCTGATTCGGTAGCCCCATGCCTCTGGTCTCATGGGACATCAAATTCAGTTTCCTCAAACGCTTTTACAGAGCTTACAGAATAAAGACCTTATTCTACTCTATGCATGCAAGCTTTACAAACATTTTTCGAAGTGTGTGGCGCTGAAATTGTGGCGACACAAAAGCCCCGAAGATGGCAACACCGCTTGTTCATAGTCAAGTTTGTCGGGAAGAAACAGGGTACAGTGTACGCATAAATGACCCCCACAACACGCAAAAAGTAATAATATCATACAATATCATACACCAGAGTAATCTACGGGTGCCCACCACATGCACAAATCAAAAAAATCGCACATACAAACACCACCGAACGCACGCACGCGCGCATGCATACCCACCCTCCCCTGAATAAGCTAAGGGCCTCTTCCAAAGATGTGACGAAAACGCCGCTTTCGGGCCCCTGCCGCCCGCATTTTTCTGCACTTACAGAGCCCAGGGCACCAAGACCTATTGTACTCTATGTAGACAAGCTTTACAACCGTTTTCGAGGTGTGTGTCGCTGGAATTGTGGCGACACAAAAGCCCCGAAGATGGCAACCCCGCTTGTTCATAGCCAAGTTTGTCGGGAAGAAACAGGGTACAGTGTATGCATAAATGACCCCCACAACACGCAAAAAAGTAATAATATCATACAATATCATACACCACAGTAATCTGCCGGGTGTCCGCCACATGCACAAATCAAAAAAAGCGCACATGCAAACACCAGCAAACGCACGCACGCGCGCATGAATACCCACCCTCACTGAATAAGCTAAGGGCCTCTTCCAAAGATGTGACGAAAAACGCCGCTTTAGGGCCCCTGCCGCCCGCATTTTTCTGCACTTACAGAGCCCAGGGCACCAAAACCTATTGTACTCTATGTAGACAAGCTTTACAACCGTTTTCGAGGTGTGTGGCGCTGGAAATGTGGCGACACAAAAGCCCCGAAGATGGCAACCCCCTTGTTCATAGCCAAGTTTGTCGGGAAGAAACAGGGTACAGTGTACGCATAAATGACCCCCACAACACGCAAAAAGTAATAATATCATACAATATCATACACCACAGTAATCTGCCGGGTGTCCGCCACATGCACAAATCAAAAAAATCGCACATACAAACACCAGCGAACGCACGCACGCGCGCATGCATACCCACCCTCCCCTGAATAAGCTAAGGGCCTCTTCCAAAGATGTGACGAAAACGCCCTTTAGGGCCCCTGCCGCCCGCATTTTTCTGCACTTACAGAGCCCAGGGCACCAAGACCTATTGTACTCTATGTAAACAAGCTTTACAACCGTTTTCGAGGTGTGTGGCGCTGGAATTGTGGCGACACAAAAGCCCGAAGATGGCAACCCGCTGTTCATAGCCAAGTTTTTCGGGAAGAAACAGGGTACAGTGTACGCATAAATAACCCCACAACACGCAAAAAGTAATAATATCATACAATATCATACACCACCGTAATCTGCGGGTGTCCGCCACATGCACAAATCAAAAATATCGCGCATACAAACACCAGCGAAGGCACGCACGCGCGCATGCATACCCACCCTCCCTGAATAAGCTAAGGGCCTCTTCCAAAGATGTGACGAAAACGCCGCTTTCGGGCCCCTGCCGCCCGCATTTTTCTGCACTTTCAGAGCCCAGGGCACAAGACCTATTGTACTTATGTAGACAAGCTTTACAACCGTTTTCGAGGTGTGTGGCGCTGGAATTGTGGCGACACAAAAGCCCCAAAATGGCAACCCGCTTGTTCATAGCCAAGTTTGTCGGGAAGAAACAGGGTACAGTGTCGCATAAATGACTCCACAAAACGCAAAAAGTAATAATACATACAATATCATACACCACAGTAATCTGCCGGGTGTCCGCCACATGCACAAATCAAAAAATCGCACATACAAACACCAGCGAACGAAAGCACGCGCGCATGCTTACCCACCCTCCCCTGAATAAGCTAAGGGCCTCTTCCAAAGATGTGACGAAAACGCCGCTTTCGGGCCCCTGCCGCTCGCATTTTTCTGCACTTTCAGAGCCCAGGGCAGCAAGACCTATTGTACTGTATGTAGACAAGCTTTACAACCGTTTTCGAGGTGTGTGGCGCTGGAATTGTGGCGACACAAAAGCCCCGAAGATGGCAACCCCGCTTGTTCATAGCCAAGTTTGTCGGGAAGAAACAGGGTACAGTGTACGCATAAATGACCCCCACAACACGCAAAAAGTAATAATATCATACAATATCATACACCACAGTAATCTGCCGGGTGTCCGCCACATGCACAAATCAAAAAATCGCACATACAAACACCAGCGAAGGCACGCACGCGCGCATGCATACCCACCCTCCCCTGAATAAGCTAAGGGCCTCTTCCAAAGATGTGACGACAACGCCGCTTTCGGGCCCCTGCCGCCCGCATTTTTCTGCACTTACAGAGCCCAGGGCACCAAGACCTATTGTACTCTATGTAGATAAACTTTACAACCGTTTTCGAGGTGTGTGGCGCTGGAATTGTGGCGACACAAAAGCCCCGAAGATGGCAACCCCGCTTGTTCATAGCCAAGTTTGTCGGAAGAAACAGGTACAGTGTACGCATAAATGACCCCCACAACACGCGAAAAAATAATAATATCATACAATATCATACACCACAGTAATCTGCCGGGTGTCCGCCACATGCACAAATCAAAAAAATCGCACATACAAACACCAGCGAACGCACGCACGCGCGCATGCATACCCACCCTCCCCTGAATAAGCTAAGGGCCTCTTCCAAAGATGTGACGAAAACGCCGCTTTCGGGCCCCTGCCGCCCGCATTTTTCTGCACTTTCAGAACCCAGGGCACCAAGACCTATTGTACTCTATGTAACAAGCATTACAACCGTTTTCGAGGTGTTGAGGCGCTGGAATTGTGGCGACACAAAAGCCCCGAAGATGGCAACCCCGCTTGTTCATAGCCAAGTTTGTCGGGAAGAAACAGGGTACAGTGTACGCATAAATGACCCCCACAACACGCAAAAAGTAATAATATCATACAATATCATACACCACAGTAATCTGCCGGGTGTCCGCCACATGCACAAATCAAAAAAATCGCACATACAAACACCAGCGAAGGCACGCACGCGCGCATGCATACCCACCCTCCCCTGAATAAGCTAAGGGCCTCTTCCAAAGATGTGACGAAAACGCCGCTTTCGGGCCCCTGCCGTGCGCATTTTTCTGCACTTTCAGAGCCCAGGCACCAAGACCTATTGTACTCTATGTAGACAAGCCTTACAACCGTTTTCGAGGTGTGTGGCGCTGGAATTGTGGCGACACAAAAGCCCCGAAGATGGCAACCCCGCTTGTTCATAGCCAAGTTTGTCGGGAAGAAACAGGGTACAGTGTACGCATAAATGACCCCCACAACACGCAAAAAGTAATAATATCATACAATATCATACACCACAGTAATCTGCCGGGTGTCCGCCACATGCACAAATCAAAAAAATCGCACATACAAACACCAGCGAAGGCACGCACGCGCGCATGCATACCCACCCTCCCTGAATAAGCTAAGGGCCTCTTCCAAAGATGTGACGAAAACGCCGCTTTCGGGCCCCTGCCGCCCGCATTTTTCTGCACTTTCAGAGCCCAGGGCACCAAGACCTATTGTACTCTATGTAGACAAGCTTTACAACCGTTTTCGAGGGTGTGTGGCGCTGGAATTGTGGCGACACAAAAGCCCCGAAGATGGCAACCCCGCTTGTTCATAGCCAAGTTTGTCGGGAAGAAACAGGGTACAGTGTACGCATAAATGACCCCCACAACACGCAAAAAGTAATAATATCATACAATATCATACACCACAGTAATCTGCCGGGTGTCCGCCACATGCACAAATCAAAAAATATCGCACATACAAACACCAGCGAAGGCACGCACGCGCGCATGCATACCCACCCTCCCCTGAATAAGCTAAGGGCCTCTTCCAAAGATGTGACGAAAACGCCGCTTTCGGGCCCCTGCCGCCCGCATTTTTCTGCACTTTCAGAGCCAGGGCACCAAGACCTATTGTACTCTATGTAGACAAGCTTTACAACCGTTTTCGAGGTGTGTGGCGCTGGAATTGTGGCGACACAAAAGCCCCGAAGATGGCAACCCCGCTTGTTCGTAGCCAAGTTTGTCGGGAGAAACAGGGTACAGTGTACGCATAAATGACCCCCACAACACGCAAAAATAATAATATCATACAATATCATACACCACAGTAATCTGCCGGGTGTCCGCCACATGCACAAATCAAAAAAATCGCACATACAAACACCAGCGAACGCACGCACGCGCGCATGCATACCCACCCTCCCCTGAATAAGCTAAGGGCCTCTTCCAAAGATGTGACGAAAACGCCGCTTTCGGGCCCCTGCCGCCCGCATTTTTCTGCACTTTCAGAGCCCAGGGCACCAAGACCTATTGTACTCTATGTAGACAAGCTTTACAACCGTTTTCGAGGTGTGTGGCGCTGGAATTGTGGCGACACAAAAGCCCCGAAGATGGCAACCCCGCTTGTTCATAGCCAAGTTTGTCGGGAAGAAACAGGGTACAGTGTACGCATAAATGACCCCCACAACACGCAAAAAGTAATAATATCATACAATATCATACACCACAGTAATCTGCCGGGTGTCCGCCACATGCACAAATCAAAAAATCGCACATACAAACACCAGCGAAGGCACGCACGCGCGCATGCATACCCACCCTCCCCTGAATAAGCTAAGGGCCTCTTCCAAAGATGTGACGAAAACGCCGCTTTCGGGCCCCTGCCGCCCGCATTTTTCTGCACTTTCAGAGCCCAGGGCACCAAGACCTATTGTACTCTATGTAGACAAGCTTTACAACCGTTTTCGAGGTGTGTGGCGCTGGAATTGTGGCGACACAAAAGCCCCGAAGATGGCAACCCCGCTTGTTCATAGCCAAGTTTGTCGGAAGAAACAGGTACAGTGTACGCATAAATGACCCCCACAACACGCAAAAAGTAATAATATCATACAATATCATACACCACAGTAATCTGCCGGGTGTCCGCCACATGCACAAATCAAAAAATCGCACATACAAACACCAGCGAAGGCACGCACGCGCGCATGCATACCCACCCTCCCCTGAATAAGCTAAGGCCTCTTCCAAAGATGTGACGAAAACGCCGCTTTCGGCCCCTGCCGCCCGCATTTTTTCTGCACTTTCAGAGCCCAGGCACCAAGACCTATTGTACTCTATGTAGACAAGCTTTACAACCGTTTTCGAGGTGTGTGGCGCTGGAATTGTGCGACACAAAAGCCCCGAAATGGCAACCCCGCTTGTTCATAGCCATTGTCGGGAAGAAACAGGGTACAGTGTACGCATAAATGACCCCCACAACACGCAAAAAGTAATAATATCATACAATATCATACACCACAGTAATCTGCCGGTGTCCGCCACATGCACAAATCAAAAAATCGCACATACAAACACCAGCGAAGCACGCACGCGCGCATGCATACCCACCCCTGAATAAGCTAAGGGCCTCTCCAAAGATGTGACGAAAACGCCGCTTTCGGGCCCCTGCCGCCCGCATTTTCTGCACTTTCAGACCCAGGGCACCAAGACCTATTGTACTCTATGTAGACAAGCTTTACAACCGTTTTCGAGGTGTGTGGCGCTGGAATTGTGGCGACACAAAAGCCCCGAAGATGCAACCCCGCTTGTTCATAGCCAATTGTCGGGAAGAAACAGGTACAGTGTCGCATAAATGACCCCCACAACACGCAAAAAGTAATAATATCATACAATATCATACACCACAGTAATCTGCCGGGTGTCCGCCACATGCACAAATCAAAAAATCGCACATACAAAACCAGCGAAGGCACGCACGCGCGCATGCATACCCACCCTCCCCTGAATAAGCTAAGGGCCTCTTCCAAAGATGTGACGAAACGCCGCTTTCGGCCCCTGCCGCCCGCATTTTTCTGCACTTCAGAGCCCAGGCACCAAGACCTATTGTACCTATGTAGACAAGCTTACAACCGTTTTCGAGGTGTGTGGCGCTGAATTGTGGCGACACAAAAGCCCCGAAGATGGCACCCCGCTTGTTCATAGCCAAGTTTGCGGGAAGAAACAGGGTACAGTGTACGCATAAATGACCCCACAACACGCAAAAAGTAATAATATCATACAATATCATACACCACAGTAATCTGCCGGGTGTCCGCCACATGCACAAATCAAAAAATCGCACATACAAACACCAGCGAAGGCACCACGCGCGCATGCATACACCACCCTCCCCTGAATAAGCTAAGGGCCTTTCCAAAGATGTGACGAAAACGCCGCTTTCGGGCCCCTGCCGCCCGCATTTTTCTGCACTTCAGAGCCCAGGGCACCAAGACCTATTGTACTCTATGTAGACAAGCTTACAACCGTTTTCGAGTGTGTGGCGCTGGAATTGTGGCGACACAAAAGCCCCGAAGATGGGAACCCCGCTTGTTCATAGCCAAGTTGTCGGGAAGAAACAGGGTACAGTGTACCATAAATGACCCCCACAACACGCAAAAAGTAATAATATCATACAATATCATACACCACATAATCTGCCGGTGTCCGCCACATGCACAAATCAAAAAATCGCACATACAAACACCAGCGAAGGCACGCACGCGCGCATGCATACCCACCCTCCCCTGAATAAGCTAAGGGGCCTCTTCCAAAGATGTGACGAAAACGCCGCTTTCGGGGCCCCTGCCGCCCGCATTTTTCTGCACTTTCAGAGCCCAGGGCACCAAGACCTATTGTACTCTATGTAGACAAGCTTACAACCGTTTTCGAGGTGTGTGGCGCTGGAATTGTGGCGACACAAAAGCCCCGAAGATGGCAACCCCGCTTGTTCATAGCCAAGTTTGTCGGGAAGAAACAGGGTACAGTGTACGCAT
>CM060328.1:31164847-31166586 GCA_030674155.1 Stramonita haemastoma | reverse complement strand
GGGGGGGGGGGGGGGGACTGGATAGCTCAGTGGTCAGAGCACTGGCTTTCCCTCAAGGTAAGGTTAAGTTTTGACCATGTTACCAAGCGATGGGGGGCGCTTTTGCGCGCTTTGGCTTCAGTACAGTTTCCCCCCCACTCACCCAGTTGTCAATGGGTACTTGCCCTCTTTAGGGTCAGGGAAGGTAAAGCAGTAAGGGAGAGGAGATGGGCGCCGTCCTCAACATGCTGGCCCCTAGAGAACTGAGATCTCTAATGCCTCGCTCCCCACGACCACAAAGGTTATGGACACCTTTACCTTTTATCTTTTACCTATTGTTTGCTTTGGGGGAACTGGACAGCTCAGTGTCAGAACACAGGTTTTCCTCAAGGTAAGGTTAAGCTTTTGCGCATAGTTGCCAAGTGGATGGTGACGAATTTGCGCGCTTTGGCTTCAGTACACTCCCCCCCCCCCAATTCACCCAGCTGTTCAGTGGGTACCAGCCTTCTTTTAGGGTCAGGGAAGGTAAAGCAGCGAGGGAGAGGAGATGGGCACCGCCCTCAACATGCTGGCCCCTGAAGAAGCTGAGGTCTCTGACGCCTCGCTCCCCAAACGACCACAAAGGTTATGGGACACTTTGCCTTTTGCCTTTACCTTCTGTTTGCTTTTGGGGGAGAAGACAGCTCAGTGGTCAGAGCACTCGCTTTCCACAAAGTAAGGCTAAGCCTTGAGCATGGGTTACCAGGTGGATAGGTGACGAGTTTGCTTGCTTTGGCTTCAGTACAGTCCCCCCCCACCCCCCCCCCCCAGTTCACCCAGCTGTCAATGGATACCAGCTCTCTTTAGGGTCAGGAAAGGTAAAGCGGCGAGGGAGACAAAACGGGCGCTGCTCTCAATATTTGCCGGTCCCTGAAGAAGCTGAGGTCTCTGGACATATCGCTCCCTAACGACAGCATAGCTTGTAGGAACACCTTTACCTTTTAAACTCTTTACTGTTTTGCTTTTGGCGGTTGACTGCAGAAACTGAAGGTAAGAGGGTGCCAATGGCCATACCAGGCTGAAAGCAGCGGTTTTTTGTCCCATCACCGTGTTCAGCAGTGTCGGGGGCCTGGATAGTGTTTGAAATGGTCACCGCCTGGAAACACCCGTGCTGTTTTGGCAATTCCTTTGTTTTTACCCGTGGGGAAGATACTGAAGGAAGGGGGGTGGCTGTCAGTATCAATAGCAAGAAGAAGAAGAAGAAGAAGAAGAAGAAGAAGAAGAAGAAGAAGAAGAAGAAGAAGAAGAGCAAGAACAAGAAGAACAAGAACAAGAACAAGAGAGAAGAAGAAAGAAAAGAAGAAGAAGAAAAGAAGAAGAAGAAGAAAAAGAAGAAGAAGAAGAAGAGAAGAAGAAGAAGAAGAAGAAGAAGAAGAAAAAGAAAGAAAGAAAGAAAAAAGAAAAAAGAAAGAAAGAAAGAAGAATTAGAGGAAGAATTGCAATGAAGAAGACGATGAATCGCGAAGAAGATTTGCGAAGAGTAGACGACGACAACGACGACGACGAAGAATTTAAACAGACATCCACAAAGAGGAGAAAATGGCGTGTCAGACAGTTAAAACCAAGACGTTAATGCTGTTACACGTTTAAAGGGACAGTAGACGCTCAGAACGTTTCCCCATCTGTTTTTACTCTGACGGTCCCAGCTGTACGATTCAGCAGGCCCGTGTGTCAGTCACTCCCCTGAAAAGGGGAAACATTTCCTAGAGGGAGAGTATCGG
>CM060328.1:31132347-31147347 GCA_030674155.1 Stramonita haemastoma | reverse complement strand
CTATATTGATATGACTCCCATCAAGCGCTTATTGATCAATGGCTGTATAATGATGCTGGTATTGAACACACAAGGCCTCACATACAAGGCATTTTAGAATAACCCAGTGATTCACAATGCCTGGTGTAATGAGTATCTAATTTACGCTTAAGTTTAACAAAAAAACAACAACACTGGGCAGGCTAGGGGGAACAGAATAGCTTGGTGGTTAGAGTCGTGTGCTCATGATCTGACTGGTAAAGGGTTCGAGCCCAGGTTTAAGTTGCCACCGAGACGTCCGTTCAAGGTTGTTTTTTTTCGTTCCGTTGGAGTTAATATCATTATCAATGACGATTTCACTGCCACCCAAACAGTCCTTCAGAGAAGACAATAAATCGAGGTTCCGTGTGCTGAACGCCTGCAGAACATGTTATGTACATGTTAAAACCTGGGGAGAGAGAGAGAGAGAGAGAGAGAGAGAGAGAGAGAGAGGAGAGAGAGAGAGAGAGAGAGAGAGAGAGAGAGAGAGAGAGGAGAGAGAGAGAGAGAGAGAGAGAGAGAGAGAGAGAGAGAGAGAAAGACACAGACACAGACACAGACACAGATTTCTACCCCACCCCCAAAAAAAACTCAGGATGCTTGCGCAGCTGACCGGAGAGAGAACAGAGAGAAGGTGGTGGAGGGGTGGGGGGGACGGGGCGAGGAGCACATAGAGGAGGGGTGGAGGTGGAGGGAAGGGGAGGGGACGGGGGCAGAGAGGGGCATGGAGGGGAGGGGAGAGGGGAGGGGGGAGGAAGTCACGAAGCAGGTCTATGCAAATTTCCTTGAAACGGGTGCTAATAATGACTAGTAGTATGCAGTGCAGCGTGCTATGTTGAACGCCTCGAAGAGCGTCCCAGAAAGGCTTTGCTCTCCCTCTGAGACCTTTAGCACTAACTAGGTTAAACTGTTTCCCCTATTCTCCAGAAAAAGGCACACACATACACACAGTGCCAAAGCCTGATGCCACATTCCCCCTCGGGAAATCTAGAAAGACTAGTATAATCATTTGAAAAAAAAAAAGAAAAATAAAGAAAAAGGAAGTAAAAGTTATGGTGGCATGTAGAAAAAAAAGAAAGAAAGAAAAAAAAGGATGGTGCAAGACACGATTCAAGAGAGGGACTTTTTGTGGGGGACGTGTAAACTCACTGGATGTTAGAAATCAGATGAGAGAGAGAGAGAGACAGAGACAGAGACAGAGACAGAGACAGAGAGAGACATATATATTTATATATATAATATATATATATATAATATATATATAATATGTATATATGTATATATAATGTGTATGTATATGTATATATATATACATATGATATATATGTATATATAATTACATTGGTATCATCATCATCGTCATTTCAGTTAAACCCCAAAAAGTTAAGCTGGGGAACGCACAAGAACAACAACAGTTGGAACAGATGACATTTACAAAACTGCATACACACGGGGACTAGATGTAAAGTAGCACAAAAGTGCTTATCTAATTTTTCTTGATATAAAAGAATTAAAAAAAAAAAAAATAAAAACAACAACAATTCAGTGTTTAGCTTATACGGAAGATTCTTAAAAAAAAAGAAAAAAAATCACTCTTCAACACATCAGCCAGACTTGCATAAATCTGTCTGCCAACTTACCTCTCCTGAAAAGAAAAGAAAAAGAAAAAGAAAAACCCTCACCATAATCAACAAGATTCTCCAGTCTGTGAATGATATAGGCAGACTGATTGTCACGTCTGCTCACGTTTGACTCTCGACACTGTCCGCCATGTTGGGTGAAGTTATGAGAGATTTCCTTTTCCTGACGGAAATTCTAGAGAGGCAGTCCGGGGAGGCTACTCATCCGTTTGCCCTCTGTTAGTGTAGTGCGAAGGACATGTGATGGTCAGGGGCTGTAATCCAGTCCTGCTTCTATACAGTCTGTCTGGCATTGCTGTCTGAGGCCTGAGATTGGATTATTAGAGTGTTGATGTGAGTCAGCAAACATCGGCATACTGGTCTGTGTGTGTATGTATGTGTGTATGTGTGTATGTGTGTATGTGTGTATGTGTGTATGTAGGTATGTATGTATGTATGTGTGTATGTATGTGTGTGTGTGTATGTATGTATGTATGTATGTATGTATGTATGTATGTATGTATGTATGTATGTATGTATGTATGTATGTATGCATGTATGTCTGTATGTATGTATGTATGTCTGTATGTATGTATGTATGTATGTATGTATGTATGTATGTATGTATGTGTGTGTGTGTATGTGTGTGTGTATGTATGTATGTATGTATGTATGTATGTATGTATGTATGTATGTATGTATGTATGTATGTATGTATGTTGTGTGTGTGTGTGTGTGTGTGTATGTATGTATGTATGTATGTATGTATGTATGTATGTATGTATGTATGTATGTATGTATGTATTCATGTATGCATGTATGTATGTATGTATGTATGTATGTATGTATGTATGCATGTATGCATGTATGCATGTATGCATGTATGTATGTATGTATGTATCTGTCTGTCTGTCTGTCTGTCTGTCTGTCTGTCTGTCTATCGGAAGAGTAGGCCATTGTGTACTTGTAGAAACAGATGGAAATTGAGAAAACAGCATGCGCATGAGGTCTATTTAAAAAAACAACAACACATTCACGCTTATTCATTATACTCAACATAATAAAAAAAAAAAATAAAAGGGAGAAAGAAAAGCTATACAAAACCTTTTCCCAGACATTGATTTCTCGAGTACTTTCACATCCCTAAGATGTCATTTGCATAATTCTGTCTGATTGGTTCAAACGGCGTCAGCTGATGAGTTGAGAAAACAGACGCCATTTCCGTGACTGGGATTTCCATAATTCTGCCCCACTGCAGGCAGACAGGCACGTCATTTGATTGGCTGAAAACTGGGTGAACAGCAGGGACAAGATTTCTGTTGACGGGACACTAGGTTGACACGGTGCACAACTAACTATGGTCGCGTTGAAATCTATTTGAGGGACTAATGGACATATACTTGTTCCGACTTTCTGCTCAATTTCAACGTGGACACATGCATGTACGTATGCATGTACACAAATGCATATGCCGGCATACATACACGAACACGCATAGAGATAGTTAAGAGTGGTGATTGATAGCGTTGAGTGTTGCTCTCGAAATCTGACAGCCCGGATTCGAACCCAGATTTTAGCCACCACTGGGACGGTCGTTCAAGTGGATTTTTTTTTTGGATTTAACATCAGTGCGGATTCCACTCCCTCTAAAATCTTTGAGATGATACTATAAATTCAGAGCATATAATGTGTGAACGCACGCAGAAAACAACTTGCGTGCATGTTAAAAACTGTTCTGCTTTTCGGAAGAGTTGGCCATTGTGTGCCGAAGGAAACGGATGAAAGAAATTGCAAAACGACATGCACAGAGAGACTAGATATGTAAAATAAGCATGAGGGATTATTCCGTTATTCTGGATAAAATAGAAAAGAAAAAGACAAAGAAATCGAGAAGCATAGAGCGAAATTGACTGACAGGCAAACAGACAAACTAACATTCATACAGACATAGCAACGCACGCACGAGTGCATTGCTATTGAACAAACAAACAAACTGACAGCGGTTCTGTTTTTGCATCAGCTATTAACTAATGTGAAAATTGTTCCTGTTTCGTTCCTCCTTTTCCACACATTCCAGATCTTTATCTTTACATGCTGTTTCTTTTTTTCTATTTCCAATTTGAAAATCTGTGTACAAGGTTTCCATTCTATGTCATTATTTTCGCTTGATAATCTTTAGGTGACTGTTCACAACAAAATGAGTTCTCTGGAGGAAAACAAGTGCAGGTAACCGCTTACAGTGGACGGGTGGTCTAGAGGTAATGCACCTGACTAGAAAGCGAAAAGTCCGAGTCGGAGTGTGCGGTGGTTCGAATCCAGTTTGGGCGGAAAACTTTTCCCCCATCCATTAGACCATGAGTGGTAGTCTGGGTGCTGGTCGTTCGGATGAGGCGAGAAACCAAGGTCCCGTGTTTACACATCATTATTTAGCGCACGTAAAAGAACCCACAACAATAAGAGAGTTGACCCTGCCAAAATTCTGTAGAAAAACGCCACTCTGATAGAGAAACAAATACAGTTGCAGACAGAAAAAAGACGTCTCAATCATTTTGAAAATGATCTTTCAAAGATTCAGTTACCCCACAAAAAAACCACCAACAGCAAACAAACACAAAAAACACAACAAAACAAACAACTCTAGCAAATAACGTCTTTCAATGACAGCCCTTTAGGTATTTCTGAGGAAGACTCATGCCTTTAGCCTGACCTGACTCGAGTTTCAGCTCCTGGATGAGTCTTCGTCAGAGGTCCAGGCGGTGATTTGAAGCTTCACCCACTGTGGCAAAAATGAGCTCTTAAACATCTTTTTCATTTCTTAAGAAACCAAAACCGAAGAGACATTGACTGTTAGGGAATGTGTTTGAACCCTTCAGACCAATCCATGCACCAAGCTTTGTCAGTTGTGAATGCAAGCGGTCATCAAGGCCTACATTATAACCTGGCTTGATGGGCAGGTGAAGCCTAGTGGTTACAGCGTTGCACTCGCCTTTTGACAATTCGGATTCAAGCCACTGCCTAGACGACCTTTCAATTGAATTTTCTCCCTGAAATTAACATCAGTACTAACTCCACCCCCCTACCCTCTTCCACGTCTTTTAGATGTGACTATACACCGAGGTTCAGTGTATGAACGCACGCAGAACACATTGCGTACACGCTAATACTTAATCTGCCCTTCCGAAGAGGTCATTCGTTCTGGTGAGAACGGAATACTAAACAATATGTAACAACGCACGCAGACTTGTGTCGTGTTCAGATACTATTTACATACTATCCCTACAAACGGGAATGAAGCTATTTTATTAATGGACAGAAAAACAAACAAACAACGATCGCATTACCAAAAAATCTCACCATTGGTGAACCCTGGAGCTGTAGCCCAGGATGGAATAAAAATTAATGTGGTTATACTTTGAAATGTGATATTGATGTTATCTTCGGTTATGACAAGCCTCATAACCAAAAACAACGACAACCTACGGTACACTTCATTAATTAGTTAATAAAGGAGAAACAATCCTCTGAAGTCAGGGCTTAAAGGTAAAGGTGTCCCATAACCTGTGGGGTCGTAGGGGTGCGAGGTGTCAGAGACCTCAACTTCTCTAGGGGACAGCATATTGAGGGCGGCGCCCATCTCATCCCCCTCGCTGCTTTACCTTCCCTGACCTATTTAGAGGGCAGGTACCCATTTACAGCTGGGTGAACCGGGGGACTGTACTGAAGCCAAGGCGCGCAAACGGTCAGCTGCCTATATGACGTGGGACTTGGAAAAAAAAGAAGAAAAATAGCACTAACTTATCATCCAGTGCGCATTTTACGGCCTTACAGTGATTCCCAGGTGGGATGAGTGAGAATGAATATACATTCTGGGTGACCTTCCCACAATGTTAACCTATAGAACACCTTGCACTCACCACCACCACCACCACCACCACCACCACCACCACCACCACCACCACCACCACCACCACCACCACCACCACCACCACCACCACAACAACAACAACAACAACACCATCTCCGTTAGGCTCCAGACCAATTTCTCCTGGCTACGCCTAGCCTAGCCTTTAGTATTATGCATGGAAGCTAGAGAGCTCCCTGATTTCTCCAGGGGAAAATGCCTGGGGACAAAGTTTTGCGGTAGATCAGAGTGTGATCTGGGCAGGAGATGACGACCTTCCATCATCATCATCATCATACCAAGGGGGAGGACGGGATAGCCTAGTGGTCAGAACATTGCGCTCGCAATCTGACGACCCGGCCCGGGTTCGATTCCCGTTCGAGGGAATTTTTCCCCTGGAGTTAACATCAGTGCTGACTCCACTCTCCCCCAAAGTCCTTCGGATGAGACTATAAACCGAGGCTATGTGTGCTAACGCACGCAGAACGTCTTGCGCACACATTAAATCCTGTTCCGCTTTTCGTAAGTGTAGGCTATCGTGTGCCGGTGGGAACAGATGACATTTACAAAACTGCATACACACAGGGACTGGATGTAAAAAAAGCCCATGAGTGCTTATTCCATTATCCTCTACATAAAAGAATAAATAAATAAATAATGAATAAAATAAATACCAAGATTATTGTCCACACTGACGTCAGCACTACCCCTCATGACAGACTTCTTGTCCACACTGACGTCAGCACTTTCTCTCATGATAAACTCAAGTCTCTGGAATTGGGGGTAGAGGCTGGAGGGAGAGGTGTGCGGGGGGAGGGGGAAGGGGGAGGGAAGTGAGTGGGGGGTGGGGGGATGATCTATTTGTTTATCTATTTATTCTTTTATATCGAGGATAATGGAATAAGTACTTATTAAGCAGTCTCTCTGTCTGTCTGTCTGTCTGCCTGCCTGCATGTATGCATGCCTGCCTGTCTGTCTGTCTGTCTGTCTGCCTCTCTGTCTCTGTCTCTGTCTCTGTCTCTCTCTCTCTTTGTGAAAAGCACGTCACCACAGGAGCGGCCTGCTACCACTGATTATTTTTTGTCTCAAAATTTCTCTCTGTTTGTGAATGTTTTTCAAGCAACTCATTTTGTTGGGGCATGTCAAATAATCCAAAGGATAGAGGTTGTTTTGTTTAGTCTCTCTTGCGTCTGAGAGAAGAATCCACAGCGGGTTTGACGGCTTGGAGGGAAAAGTGGACACTTTTAGAATGATTACAGGTTCTGGGTGAAAAGAGAAGGAAAAGGGGAATAAAAATACATTGAGAGGAGATGGGCGCCATCCTCAATATGCTGGCCCCCTAGAGAAGCTGAGGTCTCTGATGCCTCGCTCCCCCTACGACCGCCTAGGTTATGGGACACCTTTACCTTCTTTTCTTTTTAACCTAAAAAACCAATCTGGTGATTTCAGCATCCATTGTGACGGAGTGGCACTTCTGTATGTTCTGGGGATTACAGTAACAATTGTAACGCAGTTATGGTTCTTTATGGCGTGGGGATTTCAGTAACTATGGTGACACAGTTACGGTTCTTTATGTTGTGTGGATTTCAGTAACTATGGTGACACAGTTACGGTTCTTTATGTTGTGTGGATTTCAGTAACTATGGTGACACAGTTACGGTTCTTTATGTTGCGGTGATTTCAGTATCTGTTGTGAAACAGTTACGGTTCTTTATGTAGCGGTGATTTCAATATCTGTTGTGAAACAGTTACGGTTCTTTATGTTGCGGTGATTTCAATATCTGTTGTGACACAGTTACGGTTCTTTATGTTGCGGTGATTTCAGTAACTGTTGTGAAACAGTTACGGTTCTTTATGTTGCGGTGATTTCAGTAACTGTTGTGAAACAGTTACGGTTCTTTATGTTGCGGTGATTTCAATATCTGTTGTGACACAGTTACGGTTCTTTATGTTGCGGTGATTTCAGTAACTGTTGTGAAACAGTTACAGTTCTTTATGTTGCGGTGATTTCAGTAACTGTTGTGAAACAGTTACAGTTCTTTATGTTGCGGTGATTTCAGTAACTGTTGTGAAACAGTTACAGTTCTTTATGTTGCGGTGATTTCAGTAACTGTTGTGAAACAGTTACAGTTCTTTATGTTGCGGTGATTTCAGTAACTGTTGTGAAACAGTTACAGTTCTTTATGTTGCGGTGATTTCAGTAACTGTTGTGAAACAGTTACGGTTCGTTATGTTCTGTCTGTTTCTTTGCTTGCTTGTCTATCTTTTTTTATGTTTTAAATAAAATATTTTATTCTTTTATATCGAGGAGTATGGGAGAAGCACTCTGGTGCTTTTTTTACATCCAGTCCCCGTGTGTATGAAGTTTTGTAAATGTCATCTGTTCCCACCGGCACACGATGGCCTACTCTTACCAAAAGCGGAACAGGATTTAACGTGTGTGCAAGATGTCCTCGGTTTATACCCTCATCCGAAAGACTTTGGGGGAGAGTAGAGTCAGCACTGATGTTAACTCCAGGAGAAAAATCTCCTCGACTGGCCAGCCAAATAACCAGCTAAACAAACACCCACCCAACCAACCAGCCAGCCAGCCAGCCAGCCATGCAACTGGACTGTCCGTTTAGTCCAGTTGCAGGGTTGGCTGGTTGGCCTGTTGGTTGGTTGGTTGGTTGTTTGGCAGGATGCTTGGCTAGTTGACTCGCTGTTTGGTTGTTTGGCTGGCTGGTTGGTTAGGTGGATGGTTGGTTTGTTTTTTTGTTTCTCGCTTGTTTGACATGCGTTTGCAATTTGTGTTTGATCTGGAGTTCTAGTGCTTTAAAGTTCTGACTGTGCTCTTTTTGGTCTGCTTCTGATGATTGTTTATTGACTTGACAAGAAAGAAATTCATTTTGAGCTTTTAATCACTGATGCTATTTCTCCTGATCACATCATCAATCAATAATGAGGAGAAAGGGGGAGGGGAGAGAAAGAGAGAGAGAGAGAGAGAGAGAGAGAGAGAGAGAGAGAGAGAGAGAGAGAGAGAGAGAGAGAGAGAGAGAGAGAGAGAGAGAGAGAGAGAAGACAGACAGACAGACAGACAGACAGACAGACAGACAGACAGACAGACAGACAGACAGACAGACAGACAGAGACAGAGACAGACAGACATACAGACACAGGCAGAGAGACAGAGACAGAGAGACAGAGAAAGTTTTTGGGTGTGCATGCACTCTCTCAAGTGTTTTATGGTGAGGTATGGAGAATGGAGAATAAAAAAGAAGAAAGAAGAGAAGAGAGAGAGAGAGAAGAGAGAGAGAGAGAGAGAGAGAGAGAGAGAAGAGAGAGAAGAGAAGAGAGAAGAGGAAGAGAAGAGAGAGAGAGAGAGAGAGAGAACTCGAACTCGAACTCGAACTCGAACTCGAAAACTTATTCACAAAAAGGCCATTGGCCCATACATGAAGGGGGTTGCCAAACTGCTTTGGTATTTTGTTGTTGGATTAAGACAACAGTAATAACAACAAAAGGACTTATTATACAGCAGCAACATCAGTTACAAAGATATGACTTACGATAATAAAGTATCTCTTATTTTGAAAGCTTTACACAAATATAAAGTGAGGCTGCGCACAACTTCAGGCTGACTTGACGCCATAAGTAAACAGAGTCTAAAAGAATTAGCCTGCCTACTATTTTTTACAGGGATGTAACTCTGCCTAACAACCTCTAACACTGGACAACATAACACAAAATGTACTTCATCTTCAGGTGCTTGCTTACATAATGGGCATAGTAACCTAGTGTCATCAACATTATATCCTCTGTATCTGAATTTATGAACATTTATATCTGATACACCAAGTCTAAATTTAGACATAATTCTTTTCAAATGAATGTCCATATCAAGCTTGAGATAAGGTTTAATATCATGAGTACTTATAAATTGTCTATACATTTGATATCTTTCACTGGTTTGTATATGGTCATTCCATTGTTGCCACCTGCAGTCAATCAGTCTTTGCCTGAAAGCGTTTATAAATTCTCTACAATTTCCAACACCTTGATTAAGCCAAGCAAATCCAAAACCGAGTTCACATAAACAGGTACGTATTTGTGTAGCCCAGTTGTTTTTCCCTTTGAGGTCTAGATCGTAAAGCATCTTGTAAGACTTAAAAGGTAACCTATTCTCATCCATATATAGAATCTTAATCCAGTATCTAATACATCTTACAGCAGCATTAACGGAGAGAGGATATCTATTAGTTTCACTATACACAAGGTCATTGGGCGTACGTCTATCTAAGCCTAGAAACTGTTTTAAAGCAAAGAGGTGCACCGATTCACAATGTGTTGCAGCTGCATCCAAACCCCATATTTCTGCACCATATAACACAGTGGGTTGTATTTGGGCATCAAATATCTTAATGAACAAATCAAAGGAGTTATTATTCAATATTCGTAATTTTCTCAAAACCAATAACAAACTTCGTTTACCTCGACTTGCCAGATCTTTACATGCAGTTGTGAAACTAAGCTTTGTAGAAAAACAGATTCCTAAGTATTTATATACATTAATCACTGGCATGACTTTTCCATTGTACAACCATTTTTCATGAGCAGCTAAATGACCACCTTTTCTGAATACAACGATATTGCTCTTATTCAGATTAACCTTAAGATCAAGTGCCACTGCAGCACTGCTCAAGTTATTTAACTGCTTTTGTAAGCCAACAACTGTTTCAGATAGTAGGATAACATCATCAGCAAGTAGAAGAATAGATAATTCTGTGGCATCTTGGGGGAAAGTGGCACCATGTTTACCATTATTGATGACTTCTCTGGCTAACTCGTTAATAAAAACCGAAAACTGTAAAGGGCTACATACATCACCCTGTTTAACACCAGTGGTACAGTATATTATATCAGTCAGTTTAGTACCACATCTTATTCTGCTTCTGACATTCTGATACATGGCTCTCAAACATCGTAATAATTTACCCTTCACACCATTTTTCAGGAGAATAGGCCACAACAAGTTTCTATTAACAGAATCAAATGCCTTTTCAAAATCAATAAATGCCACATAGAGCTTACGGTTAAGAGCAAACTGTTTCTGTACAAACGCAAGCAGAGTAAACATATGATCTATAGTGGAATATCCTCTCTTAAAACCAGCTTGGTGTTCACCTGTAATATCATTTTTCCTAACCCATTCCTGTAATCTATTATTAATGATAGTACTATACAACTTACTACTTATATCACTAAGAGAAATTCCCCTATAGTTATTAGGGTTATCAACATCGCCCTTTTTGTGTAATGTTAGGATTATAGATTCAGTCCAATTATCTGGGAAAAGGCCATCCTCAAAGATTTTGTTGAATAATTTTAGAAGGAAAAGCACAACATCTTCACCTCCATTTTTCAGCAATTCTCCGATGATTTGATCAGGACCTGCTGCTTTATCATTTTTTAGTTTTCTAAGTGCCCAATATATTTCACCTTTAGATATTGGACGATCAAAATCTTCCTCACTTTCATCATAGTCAACATTAGTATTCATGGAGTTGTCTGATGAGTCTTTCTCCAACAGGGTTTTGAAATGTTGAAACCAACTGTCAACTGATATATTATTCTTAGGTTGACTATTTCTAAATGATGCCTTCTTAACACTTTTCCAGAACTGGACTTGAGAAGAGATTGAAGACACCATGTCTGCAAGTAATGTCATATTATACTGTTTCCTTTTCCTTTCTAGCATGTATTTATATTCCCTTCTTAAAACACAGTACAAGTTTCTGTCTTCGTTCTTTAACGTTTTCCGGTAAGTCTTTAATAATTTTCTTACCCTGCACTTCATACTTTTACATTCATTATCAAACCATGTTGCATTTGATAAACCTTTTTTTACATGTACCTGTTTCTTCATACATTCAGCACTGGACTTTACACAACTATTGAACAAATCTAGAGCTTCATTAATATTCTCATCAATCATCTGTAAGGCATTTGAAAAAGTTACATGCATGTCTTCCTCACAAAGATTATCTTTATAAGCTGAGAGTTTGTTTTCATCCCACACAAACTTTTCCACAACAGATGGCTCTTCGGCTATTACATAAGTTTTATACAATGGATTAATATGTAATTCCACAGGAAGGTGATCTGAATCAGAACGTTCAGCAACAAACAAACGACATGAGACAAAAATCTGAGAGAACAAATCATCTGACACTAAAAAATAATCATTAACACTGCATCCTCCATCAGAAATGTACGTATAGCGTCCCTGCTGATCACCATTACATACACCATTCAGAATTTGTAAACTAAATGTAGTACACATATTCAATAATAATTTACCATAATTATTTATAACAGAATCTTCAGAATAACGATTACCACTAAGAGACATGCTTTTGCTTTGGAGCTCTGAGATAAAATCATCTGCCACATGATGGCAAGAAAAGTTTGATGTCCTACTGTTTAAATCTCCACACAATATTATATCAACTTCATCCAAAGCAACCACACAATCAGCTAAATATTCTTCCAACATAGCAATCCCACTATCATTATCAAACATGTTATAAAAAGGAGAGCCTTCAGGTGGGATATACACACATACAAGCAAAACATTTCTTGAAGTACACAATAAAGATTTGTCACAGAGAAAAGTACAAATGTTAGGGTATGGAACATCTAAATATTTTACAAGAGCAGATAACTCATTCTTAATCAAACAAACTACTCCCCCTGATCGTCTCCCTTGATGGCTAACTTTAGTTGCCGCCTTACAGAAGGCTTTATAGCCACTAAAAGCATCTGGCTGGATATTTTCCAAAAACGTTTCTGTCAGACAAATAAAATCAAAGCTACGCACATAAGATACAAAATCTCCATCGGCCAGTTTTGAAAATAATCCATTTACGTTCCAGGACAAAAATGAAAAAGTTTTATTTGCTTGATTTGTATTGCCACACTCTACTTTATCTACTACATCATCTAAACTCACATTTTCACTACTTCCACTAATATGACAAGACATCAAATTAATGCTATCAACTGTACCAAAATCATTATTTAAAGAGGACTCTTCATTTAACCTTCCCCATACGCTCTGGGTGTGTGTACACCCAGACCCCTATATTTTGCTCTGTAACTCAAAAACTATCAAACCTACAGCCTTGAAATTTCATGACTTTGTCAATAAACATCTGACCTACACTTCCACAAAAAATGGTTTGTTTGTGTTAATTAGAAATGCACTTAATTAGCATTTAAACTCCCAGTACGTCCTGGGTGTGTACACACCCATACGCTGAAAGAAGGGTTACTCATTACAACATCAGAATGACGTCACTACCTTGTGGCCTCCCTACATCTTGGTTGCTAGGACACCTGTCCTTGTACTGAGAATTTTTGCTCACTGCTAAGCTGTGGTGGTAGGCCCTACATGATAGTACTTTTGAGAGTTTGAGGCAAATTGTGTGTGTGCGTGTGCGTGTGTGCGCGCGCGCATGCGTGTGCGTGCAAATTGTGTGTGTGTGTGTGTGCGCGTGTCTGCATGCGTGTGCGTGCGTGGGTGCGCGAACGTGGGCACATGTATGTCTGACTGCATGCGTGCCTGTGTGCATGCATGCATGCATGCGTGCATACATGTGTCCAAGTCAAAGTCGGTCAAAGTCTATTTTTTATTTCTGGATGATTCATTGAATAAGCTTTGATTTTCTTTTTTGAAGTGGATGGCATGTGTGTGTGCATGTGCGTGTGTGTGTGCACATATCTTTGAATGTGTGTATGTATGCATGTGCATCTGTGCACATAATTATGATATTTTATTTTTATTTATTTATTTACTTTTTATAATGAGGATAATGGAATAAGCACGTTTGGGTTTTTTATGTCCAGTTCCCCATGCGTACGCAGTTTTGTAAATCTTGTCATCTGTTCCCACAGCACATGATTGCCTACTCTTATGAAAAGCGGAACAGGATCGTACATGTGTGCAAGATGTTCTTATGCAATTATTATTATTATTATTATTATTATTATTATTATTATTATTATTATAACAAATATTATTATTATAACAAATATTATTATTATTATTATTATTATTATTATTATTGACTATCAACTCAGTGGTAAACCAACGGCCATAAGACTGCAAATCTATGCAGGTGCACAGTAAAGTAACAAGCCCTTTTTTTTCTTTACGGATAGCTCCAGTGCATACGGGCATATTTTGAGTGCATACCTTTTATGCACCTCAAGTACTAGATCTTTTGTAGGAAGAGCACTCTCCCTTCTTACAAACCTTACACATAAAGGCAGACTCCCCTGTATGCAGATTAGGTTACTCAACATCCAGGATGTAGGCCTACAGTGGGCTCTTCAAGTCATGGGGTTGCTATGCAACCAGGATGTAGGGAAAGAGCTTAGTGATTCATGCAAGGCAAGGCAGAGGTTTAGTTCCTTTTCAGACAGCCTGGGTGTGTGTACACCCAGGAGATATGGGAGCGGGTTATGCCTTCACTAACGGTATGGGTGTATGTACACCCAGGAGATATGGGAGCGGGTTATGCCTTCACTAAAAGTATGGGTGTCTGCACACCCAGGAGATATGGGAGCGGGTTATGCCTTCAATAAAAGTATGGGTTGCTGTACACCCAGGAGGTACAGCGCGTCGAGGCCGAGGCGACGTACGGGGAAGGTTAAACATGGTCTAAAGCCAGATGACACATCATTATGTAGGGTTAGGTTTAGGGCTAGCCTACTGCCGTCTTTGTCTCCTCGCCCAGCAAAGCCAGGTCCCGTCTTGCTGGTTACAGCACAAAGCCCCCTCTTGCTGGTTACAGCACAAAGCTCCTTTGGAGTAGGTCTAGGTCTAGTCCTATCTAACTGAGACTTTACGCCCGGTGTAAGTTTACTTTTCCTACCCCCCTGTGAATTACCTCTACAGACAGATGTGTGTATGGGCCGGCCAACAAGCTATTTGTTTCTTTCGAGATCATTGAGGGTCACCTTTTCACCATCAATGATCAAATGATCAAAGATCATTCTCACATTCTTTCCTTCTGCTCGGACACTCTTCAAATATGGGGTCAGTTTGCGTCTAATTTCTCTAACAGCTTGGGAGAAATCATCGTCTACAAAAATCTTTGAGCCCTTCAGCCGAGTCTTTGCCTTCAGTATGCTAAGCTTATCTTGATAAAAACAACACCTAGCAATAATGGGAGAGCTGGGTTTAGAGTTTATCCTGTGCACTCTATCGAATTTCACATCTGCTACATCCATTTTTTCTGAGAGAAGACTTTTTACAATCCTCTCACAGTCAGCTCCAGTCTCATAAGCTCTCTTCTCTAAACCATGAAAAATGACATTATTTCGTCTGGACCTTCCTTCTAAATCATCAGATTTCTTTTCTAGTTTTTCAACCCTATCCATCAATTTTGTATTTGACTGTTTTAAGTCTTCATTTTC
>CM060328.1:31114847-31117347 GCA_030674155.1 Stramonita haemastoma | reverse complement strand
TCTTATTGCTATCCTTTCACACTGTTTCTTGTTATCCCTTTTCACTGTTTACACGTAGGAGGTGACGTGAGTGCTTTGATTAAGGGTAGACATGGGTCCAAAAGTGCCTCAAATCATATTTGTTTTTGTTTTTGTTTTAGAATAAAAAAATTGCTGGATAGATTTGTGAAGATCTCCTTGTGTGGATTGAAACAATTCAGGTGGGAAAAAATGTCTGTAGAAACAGGTTACTTCTACTTGTTATCGATAAAAAGGTTTAGGAGTTTGAAACATTTAGTTTTTGGCGGTCATATTGGATTGTTTCCGTGGCAACAGTGCAGAAAACTGAGTCATTATTGGATTTTTAGGCTTTCCAAGTGATGCCCTTTCATTATATGGCATAAACTTTAACATGGGCTTGTATAAAATAAAATTTCATCAGTTTCGACCCCCATGTCCCACCTCTTTTTTTTTTATTAGGAGGGGACTGGAGAAGGGGAGCTTCACCAATGGTGAAGTTTTGTGTACTTGACGGCTTGGACTTGTAATGAAGGTAGCTGTATTCCCACTATACCCAGTACCAAACAGCATACAAGAACTAAAGACACTATGATATGATAAGGTCATAAAAAATGCACTCATTCAGAAAACAAAACTCAGAAATCTCAATGAAATGATGAATTTGATTTTTTTTAAAAAAGCGCTGATAGATGAAGAGCAAACAAGAGAACATAATGAGATGAACAAGTGAAAAAAAAATCAATCGTCCATCATCTATCAATACGATAAGTCATATAAATGATATATTTTGATAAAAGGGAAAGAAAAAATATCTAATATCCTGAAGGGAGGGGGGCAAAAATACTACTAGTAACAAATTAAATAAAACATCCAAGATGTTTAACAAAAAAAGGCATAGCATTTTTTATGAACTGGACAATGATTTACACACACACACACACACACACCACACACATACACACACACACACACACACACACACACACACACACACACACACACACACACACACACACACAGAGGGAGAGAGAGAGAGAGAGAGAGAGAGAGAGAGAGAGAGAGAGAGAGAGAGAGAGAGAGAGAGAGAGAGAGAGAGAGAGAGAGACAGACAGACAGACAGACAGACAGACAGACAGACAGACAGACAGACAGACAGACAGACAGACAGACAGACAGACAGACACACACACACACACACACACACACACACACACACACACACACACACACACACACACAATCAGACACGGACACAGACAGACAGAGACACAGACAGACAGACAGACAGACAGACAGACACTGATACAGAGAGACACAGATACAGACAGACACAGAGACACAGACACAGACAAATAGACACAGACATACATAGATTCATACAGACAGACAGACAAACAGACATACAGACAGACAGAGGCAAAAACATGGAATCACTATTAGGATTATAACTAATGCTTTCGCGTGCAGAGGAATCTTTCCATTCTGAAAGCAGATATTCTTGCACAGCGTTCCACGTCCTTTCTTTCTTTCTTTTTTCTAGACCCCAAATCCTCAGAATCTCTTATTAAAGCATGTACAGAAAAGCGAGAGGCATCAAAACAAACAATACCCCTTCTCAACACATCCAGGGGAAAAGATTGTATTAAAAAAAAAAGAAAATAATTATCTAAGCTTGGAAATGAATCTGGGTGCTTATACCATACATACTTTTTTTTCTTCCCAGAAAAACCTATCAGCTTTGGTGATGGTGCATGTAGGCAAAAAAGAAAACCCACACACAAAACAACAATGACAAACCACCACCACCCCCACAAAAAAAATAACAAGAAAAAATAGGTACACACAGATGTAAAACAGAAAGAAAATGAAGATTCTATTTCAGGATCTAGTCTAATACCTTGTGTTTAATCACCCCTTTCCCCACTGCTTTATCTACTTTTACTATTTTATTAGGGGTGTGTGTGTGTGTGTGGAGAGAGAGAGAGAGAGAGAGAGAGAGAGAGAGAGAGAGAGAGAGAGAGAGAGAGAGAGAGAGAGAGAGAGAGAGAAGAGAGAGAGAGAGAGAGAGAGAGAGAGAACGTGTATGTCCTCTTTTTTCTCTGTGTTAGTACAGCTTTATAGTAGTTTATACGAAAGTAAGCAATGCCCCGTTTGTAAAGATCAAATAGATAATGAAGAACACTTTTTACTGAATTGTTCTGTCTATAAAGATTTGAGAAATGAATTTCTTAAGGATTCCAAAAGACTTTCTTTCCCTGTGCTACTCAAAGCTACTGTACCTACTGATAGATATAATTTATCACGATTTATTTTCCATGCAACCAACAGAAGAAATAAGATAACTTTCTTGAAATTGATTCCTGTATTGATAAATACTACATCTTAAACATTGTTGATTAGGATGGGTGTGATTTGTTTTATGATAACCATTTAACTCTCTTAGTTCCGAACTGGGATTTGCCAGGATCCACCCCCCCCCCCCCCCCCAAGCCCCGAATCC
>CM060328.1:31113394-31114747 GCA_030674155.1 Stramonita haemastoma | reverse complement strand
CAGCAAATTCCCCTTAAACTCACACAAAAATATTTTAAAACCCCTGTGCGTACCAGTATGCCCCCCATCCATACACTCACACACACTCGTGCGCGGCGCACACAACCCTGCACACACACACCACTCACCTACCACACAAACACCACACACACACCAAACAAAAAACACACACACAAACAACACATACACCCACAACAACACACACACAACCAACACACACCCCACACACACACACACCCCACACACAAAACCCCCTTTAAAAAACACTGCCACACGCGCAAAACACTTCAACAAAAACATTTTTTAAAAATTAAACCAGGGTGTTATAAATGACTATAAAAAGCCAAATATCAATAAATCATACTTTCTATTGAGATATTAAAAACAGTAAAAAATAGTAGCACATCACACATTTGTATGACAAATAAAATTTTCCCAAACATGTTAATGATAAAAAAGGGAAGACATTTAAAAAAAAAAAAAGTAGCCTATCCCATGTTCAAATATCTCGACCCTTTCTACCTGAGCTTTTTTATCTTCCTTGCCCCCCCCCCCTTCCCCTTTCTTCTACCCATTGTTTTCCTCTTCTCTGTCTCGTCTCGTCTCCCTCAACTTTTTAAAATCATTTGCAAAGTTGTATTAAGAGAGGGGAAGAGAAGAGAGGAGAGAGAGGAGAAGAGAGAGAGACGAGAGAGACAAGGAGACAAGACGACAAGACAGACAGAGAAACAGAGACAACAGAGACAGACAGAGACAGCAGAGAGAGAGAGAGGGGGGGGGGGGGGGGGGGGGGGGGGGGGGCAGACAGACAGACAAAATGGGCCCGACAGGCGCGGGGCAGGCATGCAAAAAGTCAAAGAGATCAACAGACAGACAGACAAACAACAGACAACAGACAGACGAAGAAGTCAAATTTTGAAGGGTGTATTCACAAAGGGGCCCATTTCCCCAAACCATGAGGGGGAGATTGCTACCTACATAAACGTTTGGACTAAAGAAAGGAAAAATAAGCAATATCAAAAGTAGCGAACAAACTAAAACTGTAACAAAAAAATAAGAGACATGGGGAGCGAAGAGGATTTATTGATTGATTGATTGATGATTGTTGATTATTGATTGATTGATTGATTCTTTTATTCCTTTATATCGAGGATAATGGGATAAGCACTCTTGTGCTTTTTTACATCCAGTCCCCGTGTGTATGCGTTTTGTAAATGTAATCTGTTCCCCCCGGCACACGATGGCCTACTCTTACGAAAAGCGGAACAGGATTTAACGTGTGCGCAAGATGTTCTGCGTGCGTTCGCACACGGGGCCTCGGTTTAAAGTCTCATCCGAAGGACTGAGAGAGAG
>CM060328.1:31093394-31100894 GCA_030674155.1 Stramonita haemastoma | reverse complement strand
CTCTCTCTCTCTCTCTCTCTCTCTCTCTCTCTCTCTCTCTCTCTCCTCTCTCTCTCTCTCTCTCTCTCTCCCCCTCTCTCTCTCTCTTTCTCTCTGACCCCATTACTCATACATAGACTTGCCTACCCCCCAAAGCTGGGGTCCCAAACCAGCCATTGATCGATGGATGTTTAAAGACCAGAACAGCAGAACGGCTGGTGGACAGATCATTCTGGAACTGCTTTCTGTCCTGGCTACCGATTTTCTGCAGATGCACATGCAATCAGATGGGCACGGGATAGCCTAGCAGACAGAACATTGCGCTCGCCATTTGACGCTCCGGGTTCGATTCCGGTTCGAGGTTTTTTTTTTCCCTGTCCCTAAATTTTAATAGAAATTTAATTAAGCAGCGTCGAGCGTGGTTGCCAATTGGATGGGTGACCGTTTGTGCCCCTTGGCTACAGTACAGTTCCTCTGGCTCACCCAGTTGTAAATGAGTACCTGCCCTCTTTAGGGCCAGGGAAGGTAAAGCAGCGAGGAAGAGGAGATGGGCGCCGCCCTCAACATGCTGACCCCTAGAGAAGCTGTCTTTGATGCCTCGCTCCCCTATGACCACACAGGTTATGGGACACCTTTACCTTTATCTTTTTATACTTGAAGAAAAGGAAAAATTTTACCCACAACTCACGTCTTGATGGCAGCCAAGCAAGGAAAGCCATGAGAGAGAGAGAGAGAGAGAGAGAGAGAGAGAGAGAGAGAGAGAGAGAGAGAGAGAGAGAGAGAGAGAGAGAGAGAGAGAGAGAGAGAGAGAGAGAGAGAGAGAGAGAGAGAGAAATACAGTCCCACACAAAGAAAGACTAAGACAAAACTTCAGATGATAACAACGACAGAACCAATCAGACAGAGTTCTACCTAGGTGCATTTTTGGTGTCCAGGAGTATTACTGTCTTCAAACCCGTGCTGTGGTGTCAGTAAATGGCCTTCATGTCCTTAACTGGATTGAGACCTTCAACTGTGCCAAACCTGCATGCTCCAAACATAAAATATATCATTTTCAAACTACTTCACATATAGTTTATTAGCAATACACATGAAAGCACAACGCCAAAATAATAGCGATGAAAGATGTTAGATACAAAAAAGCTCAGTGGTAAATGCAAAGCATAAAAGGAACATTACCTAACTTTCCCTAAGAAATGCATTGGTTAATTAATTCGATTCGATTCACGCTCACAAATACAATAGGAATACTTGGAACTGTTTGTCTTGCAATTTGCAGCCTGTGGATTGACAGTCCAATTGGTGAAGGAAAGGTAAAGGTCAGTTTCCATAGGACGTTTCTAGACCCAGTGAGGAGTTTTTATATCCCTTGAGCCTGTGCACTTTAGGACAACAAGCAGTTTGGGACACAGGGCCAGCCTCCAAAATAAGCTTCTGTTCTCTTGTTCTTCATTCTTTTCCCCCTCCTTTTCTTTCTCCCTCCTCTCCGATCCTCTCTGTTTCTGTCTGTCTGTCTCTGTCTGTCTATCTGTATGTCTCTGTCTCTCTGTCTCTGTCTCCCTCTCTCTCTATCTCTCCCTCTCTCTCTCTCTTTCTTTCTTTCTCTCTCTGTCTCTGTCTGTCTGTCTGTCTCTCTCTCTCTCTGTCTCCCTGTCTTTGTCTGTCTTTCTGTCTCTGTCTCTCTCTCTGTCTGTCTCTCTGTCTGTCTGTCTGTCTCTGTCTCTGTCTCTGTCTCTGTCTGTCTGTCTGTCTCCCCCCCCCCCTCTTCTCTCTCTCTCTCTCTCTCTCTCTCTCTCTCTCTCCTCTCTCTCTCTCTCTCTCTCTCTCTCTCTCTTCTAAACACATTCTGGCTATGTCATTTCACACTGACTTTCACTGTACGCAGACAAAGTTTCCCCACTTTTGCCCCATTCCCCTAAAACCAAATTGACCACTTTTCTTGTTACGTTTTCTCTTACCAAAATGCAGACCAATTTTTCGGTACTTTTTCTACTATCAAAACTGTTGTGAAAGTTACCCTTCCTTCCTCGTTATCTAAATGAGGCTGACAACTTTACCCTGTCTTCTTATCTTCATGCTGTAAGCAAAGTTATCTCTTACACACTTTTTTGAGTATTGTATGCTTCTAGGGAGGGGGATGTTGGATAGTGTAGTGCTCCAAGCATTGTGTTTACGATCTGACTGAAGTATTAAGGCATCATTTTGTTTTCTTTTTTCCTTTAAAGGCATGTTTAGAAACAACCACATCCTCCTCATTCTAACTTACTATTGCGAAGCAAAGTTCATCAATTTCTAAGTGTGGAACTTCCTGGTGTCTACTATGTTGAGTATTTTCTAGTTCCGTTAACTGTCTACTGTTTAGACAGTTAGTGTCTGTGTTAAGAGGGACCGGCTATCTTAGTGGTCAGATCACTCACTTTCGCCAAGATAACATTAAGCAGCATTAAGCGTAGTTACCTTTTGGATGGGTGACCGTTTGCGCGCCTTGGCTTCAGTACAGTCCCCCTGTTTATTCAGCTATTAATGGGTACCTCCCTCTCTAGGTTCAGGGAGGGTAAAGCAGCGAGGGAGAGGAGATGGGCGCCGCCCTCAATATGCTGGCCCCTAGATAAGCTGAGGTCTCTGACGCCTCGCTCCCATACGGCCACATAGGTTATGGGACATCTTTACTTAAAATGTATCCATGCGTGCTTGTGCATGAGCGTGCGTAGTTGCGTGCATGTTTATGTGTGTGCTTGTGTATGTGTGTGTGTTTATGTGTGTGTGCGTGTGTGTTTGTGTGTGTGTGTGTATGTGTGTGTGAGTGAGTGAGTGAGTGAGTGAGTGAGTGAGTGAGTGAGAGTGTGTGTGTGTGTGTGAGAGAGGAGAGAGAGAGAGAGAGAGAGAGAGAGAGAGAGAGAGAGAGAGAGAGAGAGAGAGAGAGAGAGAGAGAGAGAGAGAGAGAGAGAGAGAGAGAGAGAGAGAGGAGGAGTTTTCTGTGTGTGTGTGTGTTTGTATGTGTATGTGTGCGTGCATGTGTGCGTTCGTTTGTGTGTGTGTGCGTGCGTGCGTACACATAAACACACACACACACACACACACACACACACACACACACACACACACACACACACTCTCTCCTCTCTCTCTCTCTCCCCTCTCTCTCTCTCTCTCTCTCTCTCTCCCATCCTCTCTCTCCCCCCCCCATCCCTCTCTCCCCCCCCCTCTCCATCTCTCGCTCCCTGGAGGTGCTTTGTGATTTTAGACAAGCTTCCCACTGCCAAAATGCCTGTGACAACGATTGCTGACATAGGCTATGGGATAAGAGGAGACAGTACGGTTCCGTGTCAGAAGCAGATTTAACATATCAACAAAGAAAAGATGACGAAAAGGAGAGCGAGAAAAAAGAAATCATGAAGTAAACTCATTTCCTCTTGTCATCATTCCTTCTCATTCACTTTCCCTCGCCCTTTCTTCCCCATTCCCTAATCTACCCCTTCCCCCTCCCCTCCACTCTCTTCCCCAGTTCTCTGCACATCAATACTGCATTTTACGCCGGGATAATGATGTTAGCTGGTCGTCTCCGCAACAAGACTGCTACGGCTGGACCTGTTGCTTGTAGCACTCACTCCCTTGATGGCTCTCGCTTTACGGGAAGAAATGCTCGATTAGACGGGTGAATGGATGAATGGATCGATTCTTTGATGAACTGAGTGAGTGAGTGGATGTGAGAAAGAAAAGCCATAATCACCCAGCCATCAATTATGCACGTTTAAGATCCTGTACTTCATGTCAGCGTTTGGTGGGTTACGGAAACAGAAACGTATCCAGCGCAGCATGCCACCTATACAATGTACAGGGAGGGGTTAAACGACTGACAGACTGATGGACGGACTATAGGACAGAAGCTATAGCTTAGTGGTTCAGACCGTTTTGATTTCACTCCTGTGGGTCCATGAAGTCCTGGGTTCGAATTCCGATGGCGTCCTCTGGTGATTGAAAGGTAGGTTTTTTTTGTGTGTTTTTTTTTATACAATTTTCCTGGTCAAGATCAAGTGCATACTTGCCAGTGCCTTTATTCCTTGTTTTATGCCTCATCTTCTGTAATGTTCTTATCCCTGCTGTTCCCACGCCGATTGTTTCAATCTTCCCGCCACAGCCATACCCCAGGTTTGCTATGTCTCATCCTCAGGATGGGAAGTCTACCGGGAGCTCATCAATATTAGATCACCCTGGGGCCACCAGTCAGAGGGGCCCTTCACTGCTGCTGGGTCACTTTGGTGGTGTTCAGTGGTGCCTGTCTGAGCTGATATACGCAGGACACCGCCTACTAAGCCCCCTACTAACGACAGTATTTGCTCAGTCGCGGAGCCAGATTGAGTGACACGCCCACCCGAGGTGGCGACCACCACAACGTCCCTCCAACGACTGCCCTCCTCGAACCTCCAACCTCAAAGATTTTTACACAAACTCACCACAGGCACAGAAGCGGATTGGAAAACCAAACCTGAGGTCACCGTGAGACCAGAGCAGCCGGGACCACGGAATCAGAGGCAATTTGTTTTTCATTTGAATACTAATCAGTGAGAATGAGGATGATACAATGCTGCTGCTATGGAAGTGCATGTGCCTTGAAACTACTTGACAGGGCTGTACTCTACGCTTACTATCATAATTTATCCCGGTGTCAACTGGGCCTGAGAACTACAGACACCTGCAGCGTTGGTCAGGTAATTTGAGCAACACTCTCAAACCCGCATCGTAAAGTGGATGAAACTCGACTGTGTGTTTCCAGTCTTCCCATTGAGCCCACAGCACGTTCGCTTTGGATAGGAGCCGGCTGGAGCCTGAAAAATTCCTAGGACTCTTATGGGAATCAAACCCACGACCTTTCCAGTCCGGAATCCAAGCCAGCGAGAACAGAGAGAGAGAGAGAGAGAGAGAGAGAGAGAGAGAGAGAGAGAGAGAGAGAGAGAGAGAGAGAGAGAGAGAGAGAGAGAGAGAGAGAGAGAGAGGAGAGAGAGAGGAGAGAACTCGAACTCGAACTCGAAAGGTTTATTCATGAAAAAAGGCCATTGGCCCATACATGAAGGGGGTTGCCGAATAACGATAACGATAATTGCTTTAAGCTGACACACGACGCTACTCCAAGCCATGGAAACCACAGCATTGATTAGTAATGTACATCGAGACACGAAACACTTTACTGTCCAGATATGTTACGGCATTCTGAGCCTTTCTTTCGTCCAGTCTTTGTCACACTACACACCCTTAGGTCTAGGCTAGGCCTAGCCAAGAAACCGCTGTAATAGTTCTCTAAGTGTCGCTAAGTCCCTTGAAGCACAGGATAGGGTCTCCGTGTGTAGTGTGTTCTGGATTCGCTTCCCATTCCGCAAGTTGGCGAGTTTGACACGTTCCTCTTTTAGCATGTTTTTCTCTTGCTGTTTGACAGACCAGTACACACATACTGGCTCAGTGTCTGGTTGGCATGCGCACTGGATCACAATGTCGTCTGACTCACACGTCACAATATCTTCACCGTCTGAATGATGTAGCACGGATTTTCTAAAGTGTGTATTTCTTTGTCTGTCTCTTAGCCTTTTCTGTAGGGATCTATCAGTTAGAGTAGCCACGTACTGTTTGACATTTCTTGTGTCGAATGCACCAACAATATTATCATCGTTCACCTCAGGCTGCAAAACACACATATCAGCACAGTCACTACAATCAGACATACAGGGAGGTTCTAAATCAACCGATGAAAGCAACTTAACTGATGTTTTTGTGTTGATGTCCTGTGTGTGTGTTGTTGGTAGGTGTATTCCATGTGTATCTACACATGCTGTATTCCCCTGTTCTACTCCACTGTCAGGCAGACTCGAGGCACTGAGGACACAGTCACTTTCACACACAACACTTGCCTGCTTCTCTTTATGCTTTCGAGAGCGCTCAACATCTCGTCGTCTTTGAGAAAACGATTTTTTCCTGTAGTACTGTGCTTGTGTGCTGCGATTCACTGTTGGATCCACCATGTTGGTTGACACTGTTGTGTCCACTGGTTTCAGTCGCAAGACAAAAACCACGCTGTCCCCTTCTCCTGCCACTTTCCAGCTGGAAACTGCATTGTCAGTCAGCAGGGCGCCTAAGGTCCTCTCCACAGCTGCTGGAAGTCCAGTAACTGGCATTTTTGACTGAATTTCTAGTTTTACTGCTGCTCACAGAAAATGTACGCCCTGTCCGCTTCACTTCTCGTGACCGCCCCCGAGAGAGAGAGAGAGAGAGAGAGAGAGAGAGAGAGAGAGAGAGAGAGAGAGAGAGAGAGAGAGAGAGAGAGAGAGAGAGAGAGAGAGAGAGAGAGAGAGAGAGAAACTCGAAACTCGAAACTCGAATTTAATTGTAAGACCACCGGCCTGTATACAAGGGGGTACATTAACCGAAGAAACTAAAAGCAAAACATTGAACAAACAACAGAATTTTGGCATTGTCATGAAATAATTTCCAAAGAGACATAAACTACATCAACTTTTTGTACACCAATTGTACCTAACTGAGTTCTCTGGCTTTCAGAGCATAAAATATATACATACCCAAATGTCTCAACTGACAAACATTTTCACTATTCAGAATAGTTTGGAGGCAATGTTCATTATCATTTGTGAAGTATTTGGATAGGTATTTCTCCCTCAAGTCTGTAAACTTTGAACATTCAAACAGAAAATGGATTTCAGTTTCAATTTTGTCACAAAAAGGGCACTTTTTAGATTTATCATTGTATCTGTTATTCACGTTTAAATCACCGACTCCAAGTCGAAACTTGACCAGTGCATGTTTGAATTTACCTATGGTGATAGCAGTAAGATATTTTTCAGGCTGTAACAGTGATTTAAATGACCTATACGTTTCGAATCTGTCACTTTCTGACAGTTTTGCATGCCAATCTTGATGAAAGCAATCAATCATACGTTGCTTTAATTCTTTTAGAAAAACCTTCTCATTTCCCACCCCACCATTTACCCACACTTCAGAGAAACCAAAAAGATCAAGACATCTTTTGATACAATATGGCCAGTTATTTACATCTGAATGTCTTTCGGTGAGTTCTGGGATCTTGTTTGCAGTCATCAAATATGCCTGTTTTTGGAAATCTGCATAAAGACATATTTTGAAGTTTAAACCAGTACGCAATAGATCTTATGGTGCTATCAATATACATAGGATAACGTCCTGTCTCCCCATAGATCATTGTGTTAGGAGTTTTGGGGTAAACGTTTAACAAACGTTTGCAAGCAAATAAATGTACCGATTCTATACAGTGAAATTTTGTAAACCCCCAAAGCTCCGAAGCATATAACAACATAGGTTTGACTTGGGCATCGAACAACTTAAAAAACACAAACATATCCATGTTGCCCAAAGCCCACATCGTTTTCAAAATCTCAAAAACTTTATGTTTTGCACGCCTAGCATACTCTTCCAGTGCTGTGTCAAAAGATACTTTAGTTGTAAGAGTAAAACCAAGATACTTGTACCTGTTAACAACTT
>CM060328.1:31085894-31088394 GCA_030674155.1 Stramonita haemastoma | reverse complement strand
AGAGTCGTCCTTAGATATCGACTAAGAAGTATGCAGACCAATATACCGAAGTAATAGTACTAAACTACTCATGCATTGCAAAGTTGTTTTTTTTAAAGAACAGAAAGAAAATGGATCTAACCTCAACAACTACCATGTAGTTATTGTTATCATTTATTCATCTATCCCCGAACTTGAAATGCGACTGCCTTAATGTTGGGGAATATGGTCGCATACGCAAAAATCTCACCATTGTCGAACTTCAATACTCTGGCCTAGGAACTGGAAAGAACTGAGGTATCTATTTATGCTTCAATCTATCCATTCATTTGGTTGGTTGTTTTTTAGTTGGTTAGTTTGCTACTAACTTTCTTCCTGGCTTCCTTTCTTCCTGGCTTCCTTTCTTCCTCACTGTACTTACTTACTTACTTACTTACTTACTTACTTACTTACTTACTTACTTACTTACTTACTTACTTACTTACTTACTTACTTACCTACTTACTTGCTTGCTTACTTACTTGCTTGCTTACTTACTTACTTACTTACTTACTTACTTACTTACTTACTTACTTGCTTACTTACTTACTTGCTTACTTACTTACTTGCTTACTTACTTACTTGCTTACTTACTTGCTTACGTTCTTATTTAGTTTCTTACTTTACTGTGTTCCTTTCTTACTTACGTATTTATTTATTTACTTACGCGCTTACTTACTTATTTACTTACTTGCTTCCTTCTCTCACACCTTCCTTCCATCCTTCCTTCCTTCTTTCTTATCTTCCTTCCTTCCTTCCTTCCTTCCTTCCTTCCTTCCTTCCTTCCTTCCTTACTTACTTACTTACTTACTTACTTGGTTGCTTATCGACTTCGTTTTTTCCTTACTTGTTTACTCTTATTTCTCACTTCCTTACTTATTGACTTCCTTGCTTCCTTCCTACCTCCCTTCCTTTCTTCCTTCCTCCCTCCCTTCCTTCCTTCCTTCCTTCCTTCCTTCCTTCCTTCCTTCCTTCCTTCCTCCCTTCCTCCCTTCCTTCTTTCCTCCCTCCCTCCCCCTCCCTTCCTTTCTGCCTTCCTTCCTTCCTTCCTTCCTTCCTTCCTTCCTTCCTTCCTTCCTTCCTTCCTCCCTCCCCTCCCTTCCTTTCTGCCTTCCTTCCTTCCTCCCTCCATCCCCCTCCCTTCCTTTCTGCCTTCCTTCCTTCCTTCCTTCCTTCCTTCCTTCCTTCCTTCCTTCCTTCCTTCCTTCCTTCCTTCCTTCCTTCCTCCCTCCCTCCCTCCCCCTCCCTTCCTTTCTGCCTTCCTTCCTTCCTTCCTTCCTTCCTTCCTTCCTTTCTTCCTTTCTTCCTTCTTATTTTCTACATGTTTTTAATCAATTACTGAATTATTTCGTTTAAAACAAAGGGAAATACTCTGCAGGTCGACTGGTCCTCAGAAAGAAAAAATCTGAGCACATTGCTCCTCTCTTGCAATCTCTCCACTGACTGCCTGTGTCACAGAGAGTAAACTATAAGATCAGTACTCTCTGTTACAAATGTCTCCACAAAACAGCACCCTCTTACCTCTGTGAATGTCTTCACCTGTACACACCTTCTCGTTCCCTCCGCTCGGCTGCAGATACCTTATCCTTAAAAATACCTAGATTCAACCTATCAACCGTTGGCCGCCGCTCTTTCTCTATTTCTGGTCCATCAATCTGGAATGACCTCCCTCTCTCCCTTCGGCAAAAGCCTACATATGATACTTTTAAATCCAACCTCAAGACACACTTGTTTCAAACCTAAGATGTTTGCCTTCTGTTTTCATTTCCTATTAATGTCCCTGCCTTCAACATTTGAAATTCCCTTCACCCTGCTTAAATTTATAGCCTCTATAAGTGTGTGTGTGTGTGTGTGTGTGTGTGTGTGGTGTGTGTGTGTGTGTGTGTGTGTGTGTGTGTGTGTGTGTGTGTGTGCGTGTGAGTGTGCTTTCGAATTTGCTAGAATTATTCGTTGTCATTGGTTGCTTGTTTGTTGTGAGGGTCGAGTGCAAGCGCTTTGATTTGTTTTTACAAGATATAGCGCTGTATATATTCCATGTATTATTATTATTATTATTATAAATAGACAAAGATCTGGAAAATAGGCGAGCAGAAGGAAAAATGAAATACTAGATAACAATGCTTTAAAGAAAGATTGATCCAATCACTTCTCATCTCCGGTGACTATAGTACTAATTTTAATTGTGTACAATGTTACTTTTGCAGTTGCTCCAGATTTGACAGTTGGGTTGTTGATGGTCAGTGACTGGGTTTCACATTGTGTTTGATTGGATTCTTCAATAGGTCTCGTGTGTGAAACAGGATCTTTAAAACATCTCTAAAATGGTAAAGGTAAAAGTGTTCCAATAACCTGTGTGGTCGTAGGGGAGCAAGGCGTCAGAGACCTCAGCTTCTCTAGGGGCCAGCATGTTGAGGGCCATGCCCATCTCCTCTCCCTCGCTGCTTTACCTTCCCTGATCCTGAAGAGGGCATGTACCCATTTA
>CM060328.1:31080352-31085794 GCA_030674155.1 Stramonita haemastoma | reverse complement strand
GAGGGGGGGGGGGAGGGAGACGACAGACAACACGCGCACATAACACAGACAAAGAGAAAAACAACAGACAGACAGACAGACAGACAGAAAGACAGACTCAAAGTCTTCAATTTTCAAAGTCTTTTATTTTGGGATAATGAATAAGATCATGTGTTTTTTTGTATATCCTGTCCCTTAGACGTGAAAGACAGACAGACAGATAGAGACAGAGACAGAGATAGAACGATAAAGATTGTGTGGCATTTGACTGCTTATCGGTTTTTTTTTTTTTTTTTTTAAAATAATATCATTTCAGAATAAAGATTATGGGTTTTTTTTTTTAACAAATTGTAAGGTTTTGTTTCCTTTTTTTGTTTGTCTTTTTTGCGGGTTGTCTGTCTGTTTGTCTTCTGTTGTTGTCTGTCGTCGTTTGTCTTCTCTGTTGTCTCGTCTGTCTGTCTGTCTGTTGTCTGTCTGCGTCTGTCTGTCTCCTCTCTCTCTCTTCTCTCTTTTCTCTCCCTCTCTCTCTCTCTCTCTCTCTTTTTCTCTCTTTTTGTTAGCCCCTTGGTTTCCGGGACTGGAAAGGTCGGGGGTTCGATTCCCAAAAGGGTCTAGGGGATTTTTCAGGCTCCAACCGGCTCCTACCCAAAGCGATTGCTGTGGGCTCAAGGGGAAGACGGGAATACACAGTGGGGTTTCATGCACTTTCGGATGCGAGTTTGAGAGTGTTGCTCAAATTTCCTGACCAACGCGCAGGTGTCTGTATCTCTCGGGCCGGTTCACGCCAGGATACATTATAATAGTAAGCTTAGAGTACAACCCTGTCAAGTAGTCTCAAGGCAAATGCACTTCCATAGCAGCATCATTATATCATCCTCATTCTCATCGAAAAATGCTTCTGATTCCGTGGCCCTGGCTGCTCTGGTCTCATAGTGACCTCAGGTTTGGTTTTCCCATACGCTTTTGTGCCCATTGTGAGTTTGTGTCAAAATCTTTTGGTTGGAGGTTCGAGGAGGGCAGTCGTTGGAGGGACGTTGTGGTGGTCGCCACCTCGGGTGGGTGTCTCACTCAGTCTGGCTCCGCGACTTAGCTAATACTGTCGTTAGTAGGGGCTTAGTAGGTGCTGTCCTGCGTATGTTAGATCAGAACAGGCACCACTGAACACAACAAAGTGACCCAGCAGCAGTGCAGGGCCCCTCCGGCTGGTGGCCCCACGGCGACCTAATATTGATGCGCTCCCGGTAGACTTCCGATCCTGAGTTTGAGACATAGCGATCCTGGGTAATGGCTGTGGCGGGAAGATTGAAACGAGCGGCGTGGGAACAGCAGGGATAAGAACGTCACAGAAGATGAAACATCAAAAAAACAAAACAAAGGCACTGGCATGTATGCACTTGATCTTGATCAGGAAGATTGTAAAAAAAAAAATCCCCACCTTAAAATCACCAGACGACGCCATCGAGATTCGAACCCAGGACTTCATGGACACACAGGATTGAAGTCAAAACGGTCTTAACCACTCTGCTATAGCTTCTGTCCTAGTGTCCGTCCATCAGTCTGTCAGTCGTTTAACCCTTCCTTGTCCATTGTATAGATGGCATGCTGCGCTGGATACGTTTCTGTTTCCGTAACCCACCAAACGCTGACAGGAAGTACAGGATCTTAAACGTGCATAATTGATGGCTGGGTGATTATGGCTTTTCTTTCTCACATCCACTCACTCACTCAGTTCATCAAAGAATCGATCCATTCATCCATTCACCCGTCTAATCGAGCATTTCTTCCCGTAAAGCGAGAGCCATCAAGGGAGTGAGTGCTACAAGCAACAGGTCCAGCCGTAGCAGTCTTGTTGCGGAGACGACCAGCTAACATCATTATCCTTGGCGTAAAATGCAGTATTGATGTGCAGACAACTGGGGAAGAGAGTGGAGGGGAGGGGGAATGGGTAGATTAGGGAATGGGGGAGGGTAAGATAGGGAGAGTGGAGGAGAAGAAATGACAAGAGGAAATGAGTTTACTACATGATTTCTTTTTTCTCGCTCTCCTTTTCGTCATCTTTTTTTTTTGTTATGTTAAATCTGCTTCTGACACGGAACCATCCCGTCTCCTCTTATTCCATAGCCTATGTCAGCAATCGTTGTCACAGGCATTTTGGCAGTGGGAAGCTTGTCTAAAATCACAAAGCACCTCCAGGGAGCGAGAGATGGAGAGGGGGGGGAGAGAGGGATGGGTGGGAGAGAGGGATGGAGGAGAGAGAGAGAGAGAGAGAGAGAGAGAGAGAGAGAGAGAGAGAGAGAGAGAGAGAGAGAGAGAGAGAGTGTGTGTGTGTGTGTGTGTGTGTGTGTGTGTGTGTGTGTGTGTGTGTGTGTGTGTGTGTGTGTGTTTATGTGTACGCACGCACGCACGCACACACACACAAACGAACGCACACATGCACGCACACATACACATACAAACACACACACACAGAAAACTCTCTCTCTCTCTCTCTCTCTCTCTCTCTCTCTCTCTCTCTCTCTCTCTCTCTCTCTCTCTCTCTCTCTCTCTCTCTCTCTCTCCTCTCTCTCCACACACACTCTCACTCACTCACTCACTCACTCACTCACTCACTCACTCACTCACTCACTCACACACACATACATACACACACACACAAACACACACAAACACACACATAAACACACACATACACATGCACACACATAAACATGCACGCAACTACGCACGCTCATGCACAAGCACGCATGGATACATTTTAAGTAAAGGTGTCCCATAACCTATGTGGCCGTATGGGAGCGAGGCGTCAGAGACCTCAGCTTATCTAGGGGCCAGCATATTGAGGGCGGCGCCCATCTCCTCTTCCTCGCTGCTTTACCCTCCCTGAACCTAAAGATGGAGGTACCCATTAATAGCTGGGTAAACTGGGGACTGTACTGAAGCCAAGGCGCGCAAACGGTCGCCCATCCAAAAGGTAACTACGCTTAATGCTCCTTAACCTTAGCTTGGGGAAAGCGAGTGATCTGACCAATAAGATATTCAGTCCCCCTTAACACAGTCACTAACTATCTAAACATAAATACTAGACACAAGGAAGTTTAAAATCGAGAAATTGATGAACTTTGCTTCGTAATAGTAAGTTATAAAGAGGAGTTGGTTGTTTTTAAACGTGCCTTTAAACGAAAAAAAAAGAAAACAAAATTATGCCTTAGTACTTCAGTCAGATCGTAAACACAATGCTTGGAGCACTAGGATATCAACCTTCCCCCCTCCCTATAAGCATAATACAATATTCAAAAAAGTGTGTAAGAGATAACTTTGCTTACAGCATGAAGATAAGAAGACAGGGTAAAGTTGTCAGCCTCATTTAGATAACGAGGAAAAAAGGGTAACTTTCACAACAGTTTTGATAGTAGAAAAAGTACCGAAAAATTGGTCTGCATTTTGGTAAGAGAAAACGTAACAAGAAAAGTGGTCAATTTGGTTTGAGGGGAATCGGGCAAAAGTGGGGAAACTTTGTCTACGCACAGTGAAAGTCAATGTGAAATGACATAGCCAGAAGTGTTTAGAAGAAAAGAGAGAGAGAGAGAGAGAGAGAGAGAGAGAGAGAGAGAGAGAGAGAGAGAGAGAGAGAGAGAGAGAGAGAGAGGGGGGGGGGAGGGAGACAGACAGACAGACAGACAGAGACAGACAGAAACAGACAGACAGACAGACAGACAGAGAGACAGAGAGACAGACAGAGAGAGAGACAGAGACAGACAGACAGACAAAGACAGGGAGACAGAGAGAGAGGGAGACAGACAGACAGACAGACAGACAGAGACAGACAGAGACAGACAGACAGACAGACAGAGAGACAGAGAGACAGACAGAGAGAGAGACAGAGACAGACAGACAGACAAAGACAGGGAGACAGAGAGAGAGAGACAGAGACAGAGAGACAGAGACAGAGAGAGAAAGAAAGAAAGAGAGAGAGAGGGAGAGATAGAGAGAGAGGGAGACAGAGACAGAGAGACAGAGACAGACAGATAGACAGACAGAGACAGACAGACAGAAACAGAGAGGATCGGAGAGGAGGGAGAAAGAAAAGGAGGGGGAAAAGAATGAAGAACAAGAGAACAGAAGCTTAGTTTGGAGGCTGGCCCTGTGTCCCAAACTGCTTGTTGTCCTAAAGTGCACAGGCTCAAGGATATAAAAACTCCTCACTGGGTCTAGAAACGTCCTTTGGAAACTGACCTTTACCTTTCCTTCACCAACTGGACTGTCAATCCACAGGCTGCAAATTGCAAGACAAACAGTTCCAAGTATTCCTATTGTATTTGTGAGCGTGAATCGAATCGAATTAATTAACCAATGCATTTCTTAGGGAAAGTTAGGTAATGTTCCTTTTATGCTTTGCATTTACCACTGAGCTTTTTTGTATCTAACATCTTTCATCGCTATTATTTTGGCGTTGTGCTTTCATGTGTATTGATAATAAACTATATGTGAAGTAGTTTGAAAATGATATATTTTGTGTTTGGAGCATGCAGGTTTGGCACAGTTGAAGGTCTCAATCCAGTTAAGGACATGAAGGCCATTTACTGACGGGTTTGAAGACAGTAATACTCCTGGACACCAAAAATGCACCTTGGTAGAACTCTGTCTGATTGGTTCTGTCGTTGTTATCATCTGAAGTTTTGTCTTGGTCTTTCTTTGTGTGGGACTGTATTTCTCTCTCTCTCTCTCTCTCCTCATCTCTCTCTCTCTCTCTCTCTCTCTCTCTCTCTCTCTCTCTCTCTCTCCTCTCTCTCTCTCTCTCTCTCTCTCTCCTCTCTCTCTCCCTCTCTCTCTCTCTCTCTCTCTCTCATGGCTTTCCTTGCTTGGCTGCCATCAAGACGTGAGTTGTGGGTAAAATTTTCCTTTTCTTCAAGTATAAAAAGATAAAGGTAAAGGTGTCCCATAACCTGTGTGGTCATAGGGGAGCGAGGCATCAAAGACAGCTTCTCTAGGGGTCAGCATGTTGAGGGCGGCGCCCATCTCCTCTTCCTCGCTGCTTTACCTTCCCTGGCCCTAAAGAGGGCAGGTACCCATTTACAGCTGGGTGAACTGAGAGAACTGTACTGTAGCCAAGGCGCACAAACGGTCACCCATCCAATTGGCAAGCACGCTCGACGATGCTTAATTAAAATAATGTCTATCCAAATTTAAGGATAGGAAAAAATCCCCTCGAACGGGTGTCAAACCCGGGGCGTCAAATTGCGAGCGCAATGTTCTGACCGCTAGGCTATCCCGTGCCCATCTGATTGCATGTGCATCTGCAGAAAATCAGTAGCCTGGACGTACAGAGAGCAGTTCCAGAATGATCTGTCCACCAGCCGTTCTGCTGTTCTGCTCCTTTAAGCATCAATCGATCACAGGCAGGTTTGGGGTACCCACTTTGGGGGTAGGCAAGTCTATGTATGAGTAATGGGTCAGAGAGAGAGA
>CM060328.1:31072852-31075352 GCA_030674155.1 Stramonita haemastoma | reverse complement strand
TGCTTTGATGTCAGCTCTGGCACTACACATGCTCTTGCCTGTCAATGCCGAAACATCGAACAGGGAACTGTTATTGGCTTGGGGTGGGGGTTTTCAATGTTGTTTGTTTGTTTGTTTGTTTGTTTGCTGTTGTTGTTGTAGTTTGTTTTTTTTGTTTTTTTAGAGGTTTTTTTTGTTTTTGTATTTCGTTTTTGTTTTTGTTTTGTTTTGTTTGTTGTTTTTTTTTTGGAGAGAGAGAGAGAGATCGCACAGGCAAACAGACAGACAGACAGAACATTTAAACAGAGAGGCAGTAAAAGACTTTTTTTCTTTCTGTCTGTCTTTCTTTTTGTTTCTTTCTTTCTCTCTATTTCTTTTTTTTATTAAGAAAGAGAAAAAAATGTAGGCAATGAAGTTTGTTTGATTGCTTTGTTATTTTGATTGTTTGATCATGAAACAGTGAATGGATTGATTGGGAGAGTGGCAAATGACTATTTAACTGGTAGATTGATAGAGGGAGGTCGGTTGGTGACAGGTGGATAGATAGTTGAGTGGGATGGTGACCTAGTTAATTTATGCATGGAAAATTAGGTCAACTGGTGACTTGGTTAACTGGGGGATGGAAAGATGGGTTTGATAGATGTGTAATCAAGTGATCGATTAATGAATTGTTAAGCGGTAAACACACACATATCAAAAAGCAAGGTTTGTATAGGATATACACCCAAAATTATCAAAGAATCGATTAGATGATTAACTGACTGACTGATTGATTGACTGACTGAAGGATTGATAGGTAAAGACTCATCAAAAGGCAGTGTTTGATTATGATATCTTCCCAGATTATTTTGCTGCGGAAAAACTAGTTTCAGCACAAAACAGCAGTATCTAAATTGACTGCACGCGCGCGCACGCGCGGACACACACACGCACGCGCGCGCGCGCGCGCGCACGCCACACACACACACACACACACCACATAATCAAGACGGAAACATCAATTCACCTCGTTTATACCACACAGTCAATAAAAGTAAAAACAAAACGAAAAAACTAATCAACGATAAAAAACGAAATTAATCAGGCTAAAAAAAAGGTATACAAAAAGAAGTAAAAAACACTCATACCCCTATAAACAAACCGAGGGACGAAATGAAAGAAAATAAAATCCATTTTTGTATTAAACACACACACACACACACACACACACACACACACACACACACACACACACACACACACACACACACACACACACACACACACACAACCGCACACACACAAGGAAAGCAGATGAATCAGATTGGCAAAACAGAAATAGCTAACATCATAAGCCCCTCAACCCCCACCCCTACCCCCCTTCCCCTTAACCTGTTTCTCCCTACTCTACCCCCACTATACTCCCACCCAGCCCTCACCCTTATCCCCCCTCTTTTGCAAAACACAGAGTGATTATCTCTCTTTGGCAAAATCAGTCGTTATCGGCATTAATCTTAAAATGGTAAAAAAAAAAATCTCAATAAATCAATTCCAACGATAGAGCTACAGCGAAGCAGATTCACTCTGTCTCTCTTTCTCTCTCTCTCTGTCTCTCTTCCATCAAGCTTGTCATTTATTATTGAGAGAAGAAAGAAAACGAAAGAAAAGAAAGCATGTAGAATAACGATTGGCTAGAATGATTAAAAGGCATATGTTCCCTTCCTTCTAAAGTACAGTGGTGGTGACGTCACTGGTACCATTCATTAAAAAAGAAAATTATTACGAAGATTCCTCCATCGCTTCTCTGTTCTCTTCTCTCTCTCTCTTCTCTCTCTCTCTCCTCTCTCTCTCTCCTCTCTCTCTCTCTCTCTCTTCTCTCTCTCTCTCTCTCTCCTCTCTCCTCTCTCTCTCTCTCTCTCTCCTCTCTCCTCTTCTCTCTCTCTCTCTCTCTCTCTCTCTCTCTCTCTCTCTCTCTAGGATTTTATAGCATATGCGTTGGGCTTGACTCCTCACGCACTTAATGTCGACGCATCTGCGCTCAAATGACAGACAACAGTAGTTGCTGCCTGTGCGTTCCATGAAGAAGAAGATAATAATATATACATTCTCTATTCATTTATTTATTTAATTATCTATTTACTTATTTATCTATTATTCATGTGTTTATTTATGTAACAGCAGATTTCTCTGTGTGAAATTCGGGCTGCTCTCTTCGGGAAGAGCGCGTCGCCTTAAGTGCAGCGCCAACCATTATTTTTGTGTTCTTTTTCCTGTCTGCAACTGTATTTGTTTCCCTATCAGAGTGGCTTTTTCTACAGAATTTTGCCAGGGACGACCCTCTTGTTGCCGTGGGTTCTTTTACGTGCGCTAAGCAATGATGTGTAACACAAGGGACCTCGGTTTATCGTCTCATCCGAAAGACAAGCGCCCAGACCACCACTCATGGTCTAATGGATGGGGGAAACGTTTCGGACCCAAACGAGATTCGAACCATAGCACACTTCGACCAGGACTTTTCGCTTTCTAGGCAGGCACGTTAGCT
>CM060328.1:31067852-31070352 GCA_030674155.1 Stramonita haemastoma | reverse complement strand
ATTCAGATTATATGCAAAGCAAAAACCAAATACCTTCATAAAATAGCTCAAAATCATATTCAGAGAAAAGTTTCTCGGGACCAAATCCCTTCCAACTGGCATCTCGGTGGTGATCTAAACCCATGGTCAAACCAGGATCACCAAGGTCATGAGCACAACGCTCTAGATCTAACCACCGGGTGATCATGGCCCCACTTAGCCATCCCCAGAAAGAAAAACACTTTCAACAGAGGTCAAGCACCTCACCACTTAACCTCCCTCTTCTGTCCCAGGTGGTACCTACAACCAAAGTTTAACAAACAAGTGTCAGAGGTCAGGCCATCTTTCTCCTCCCTATCGCTTAGAACTGGACCGTTATTTAGACGACAGTAAGATGGCTACATATTCATCTTCTGCTCAGTCCCATCAGTCTGCCTGACACTTGCTTGCACAGTAAGGAAATTGGTTTCAGCACAGCCGCATTCAACAAAGGCTATCTTAATCAGCATCTGCCTCTTGTCTTTTGAAGTCAGTGTAAGTAAGTAAGCGAGCAGCTGCCTCGCATCTTGAATCAAACTGTTGTCTGATTTTGCAACGTAAGCGGGGAGGGGGAGGGCCTAGGGAGTACGGCTGGGAAGATATATTGTGAGATGTGGGTGTAGTTTGTATGGGGTGAGTGAGTGTAAAGGTGTGGTATGTGTGTGGCTCTTTCCGGGTCATTTCTAGAGCACTCGAAGGCTTCTACGATCCAGTACACAGATTTAATCCAAGATTTTGTGGGTCAATTTTCTGCCTATGAACTTTGCTGACAACAGTCTTTATCTATCTATCTATCCATCCCTTAGTCTGGCGACCGTGGGGGTACTCCTCAAGACTTGGCAACCAGATTCCTCCATTCCTCTCTTTGTTCTGCCTTTCTCAAAATTTGGTTGAGGTCTAGGCCTGTCCATTCGCTGATGTTGTCCTCCCATCTCTTCTTTGGTCTGGCTCTTTTGTTTCCTCCCTGGACAGTGCCTTGAAGTATTGTTTTTGCAAGTCCTTTTGATCTTGTGACATGCCTGTGCGATTTAAGCTTACGCTTCCTTACGATCGATAGGAGATTTTCGTAGGGACCAATGGTTTGCTTATCGTTCCAGATGGTGTTCAGTTTTGGCAGTGCTGTTATTTTCTGTGCAATATTGCATACTACCTCTGGCTTGGACCCCTCGTCTGATACAGCGGCTGACAACAGTATTTTGTTGAAATATGCTACTACATCGGTTCTTACATTTCAATTTTGTCCAAGCATAGCAGGTGTTTTCTTAGATCGAATCAACAAATAACCTGCAGTCACGTCGTATCAAGCATGTTTAAAACCACGTGCCAGAAGGTGTAAACTTTGGAGCAGGTCTGAAATATATGCTATCTCATCTTGAGTCTATTAGCAAAAATTAAGAAAATGGAAAGCCTGTTTTTTCCCTGCACTTTCCTTGATGTCAGAATAGGTTTACATTGATGGAGGTGGGGGGTGGGGGTGAATGGTCAAATACACAAAGTCTCACCATTTGCCAGCCTTGGAGCTGTAGCCAACGAACTAAGCCTTCCCCTATGGGTCTCCCACTCCAGGGCAACCAACCATCCTCTAACCTTTCCCTAAGTAGCACCCACAACTGGATCACAGAAGCATTCAAATGCGCACAGTGCATAAATATGTACGTGGGGATAAACAATACCCATCCTTTGTAGGGCTAAATTAGTCATGATAATAGACTCTGCATTATTTGATATGTGTCAATGGAAATAAACAATGCGCCTCCCTTTTTTCTTTAGACCTTCCACACTATAATTATCAAAACGTTCATCTTCTACTCTGTCATATCACTCTGCCTGATTCTTGCCTGCACTGTGAGAAAATCAGTTTCAGGAAATTGTATTCAACAAAGGCTATCTTAATCAACATCTGCCTTCTGTCTTTGAAGTCAGTGTAAGTTAGTAAACGGCTGCCGACCATCTTGAATCGAACTGTTGTCTATTTTGCAAAGGGGAGATGGATGGAGAATAGCTAGCAAGATATATTGAGAGATGTGGGTGTGTTCGTGAGGGGTGAGGGAGTGTGAAAGTGGAGTATATTCATGGCTCTTTCTCGGTCAACTCTAGAGCACTTGGAGATAGCTGTGATTTAGAGCGGAGATTCAATCAAAGGGTTTTATTTCCTGTCTAGAGTTTTTATAGATATATTTGTCTGTTTGTGTGTCTGTCTGCTTCTTTTACTTTTTTTTTTCCTCTGCCCCAGTTCTCTCTTCTCTCTCTCTCTCTCTCTCTCTCTCTCTCTCTCTCTCTCTCTCTCTCTCTCTCTCTCTCTCTCTCTCTCTCTCTCTCTCTCTCTCTCTCTCTCTCTCTCTCTCTCTCCTCTCTCTCTCGTCCTCTCACCTCTCTCCTATGATTTTTGTTACAGATTAGGTTTGTTTGCTGCCTTTGATATTGCTTATTTTCTTCTTTCCTTTAACCCACTTAGGTATTAAGTAGGTTAGCAATCTCCCCT
>CM060328.1:31042852-31050352 GCA_030674155.1 Stramonita haemastoma | reverse complement strand
TATCTAGCTGTCTTTGTAGTTGGCTGGACAACCCCCGGGGAAAGCTTTGCTCCAGTCCTGAGGGATCAGTACAAGAACTCACACGCCTTCAACAGAAGTGGCCTAGCAGTAAAATCCTCTGAACTCTTGTGGCAATCCATTTGTCGAAAGTGATTCAAGACTGCCAGGGATTTGCTTAACAATTCAGTATGACATACAATCTGTTGAAAAAACAGCCCCCAGTCTTTTGTTCCTTGAAGAGAGCTCAGAGATTCACCAACGTGGATATCTGGTGTATGCAGCCGTTTACCTATCCTTAATTAGGGCTGCCGAAACAGGACTCTAGGGGTCATGTTTAGACATGACACCGGTGTGCAATCCATTTTGTATGATTTTTTTGTCAACCACTCCTTCCGTCTCACATAGGCATATTCTTTCGAAAAGCAGAATGGATTTAGCGTGTATGCGAGATGTGATGCGTGTGTTTTCCTTGGTTTATAGTCTCATTCAAATGAGTTTAAGAGGAGCTGATCAGTATTGGTTTTAACTCCATGGGGAAAATCCCCTTCAACAAGTGTCTTGGTGGTGGCTTGAACCCAGGCAATCACATTGCCAGCGCAACGCTCTAACCACTAGGCTATCCCGCCCTCCAGTGAAACTTGCACATGATGGTCTTGTCGGACTTTGTTAAGCAACCCAAACTATGTCAATCTTAGGAGTTTTCACACTTTCTTCAAGCTTTGAACGACCCCGAACTTCTTTACCTGCTGGCCAAAATTTTTTTTATAAAATAAAAACTTAATCAAGATCACCATCGGTTTCTTCCATGACAGTTATCAATATTATGCCACAGGATTATAGTTGACACATTTAAAAGCAACTGATGACAATGATCATGTCTCACATATTTCATACAGGGCTTATAATGAAATGTTTATAACACACGCTTAAACTAAAAGCAAAAACTCTACAGCTTTAAAATTTGAAAAACGAGGATTTTTTTTTTCTGTGTTAGCATTGCAACAGATAATATCAGTAGACGTCACTTCTAGGGGTGATTTTCTCCTTTAAGTTTTCCCATGTAGAGTGAAAGCTGTGATCAAAATAGCAAGTTTCCCATGCATGCCTTTTTGGCTGTACATTTTGGTGGGTATACTTTGTTTCTTTTTTGTGTAGCTTAGAATGTACAAACAGGTTGTTACCTCAATCTGAAGCTGTGCTACCTTCTGTTTTCTCCATTTGGGTTTTGATGTATGTTTTTTTGGAGAGAGAGAGAGAGAGAGAGAGAGAGAGAGAGAGAGAGAGAGAGAGAGAGAGGAGACAGACAGACAGACAGACAGACAGACAGACAGACAGACAGACAGACAGACAGACAGACAGACGGAGAGAGAGACAGAGAGAATGGTAGAGAGAGAGACAAAGAGGTAGAGACAGAGACAGACAGACACACAGACAGAGACAGAGACATTGACAGACAGAAAGACAGACAGACAGACAGACAGAGACATTGACAGTCATACAGACAGACAGAGACAGAGACAGACAGACAGCCACATGGTCGATACAACATAATCCACACCTGAACAAAATCAAGAAACTGATGATGTCCCTTTATCCAACATCCGTGTGGGGAGTTTTTCAGACAGAACGTGCCATTAGCTCATTTCCGTCTTGCTACAGCAACATTGCGAAACGCACTTCATGACAAAAGAAAGGGGGAGAGAAATGAATTCTTGGTGCCTGAAAATTGCAGCGTGCTCTCGTGTGCTGTGGCCATGAATTATGAACACAAAGCTAGTTTCTATCAGTGGCAGCCATGTTTGAAAGTAGGTTCATTCTGAGGACGATGAAAACAGAGTTATTGCATTGTGTTGACGTAAACTGGGATAGAGTGCAAAGGGGTATGTGATTTTCATCCAGTTCGTTTACCAAGCCCTGAGTTCCAAACTCAGCAGCGGCATCTGATGCAGTGAAATTTAAAAACGTTTATACCATCTCCTGAGTCAACTTTAAACTCGGATCTGTCAGTACCTACTTCTCTATCGTATACGTACACATGTAATAGATCAAATTATGGTTGTTAATGATCCCTACCTCATGTCAACCCCTCCCCCCACTTTCTTTGCCCCACTGGGATAAAAATGCCATCCCTATTTTTGGGGAAATCTGTGCTAGAAATGTTCCCTTTTCCTACCACTCCCTTTGTTTCTATTGTTGTCTCTATCTCTCTCATAACTTCCGCGATAGACATATCAAAAACAACAGACAGAGAGACAGACAGGACAGACAGACAGATATGAAAGAGAAGATAGAAAAAAGATAGAAAGACACACACACAAACACACACACACACACACACACACACACACACACACCACACACACACACAGATAGTAAGAAAAATACAGAAACACAGAGAAAGAGAGACAGAGACAGACTTACAATACAGAGAGAGACAGAGACAGAGAGACGTGGTCAATTATTTGAGCTAAGCTGGGCGCTATAAATCGTAGGCAACAAACGATGTCAGACAAGCCGTAGGAAGCAGAGACGGAGGAGAGTGTTCATCTAGCAGCATCATACACGACTCTGATGTGAAAAATCACAGGACCCAGGTACAGGGCGTCGCGTCCATTTTTATCAGATAGATAGATAGATAGATAGATAGATAGATAGATAGATAGATAGATAGATAGATAGATAGATAGATAGATAGATAGATAGATAGATAGATAGATAGATAAATAGATATATAGATAGATGGATGGATAGATGGATGGATGGATGATGGATGGATGGATGGATGATGAATGGATAGGATGGATAGATAGATAGATAGATAGAAGAAGATAGATAGATAGATAGATAGATAGATAGATAGATAGATAGATAGATAGATAGATGATAGATAGATAGATAGATAGATAGATAGAAAATAAGATAAATAGATAAATAGATAAATAAATAAAATTGATAGATAGATGGATAATGGATAGATAGATAGATAGATAGATGATAGATAGATAGATAGATAGATAGATAGATAGATAGATAGATAGATAGAATGATAGATAGAGAGATAGAGGATGAGAGATAGCGAGATAGATCGAAGAGAAGAGATAGATAGATATTTTATTTATTTATTAAATTTATTTTATTTATTCTTTTAAAATCGAGGATAACAGAATAAGCAATCCATGTGCTTTTTTTCATCCGGTCCCCGTGTGTATGCAGTTTTGTAAATATTGTCATCTGTTCCCACCGGCACACGATGGCCTACTCTTACAAAAGCGAACAGGATTAAACGTGTGCGCAAGATGTTCAGCGTGCCGTTCGCACACGGGGCCATCGGTTTAAAGTCTCATCCGAAGGACTTTTGGGGAGAGTGGAGTCAGCACTGATGTTAACTCCAGGAAGAAAATTTCCTCGACCGGACTCGAACCCGGGTCTTCAAATTGCCAGCGCAATGTTCTGACCACTAGGCTATCCGCCCCCCTAGATAGAGAGAGAGAGAGAGAGAGAGAGAGAGAGAGAGAGAGAGAGAGAGAGAGATAGATAGATAGATAGATAGATAGATAGATAGATAGATAGATAGATAGATAGATAGATAGATAGATAGATAGATAGATAGATAGATAGATAGATAGATAGATAGATAGCACACGTTAAGTCCTGTTCTGCTTTTCGTAAGAGTAGGCCATCATCTGCCGGTTGGAACATATGACATTTACAAAACTGCATACACACGGGGACTGGATGAAAAAGAGCACAATAGTGCTTATCCCATTTTCCACGATATAAAAGAATAAAATAAAACAATAAATAAAAATTTAAAAAATAATAAAAGATGCTGGCCCTTAGAGAAGCTGAGGTATCTGACACCTCGCTCCCCAGTGACAGTGTAGATTATGGGAACACTTTTACCTTTATGTGCCTAGAAAACCATGCCTCAAATCCTTGACAGAGTGGTCGTCATCAATGTTATGTCTCTTCACAAAAGGGATAGTAGACAGAGTCTATATACCCCAGTATGCCGGTAAAACCCTGCAGTGATTGTAGGATATTCTCTTTCTTCCCCCAGCTTACTGTATGCTGACATGAATCACTAGAGCTTTTATCTACATACTTGATCTTATGCAGGTACATATACGTAAAGGGAGGAAGGCACTGGCACGTCTTCACAGAATTTACACTGGGAAATATTCAGAATATTTTTCGCTTTTATTCACCTCGTGCTTTAGAGATTGGACCCCATAACCCGTGACTTTAGTAGCTGAGGAGCTGTCAGTTTAACCTAGTGGTATTTTATCTCGAGGGACGGGATAGCCCAGTGGTCAGAGCACTCACTTTTGCCAAGCTAAGGTTATGCAGCATTGAACGTGGTTACCAGTTGGATGGGTGACCGTTTGCATGCCTTGGCTTCAGTACAGTTCCCCAGTCCACCCTGCTGAAAATGGGCACCAGCTCTCTTTAGGGTCAGGGAAGGTTATTCGTTCTTACTGGCACGAATGGTCTGCTTTTTTGAAAAGTAGAACAGGATTTAACGCATGCACAAGATGTTTTTACATGCGTTTGAACATGGGGTCTCAGATGTGTAGTTTATAGAGGATTTTGGGGGAGTGGAGTCAGTACTGATGTCATTATATTCTATCGTATGCAGTAAAGGATAATAGAAGAAGCACTCATGTGTCTTTTTTTACATGTGGTCCCTATTATGTTTATATTTTGTAAGCTTTGCGCAATGCGCATCGCTCAAACCACCAGGCCCTCCTAGGTGCCAGAAAGGGAGTGGCGTGCGGCACGATGTCTTCTGGCCTGGTCCTGTGGGGGCTTCCGCTGAAGGAAGGGGCTTTTCTAGTTGCGGGGAATTCCGATTGAGTCAGCCAAATTGGAAAAGATGTTCTTTTATTTACGTTTTTTATTCATGGGATTGTTTTTTTTGGTTGTTGCTGATTTTTGTGTGTTTGTCTGGTTGGTTTTTTCTGCCATCTCGAGTTGCTTTTCTTCTTTTTTTTTGTATCTGTTTGTGGAAAGACACTTCTCAACCTCAGATACACACACACGCATTACACGCACGCAACACATACACACACGCACGACACACACGCACACATAAACCACCCCCACACACACAACACACACACACACACGCTTAAAACACACCACACTACACACACACACACACACACACACACACACACACACAACACCACACACACAACACACACACACACACACACACACACACACACACACAACACTTACACACACGCATACACACACATTACACACACACACACTACACACACTTACACACACACACACACACACACACACACACACACACACACACACACACACACCACACACCACACACCACCACCCACCCACCGCCTACACACAGAGACATGCAAGTATGCAGGTACGCACATACGCACCTACGAGCGCATATCCGTGCACGTTCACACAACTCCCTCAAAAGATAGTCTTTCACGAACCCTAACTTCAACAGTAAGGATGACTACTACCTCCTCCCTGGAGAAGATCAAGTGACAATTTTGAGGCTGAGGACAGGACACTGCAGACTCAGACATCACTTGGTCACCAAGTTCCACACTGGAGATTCTGAGGTGTGACCCTGTGGCACTTCTCTCATGACAGTGGAACCCTTCCTCCACACCTGTCCAACACACCAAAAGTTGAGGGCCGATATCTGGCCCTTACTGACATGCCGATGAGAGACAAAGTCGTTGGACCCTGTAGGGCCTTCAGCGCACGGCAGCATTAATATTTTTGTGAGGGCCTCAGGAGTTGTGTCTGAGCGTTCCACGAAGGAGAAAAGCCCTTCCATTGGACTCTAGGCCAAGATCCTGTTTTTGAATGCATGCAGAACATATTGTGCACATGTTAAAGCATGTTCTGCCTTTGGGAAAAGTAGGCCATTGTATGTTAGTAGGAGTAGATGATAACCCTTTAAAAAAAAATCATGCGCACTGGTTTCATACTTATGTTAAAACATGTTCTGCCTTTGGGAAAAGTAGGTCAGTGTATGTTAGTAGGAGCAGATGACAACCTTTTTTTATAAAAAAAAAGTCATGTGCACTGGTTTCATTTTTAGACATCATCTTCCCGGAAGTCAGAATGCGGCTTCCTAAATGGTGGACAACAGGTTGTGCAATGTGCAAAATCCTGTCACTACCTCAGAGCTCTAGCTGAGGAATGAGAAGAAAAGAATCATTGCTGTTTTCTGAGGAGAAATGTCTTTTAGATATTGTATCAACTGGTTACCAGCATGCCTGTGATGAGATAGTTGTCTAGTTCAAATCCGATCCCCGTCTGTATTAGGGTTTATAGCGCAAGATCAGAAAGATGCAAAAAAACATTAGAACATACCCCCCCCTCCCCCCCCCCCCCCCCCCCCCCCGTCCGAAAAAAAGAGAGAGAGAGAGAACTTGAACTCTGAACTCTGAAATTTAATGTACTTCGGCCTTGGGCCATAATACATGGTTGGCATAGGGGAAATTGACAATACCACAGCGTGGGCAAAAATCCAAAGGAAAAACACAATACGAAGCTCGGTTCATATACAAGGAATAACGAAGACAATACACAAATACATACTAAGACACATGGATCAAACAAAATTCACAAGCGTGCCTTCCTTGTGTCTAAAAAGTCATATACAGGTATATAAAGCTACCCAAAATCATATCATAATGATAACCCCTGTCTTCGTTTGTGACGTAGCATTCTAATACGACAATGGAAGAGAGAGAGAGAGAGAGAGAGAGAGAGAGAGAGAGAGAGGAGAGAGAGAGAGAGAGAGAGAGAGAGAGAGAGAGAGAGAGAGAGAGAGAGAGAGAGAGAGAGAGAGAGAGAGAGAGAGAGAGAGAGAGAGAGAGAGAGAGAGAGAGAGAGAGAGAGAGAGAGAGAGAGAAAGAAAGAAAGAAAGAAAAAGAAAGAAAGAAAGAAAAAGAAAGAAAGAAAAAGAATAGAAGGAAGGAAGGAAGGAAGGAAGAAGAAGGGAAGAAAGAAGAAGAAAAAAAGAAGAAAAAAGAAAGAAAGGAAGGGAGAACGAAGAAAGAAGGAAAGAAAGAAATACAGAAAGAAATAAAGAAAGAAAGAAAGAAAGAAAGAAAGACAGACAGACAGACAGACAGACAGACAGACAGATAGGCAGGCAGACAGACAGACAACAGACAGACAGACAGACAGACAGACAGACAAGAAAAAGACAAAGCAAGAAAGAAAGAAAGAAAAAGAAAGAAGAAAGAAAGAAAGAAAGAAAGAAAGAAAGAAAGAAAGAAAGAAAGAAAGAAAGAAAGAAAGAAAGAAAGAGAAGAGAAAGAAAGAAAGAAAGCAAGCAAGCAAGACAGACAGAAAACAGAAAAGAAAAGGGACAGACATACAAACAGATAAAGCCGGACAAAGATAAACAGGCAGACGGAAAGAGAGAAGAGAGAAGAAAAAAGAGTACATGAAGACCGTTATTTTATAGGTTGGAATGGAACGAAGTATGAC
>CM060328.1:31023002-31035252 GCA_030674155.1 Stramonita haemastoma | reverse complement strand
TAGAATCTTTGTTATGGATGGAGCTGTCTTGTAGCGACACTAATGCCCTATAAAGGAAGTTGGTTTGAAAAATAGCGGGTTTTGTCGGAACGAAAGTGGTACAGTGTCGTATTAAAACATAGTTTTTTACACAGAGACAGGGGGCGGGATAGCTAAGTGGTCAGAGCACTCGCTTTCCCCCAAGTCAAGTTAAGCAGCGGGTCGAGGTGGTTTCCGGTTGGAGGGTTTGACCTTTTACCGCCTTGGTTTCGTAAGTCCCCCCCAGTTCACCCAGCTGTACTGGGTCCTGTCCTCTTTAGGGTCAGGGAAGGTAAAGCAGCGAAGAAGGGAGTGAGCTCCCCCCTCAATATGTGGCCCCTGGGAAAAGCTCGGTCTCTGACGCCTCGCTCCCCTACGACGGCTAGGTTATGGGACATCTTTACTTTCATTTTTATTACACGAATTCAGCAAAATAAGGGCGCTGACCCCGAGAAAGCTGCAGTGAGGAAACGAGCGAGCGAATATATATATATATTATTATATATAGAGAGAGAGAGAGAGAAAAAGAGAGGGGAGAGAGAGAGAGAGAAGAGAGAGAGAGAGAGAAAAGGAGAGGGGGAGGGGAGGGGGAGAGGGGGGGAGGGGAGAAGGGGGAGAGAGAGAGAGAGAGAAGAAGAAGACAGACAGACAGACAGACAGACAGAAGACAGACAGACAGACAGAAACAGACAAAAAGCAGACAGACAGACAGAGAGAGAGAGGAGAGAGAGAGGAGAGAGAGAGGAGAGAGAGAGGAAAAAGGGGAGAGAGAGAGAGAGAGTGGTGGACTGTTGCACCTCTTAAAGTGATTATTCGTAGCCCTGAAACAACTACCGGCATCCAAAAAATGAAACTATCTTATACAACTCCACACACATTACACAATCTTTCTTCTCTTGGGGTGCCTGTATATCGACCACGCTCAATGTTCAAATCGTGCACACTGACTCTGAGTGCAAAGAGCTTGTCTGTGGGATGGGTCGATATCTGCAACTAGGTAATGTTCTAGGTGATAATCAGTCTTTTTTAATTTTACCGTAAAATTCGAGTCAACTTGTTTTTGTTCTTTTCCAGAACTTGACATATCTCTCTTCTAATTTTGGCGAAACTCAAATTTTAGCCTGTTTTTACTAAGAGTTGACTGATTGATCCAAACGTGTCCTAGCTCTGAATTATGAAGAACGTTTTTAATAAACAGTATCCAAGGAGCTTTAGCACTGTTCTCTCGGTTCAGCAAAGCATTGTACACTCTTTTTACGTAAGTATTGTGATGTGCATGTAAGATATGAGTCTAATAGCCAATAACTCGATATGCAAAATGAATCCCCACTGGATATCTTCCTAATTCTGCACGCTTTGGTAGATTCATTGATTTAGAATGCAGACCCAAAATTAATTCACATTTTGGAGTGAAACTGTGTCGGGTTGAGTCCCTTCTGACCTTCACCTTTTGGAAATTAACAGAGCTGACGGCACCATGAGAGTGCTCTATTGCATGCATACACACTTTGCTAGCATCTTTGATATGGGTAGCGTTGTTCTTGTTACCTCACCACAGCCCCAAAGAGGTCAGCCTGGTTTGAATATAGCAAGTCTTGTCAAAACGAAAGCTGGTACAGTGTATGCAACAAGAGATAGTATTACACATGATATCTATGATAACACACAATATGATGCACTACAGCAAATTGCAGGGTAGATTTCCTACGCGCACACGCACACACACACACACACACACACACACACACACACACACACACACACACACACACACACACATACACACACACACACAACGCACATATAAACACGAGTGCGCATACCCACACACACGCATACACCCCCCAAGAATAAGGCGTTTATCGAGATGTAACAAAGTGCTGGTTTGAGTCCCGTTCTACCGCAACTCTTGTGCAGTAACAGAGCTCAAGGCGCCATGAGAGTGCTGTACTGTATCTATACACATTTTGCTGGCATCTTTGCTATGTGTGGGTAATGTTCTTGTGGCGACACTATAATCCCGAAAAGAGCAGTTGGCTTGAATATAGCAAATCCTGTCGGAACGAAAGCTGGTACAGTGTACACAACGATACACACTTTTGCACATGATATCAATGATTGTACACATTATGATGCACCACAACACTGTGCAGGGTCAGTGACATACGAATACAAGCAAAACTTCGCACACACAAACGCATCCCCCCAGGACAAGGCGCTCACCGAGAAGATGTGACAAAGTGCCGGATTAAATATCATCCTATCCCGACTTCTGCACAGTAAAAGAACCCACAGCACCATACAACATGATTCACCACAGTAAACTGCAGGTTCATCGCCACACGCACATGGACAAAAGACGCACACACAAACATGAGCATGTGCACACATACGCACACGCATAGTCATCACCAATGATAAGGTGCTTATTGAGAAGGGCAAGTGCGTTTGAGTCTTCACCACGTGCTAGTAACAGTCTACGGAACTGAAGTATTGTATCCATACACACTTTACTAGCATCTTTGATATGGGTGGCACTGTTCTTGTGGCGACACCACAGCCCCGAAAAGGGTAGACTGGCTTAAATAGAGCAAGACTTGACAGAACGAAAGCTGGTACAGTGTACACAACAATATCTAGTACTACACATAGCAGTAATGATACAAAATGACCCACGACTGCACAGTGCAGGGTCATCGCCTCATGCACACACACAAAAATTGCACTCACATCCATGAGCACGCGCACGCACACGCGTGCACATATCCACCAGTAAAGAATAAAACTTATATTGAGAATGTGTAACAAAGTGTCGGTTTGAGTACCGTCCTACCCTGATTTTTGTGTAGTAACAGAGCCCACAGTACCATGAAAGTGCTATACTGTGTGCGTGCACACTTGATGCCGCGACACTACAGCCCTGAAACGTACATTCTGACTTAAATGTAGCAAGTCTGAATGAAAGCTGGTTCAATGCACGCAACACCTATATGGTATTACGCATAATATAAATGAAAATATACAATATGATGCACCCGCAGCATAGTGCAGGGTCATCGCCACACACACACACACACACACACACACACACACACACACACACACACACACACCACACACACACACACAACAACACACACACACACATGAAAAACGCACACACAAACACAAGCACGCGCATACTTATTACATATGCGCGGGCATTGTGAAGATGTGACAAAGTGCCGGATTGAGTCCTGTTCTACCCCAACTTTTGCGCAGTAACAGATCCCACGGCACCATTTGCACACACGTACAACACACACGTACACACACACACACACACACACACACCACCACACACACACACACACACAACACACACACACACACACACACACACACACAACACGCACGCAGGCACGTACACACGCACGCACGAACGCACGCACGCATGACACACACACATTCTGGCTGTGTGTGTCCACATGCACACACAGGTTTAATTTCACCACTCCCACCACCATCAATAAAAACAACATGGCTACCGCCTATTGCAATTTTCTAGACGATGTTTTTAAACATTTTATTTCCTTTGAATCATGTTCATAAACATGGCGTCGTAGCACTAAGATGTCACCGAGGCGAGGAAAATGATGGAGGGTGGGATTATCAAGAAAAGAAGCAGAAACAGCTGTACAACAGATCAATGTTTTTATAGATAGAGAAGACAACAGCTGTACAAGCAGACCAATATTTCTACAGATAGAGTAGATAACAGCTTTACAATACACAGACTACTGACAACAGACATTCAGAGGTTGAGCAGACAACAGCTATACAATATCCTGACCAGCGGTTGAAGAGAGTGTGAAAGGGAAGGGGAACTACTTTTATCTAACAACAGTATTCGCACACAAATGCAATATGAATTGTTTTCATCCTTCATAAATGTCCCAAACCTGTTCCCTTACTTGCCGTTGAGTCAGCAGACCTTCCTTCAAGAATCGTCTGAAAAGTTGCAATGCTTCCTCCTCTCTGTAGATTTTCCTCTTCCCCATGCTTTCAGACATGACATCAAACACTGTGCTTCTGCTCTTGGAGGCAGAGGTCTCCCTTTTATATCGAGATTTCTGCACACTGGCAGACTTCTGCTGCCTTTCCATCAGCACATTTAGAGTGTAGAGAAAGGGGTTTAACGCAGAGTTAAAGGGAAGGATAAAAATGGCTATGGCAATGTTGACTTCCCCAGAAATTGGAACATTACTACGAGCCATCATCCCCAGCACACCGATGGGAAACCAGCACAGGAAGTCTGTCATGACCACAGCTAGCAGTCGCCGAGCAATGGCGGTGTCTCTGGATTTTCTGGCACTATCAGTCACACCAGCTGTGTTGACCTGGATGGACCAGTAAATAACAAATTGTCCAACAGCAATAAACAGAAACAGAACAAAGTTCATAACAATCATCACACCAAAGGCGTAATCACTGCCATCAAACTGATTCCTAGTAATAGGAAGAGGGACACAAATGCCTGACTGACTGTAAAAATCCCAGTGGGAAGTCAGAGGTAAAAGTGGGATCAGACCCAGTGCTATACCAATAAGCCAGACTACCATGGAAGTGGCGTGTGCAGACAGTCTGTTGAAGCGAAGATCCTTATGAGGAAAGGCAATGACCAGCACACGTTCCAAAGTGATAGTGCTGATGAGTAGAGCAGAGACTTCACTGGATACCAAAGACAGAAAACCTGCCAACTTACATGCCACACTATATTTCCACGCCAAGTCCTTCCATCGGTAGTCTCCATAGTAAACTCGATCAGCAATACCAATCATAGCAAGATATACACCCATCAAAAAGTCAGCTACACTGAGATGTGTGACGAAAACTTCGTAACCAAGCTTTCCTGCACTGTGTTCAACACAAACGCGGTAGATGAAACTCCCAGCATTTCCTGTTAAGGACAAGATTGCATAGAAGGCAAGGAAAACCCGAAAAACATCAGCTCTTAAAAGATTGTCACAAGAAGATATTTCATTTATGGGTGCATAACACTTTTCAGGATCCATTTCTTTAGGTAAGTTTGCAGGACAACAGAGTTTGTAGTTCTCGGTATAGATGGTTTCAAGATAACCCAGACCCTTAAAAGCATCTGCGAAAAAGATTTTCAGTGGACAGCCCCGAAGATCAAGCACACGCAAAAATCTCATTGGCTTGAAGCCTGTTTCACTCAACTTTGTAAGTCCAGTGCTGGTCATGTTGAGATACTTTGCATGTGGAAATGTGTCACAGAAATGTGCATCTAGTTCACCTAGAGGTAGGCCAGAAATATCTACATCTATGATTTTGGGGAAGGTTAAACTGCTGAAGAGGATGGAATCAAGAGATATTAAGGAATTATAGGCTAATGACAGAGAAACAAGATTTTCTAACCACATGAAATGGGTGCTGTTCAGTTCGTCAATATTGTTATAACTTACATCCAACATTTGTAAGTTTGAAAACTTTAAGACTTCAAATGTTGAAAGTTGGCAGTTTTTAAGGTTCAGGTGAATAAGTTTAGAATTATTCAAAAACTGTCTCATTTTCATTCCTGTACCACTGGCGTCTACGTAGCGAAGTTCAGGGTGACTGTCAGGTGAGAAGAAACCAGTGCAAATGAAGGCATGACCATAGCAGTGACAGTTATCAGGACAGGTGGAATTGCACATCCATTCATCGTCATGCTGTGGACACTGAAACATTCCATCACACAGGTGTTCACTGTGGAGACAGATAGGAGATTGACGACAGCGGTAGAAACCAGGACAGGTGTAGTGGTCACAGTTCATCTCATCTTCTTTACCAGGACAGTCGTTGACTCCATTACATCTGACGTAGACAGGTACACAATAACCTTGACCTGAAACATTTATGTGAATGCTGATCAGTTTTAAGTCCGTGCTGACAGGCAGTTTGTGTTGCCTCAAAAATATTAATTGATGCATCTGTGTATCCTGGGTACATAATTATGCTGGCACTACAAGTGTGCACTTACCATCCAAGACTGTTTAGATAAATAAGTAGAATGGCATGTATAGGTCAGCTGTCTATTTTGAGACAGAATCTAAGAAATCCCAACACTTTGTGTTGTGTATAACGTTGAAATACTAAACCCAAAAAGACGAAATCTATATTCCCCTACCCCTCAAATATAATGTCTGCCAAACGAGCTTAAACCCTTACATCGAAGAGACTACTTTCTCAGATAAAGGCACTTTTAAAGCAATTGAGAATTTGGTTTTACACGCATGCAAATCCAAACACAATAGTTCGTAAGGTATAAGCAAATCTGTTGTAAGAGACAAGCCTGCCAGAGAGCTATGATATTGGACGCTTTCAAAACAAGAAGCATGCAAAAGTACTTTTTGATATTATGCCATTTTGTGAGATAAAATGTGTTAATCAGCAAAAAAGGAAATGTTCATTTCATTCTTCAAACTGACGTGATAAGATAAACAAAAACCACTCCGATTTTAAACAGGAAATCATAAGATTGTTAATGTGTTTCAACATTTAGGGAATGCCAAGACACTTCAACATTTAGAATCTCATATGGCTTATATTCTTTTAAAATCCAGTTGATTTTTTAATTTTAAAATTTAGTTGGTGACAGATATACTATTTAAAATCGATTTTTCTTGATTTTGAACTTAAATACCATTCAGAAACAAATCAAAAATTCCATCTGATCAATACAACTCTCAAGATACTGCCTCATCTCCACTCTAGGCCGAGATGTGCAGGAAATATTACAAGAGGTATCTGGTTTTTTTTTTTTTTTTTTTTTTTTTTTTTTTTTTTTGCTGCCTCGTCTTCTGTGACGCTCCCGTACTGCTGTTCCCACGCCGCTCATCCCAATCTCCCCGCCACAGCCATACCCAGATTCGTTGTGTCTCACCCCCGGGGTCGGGAGTCCACAGGGAGCTCATCAATATTAGGCCGCCGCGGGGCCACCAGCCAGAGGGGCCCTGCACTTCTGCTGGGTCACTTTGGTGGTGTTCAGTGGTGCCTGTTCTGAGTTAACATACGCAGGACACCACCTACTAAGCCCCCTACTAACGACAGTATTAGCTCAGTCGCGGAGCCAGACTGAGTGAGTCACCCACCCAAGGTGGCGACCACCACGACGTCCCTCCAACGACCGCCTCCCCACGAACCCCCAACCCCAAAGGCTTTGACACAAATTCACCACAGGCACAGAAGCGTATGGGGAAACCGAATCTGAGGTCACCATGAGACCAGAGCAACGGGAGCCACCGAATCAGAGGCAATTTTTATTATTGCATGATGATCAATGAGGATGAGGATGATGCAATGATGCTGCTGTGGAGGTGCATCCGCTTTGAGACTACTTGACAGGGTTGTTCTCTACGCTTACTGTCATAATATATCCCGGCGTCAACCAGGCCCGAGAGATACAGACACCTGCAGTGTTGGTCAGGTAATTTGAGCAACACTCTCAAATTCGCATCCGTAAAGTGGATGAAGCTCGACTGTGAGGTCCCAGTCTCCCCACTGAGCCCACAGCACACTCACTCTGGGTAGGAGCCGGCCGGAGCCCGAAAAAATCCCTATGACTTATGGGATTCGAACCCGCGACCTTCCAGTCCGGAATCCACGGCGCTAACCACTGCGCCATGGCGGCTGGTTAGAGGTATCTGTTGTTTACTTTGTGCACAGGCCTAATGCCTTCATCATGTTGTGCATGCAATACACTTCTTGACAGCTCGAGTGTGTGTGCCTGTACACATTCAAAGAGTGTGTGTGTGTGTGTGTGTGTGTGTGTGTGTGTGTGTGTGTGTGTGTGTGTGTGTGTGTTTGTGTGTGTGTGTGTGTGCGTGCATGCGTGCGTGCGTGCGTGCATGCATGCAAGCGCCCGTATGCGTGCGCGTGTGTGTTAATGTGTGTTAAATGTGTGTGTGTGTGAGAGAGAGAGAGAGAGAGAGAGAGAGAGAGAGAGAGAGAAGAGAGAGAGAGAGAGAGAGAGAATAAATGAATGAATAATCTTTATTTTTCAAGGGTAACAGAGAGAGAGAGAGAGAGAGAGAGAGAGAGAGAGAGAGGGAGAGGAGAGAGAGAGAGAGAGAGAGAGAGAGAGAGAGAGAGAGAGAGAGAGAGAGAGAGAGAGAGAGAGAGAGAGAGAGAGAGAGAGAGAGAGAGAGAGAGAGAGAGAGAGAGAGAGAGAGAGAGAGAGAACATTAGAAAAGATCGCAAAATCTCTTATTCTTTCCGTTACAGAGAAAGACCTTAACCCACTACAATGTACACGCAGGTCTCGGAGGATTCTCGAAGATGCATAAGTATGAATTTAAAACAAGTTGTTCAGCCACTTGGAAACATCTGATTCTCATGCCAGAATATTGTTCGCTGACTTTAGCTCAGCTTTCAATATAATGCAGCCTCATGTTCTGGTTAACAAAAAGATTTCAGAATTTGACGTAGACAATCAAATTGTTTGTTGGCTGATTTTTTTATTTTTTTTTTTACTGTGCGTGTGTGCGTGCGTTAGCCCGCGCATGTGTCTTTTTTTTTTTAATTATTCGTTCATATCGAGGATAATGGAATAAGCGGTCATGTGCGTTTTTTACATCTAGTCCCTGTGTGTATGCAGTTTTATAAATTTGCCATCTGTTCCCACCGGCGCACTATGGTCTACTCTTACGTAAAGCCGAACAGGATTTAACGTGTGTGCGCAAGATGTTCTGCGTGATTCCCCACACGGAGCCTCAGTTTATAGTTTCATCCGAAGGACTTTTGGGAAGAGCGGAATCAGCACTGATGTTAACTCCAGCAAAAGTGATGTTAGTGCGCGCGTACGCGTGTATGTGTGTGTTTGAGGGGGAAAACAAACAAAGAAGTCATACTAAAGGAAAAAACAAACAAAAAATAAACAACCCGCTAAAAAAAAACACAAACAACTACATAACAAACCTCTCTGTTTTTGGACGGCAAGAATTCAATTTGAATTCAACAAAAGAACCAAACATATTTATCTAATAAGTCTCGGATAGTATTATGTGAAAAGTGGAGGAAAGAAAAAAAAGATGGAAGAGAGAGAGAGAGAGAGAGAGAGAGAGAGAGAGAGAGAGAGAGAGAGAGAGAGAGAGAGAGAGAGAGAGAGAGAGAGAGAGAGAGAGAGAGAGAGAGAGAGAGAGAGAGAGAGAGAGAGTATGTGTCTGTGTCTGTGTTTGTGTCCAGTTATAAACACGTTCTTTGAGTTACCTGGACATTGGAAATGAGTCTCTGGGCAAGACGTGTTGTGAAGCGAGAGTGACAATAAATGTGTCATTGCTTGTGAAATCCACTTTTGCTGGAGGCTCAATGACACTGGCAGCTTGTGTTGATTTGATTGGACACTTCACCTCAACACTGCCATCCACACAGTCATAGCGTTTGTTGCACACATCGCTGTGGGGAATACACTGGTCACAGACATAATACAATTAGTGTGCGAGATGGACGAATGCCACAGACGTAGCGGTACTAGCAAATAGCATAGTGGAGTATGTAATCTAAACTCCAGGAGTTGAGTAGCTCAAACTCTAAGATTAAAACAGGATAGCTTTAGGACATTGTTGCTAACAAGAACAGTCACATGCAGAGACACACACACGCGTGCACAGGCACGCACCACTCACGCACTTGTGTGCACACATACACACACACTTATACACACGCACTTATACACACACACATTTATACACACACAGTTATAGACACACACTTATACACACGCACACACACACACACACACTCACACACACACACACTCACTCACACACACACACACACACACACACACACACACACACACACACACACACACACACACACACACACACACACACACACACACACACACACACATACACACACACACACACACACAGAATAAGAAATTAGAATTCTGTTTGTGAACTTAAGTTTTTAGGAAACAGCATGTAAAACTTTCGAGAGTAAACATTTCATTACAAGTCTAAAGCACTAAGTTGCTCTTGTGAATGTTAATTAATCTTATTATTAAAGGCTGGTTTTAAACTCGCTGTCACATTTATACATTTACCTCAATTTGTACGATTGACTCAAGTTTCTCAGACCCCAAAGTGAGTAAACATGCCATGGATTGTTTGCATAGCCTTTGAACTGGTTTGCTGCATGAAACACTGTTCTAAAGCTGGGCCGAATAACATTGATCTCAATAAAGTTATGGGCTCTGAATAACATTTTTCTTAATATGGTCTGAATGACATCGTTCTAAATATTGGCTGAATAGCATTGTTTTAAATATGGGCTCAATAACATTGGTCTAAAGCTGTACTGAATAACATCGTTCTAAAATGGGTTGAATAACATTGGTCTAAAGCTGGGCTGGATTATTCTATGGTTAAAGAGACATAGTCTGCATGGATGTCTTCTACATTTGCAGTCGTGTGAAGAAGAGAAGAAGAAGAAGAAGAAGAAGAAGAAGAAGAAGAAGAAGAGAAGAAGAAGAAGAAGAAGAAGAAGAAGAAGAAGAAAAAAAAAAAAAAGAGAGAAGAAGAAGAAAAAAAAAGAAGAAGAAGAAGAAGAAGAAGAAGAAGAAGAAGAAGAAGAAGAAGAAGAAGAAGAAGAAAGAAGAAGAAGAAGAAGAAGGAGAAGAAGAAGATGATGATGATGATGGTGATGGTGATGGTGATGGTGATGATGATGATGATGATGATGGTGATGGTGATGGTGATGATGGTGATGGTGATGATGAAAAAGAAGATCCTCAGAGTTTAGGATAGAATAGCAGGCTATTTCCTGATGTTCTCATTGATTATCACTTCTGTCACTTTCATTGTGTTCATACTGCTTTTATCCATGAAAAGACGTCATGATGGATTTAGGATTTAGGATCAATACGAACTACAATCACAAGACTTTACATTTGCCAGGGGGATTTACTCTATTAAGCTACGAATCTACCATGTGCTTGGTTTTTTTCCGTATGTTTATGACTTTCAGGCAGCCATCATACCATCTTCCTAGGCTCTTGATCAGTTTTTAATGTCACTTTAAGAATGAATCTGTTGGCTACAGTGTTTACACTACTGGTCTCCTGAGGGTGTTTTCTAGCCACTGGTTAAGGTTCGGTGCAATGAATTTGTGACTTCTTCGCCGCCTCTTAGAAGTTGGTGGTTTTGTGGTGCTCAAAGCAGTAGCCTTACAACGAGGGCAAGTAATCCACGTAGTTCAGTTCTTTCTTAACAGTCTGTATTGCCAGTGAGTCTTTCCCTTTAAACTTTTTTCTAAAACTTAGGCTTGACCCTGAAAAATCTGTGACATGTGACCCAATGTGATAGTATGGGCATTCAACCCTTTTTTGTAAAGATCTAACAAATTGACATTCATACTGAAATCCAATATGGCACAGAGTAGCCCTTACATTGTCACTTCAGAGTGACTGTATTAATGACACAAGGTAAAAAGGTAAAAGTGTCCCATAACCTATGTGGTCGTAGGGGAGCGAGGCATCAGAAACTTTAGCTTCTCTAGGGGCCAGCAAATTTAAGTCAGTGCCCATCTACTGTCCCTCGCTGCTTTGCTTTCCTGACCCTAAAGAGGGCATGTACCCATTTACAGCATGGTAAACTGGGCGGGGGGGGGGGGGGGGGGTGAGGGGGGGGGGGTTGGACCGTAACAAAGCCAAGGTCTGCAAACAGTCACCAATGTAACTGGTAACCACGCTTGATGCTGCTTAACTTTGACTTGGGGGAAAGCAAGTACTCTGACCTCTTAGCTATCCGGCCCCCATCAATGACCTTTATTACAGTAATGTCAGTAAGGACAGACCAGCCAGTGTGTGTTGGCCTGGGAAACATTTGTAGTCTGGGACATGCTAAGTCTCAGCATGCAGCACTTGAGCATAGGGAAGGGATCTGCTTTGCCACAATTGTGATTTGGCAGGGGATGTTCTGCTCCTGCTTGAAACACTTTAAAAAAAATTGGGTTCTCTCCTCTTTCAAACATGGCACAGTTTCTGTTGTTTACAGCAATACTGTTCTTAACATGACATTGTCCTTTCGCTAAACGATGCAACATGAAGTAAACTAGTGTACCCTGTGCACCTGACATTCTCTAAAAATGGATGCACATGACTGCTTTACATGAAAACATAACCTGACATCATGGTGGTGCTTAGCTGTTGACATGACACAGGATAAGACCTACAAGAGACATTTGA
>CM060328.1:31008002-31020502 GCA_030674155.1 Stramonita haemastoma | reverse complement strand
GAAACATAACTGTTATCTGCCTGTACATAAAAAATAACTATATCACAGACTGTCACCTTCCTATTACACATTGAAACATAACTGTTATCTGCCTGTACATTAAAAAATAACTATATCACAGACTGTCACCTTCCTATTACACATTGAAACATAACTGTTATCTGCCTGTACATTAAAAAAATAACTATATCACAGACTGTCACCTTCCTATTACACATTGAAACATAACTGTTATCTGCCTGTACATTAAAAAAATAACTATATCACAGACTGTCACCTTCCTATTACACATTGAAACATAACTGATACCTGCCCGTACATTACACCTAGGCCACAGATTGTCATCTCTCCAACACACCTTTTAAGCACAGAATTGAAGATATTGCTAACCTCCCTCCTTACTTTGCTTTTTTTCCTTCCTACCTGGAATGAATTCCTTACTAGTGCACGTGATTTATCGGAGACAATGGGGACACAAATTTGTAAGATTGGTTTTCCATATTGCAGAGAGACAAACAGGCATACGCCTTTGCTACTAAACTGAATAGCTTGGTCACATATTCCCTTTTACCTCCCTCAGCACCACCCCTCTCTTCCCCTCCCCACTGAGTCACACATTCGATCAGTTTCAAAAAGTGCTAAGTTGATATTCAAGTACTGTTAAAAAGATTGGTTGCTAGAATATCAATACAACAAAATCGTATTTTTACATTTGAAGTGTTGTCACCGTTGAAGCCATATACAGACCAGTGAAGACGTAGGTGTCCACCTTCATTTTAGCCAGGTGGTCTTCCATCTGCTTCATTTTTAAAGCTGTGTTCAGAACAGCCAGGTGCCCACCAAGATTGTTGCAACTCTCCGAAGCTTCGTCCCACGTTACCTGGTCTCGTTCTTGGAAGAACTGGTAACAGCTGTCATTGGCTGATATTGTGTTAGGCCCACACAGGCGCCCTTGGGGGCATGGATCCTAGAAAATAACAAAATGATGTATGCATGAATCCTAGAAAATAACAAAATGATGTATGCATAGATCCTAGAAAATAACAAAATGATGTATGCATGGATCCTAGAAAATAACAAAATGATGTATGCATGGATCCTAGAAAATAACAAAATGATGTATGCATGGATCCTAGAAAATAACAAAATGATGTATGCATGGATCCTAGAAAATAACAAAATGATGTATGCATGGATCCTAGAAAATAACAAAATGATGTATGCATGGATCCTAGAAAATAACAAAATGATGTATGTATGCATGCTATGCTGCATATGGCAAGAGTAACAACACTTTATTTTTCAGTTAAAGCACTTCTTTCTTTCTTTTTTCCTTCTTTTTCTTTCTTTCTTTTTTTCTATCTTTCTTATTTTCTTTCTTTTTTCTGTTTTTCTTTCTTTCGTTCTTGCTTTCTTTCTTGCTTTCTTTCTTTCTTTCTTTCTTTCTTTCTTTCTTTCTTTCTTTCTTTTTTTCTTTCTTTCTTTTTTATATCGAGGGTAATGGAGTACACACTCATGTGATTTTTTACACCCGGTCCTCGTATGTATGCAGTTTTGTGAATTTTATCATCTGCTCCCATAGGCACATAATGGCCTACTCTTTTGCAAAGTAGAACAGGTTTTAACGTGTGCGTAAGATGTTATGCGTGCATTCGCACACGGACCTAGGTTTACAGTCTCATCCGAAGTATGATTGTCAGCAAGCCATTATTTTTCACACACACACACACACACACACACACACACACACACACACACACACACACACACACACACACACACACACACACACACACACACACGCAGAAAATCAAATGTGCATATTAAAGATAACGCAGCTCATATCAGCGTTTGGGGAGCTGCAAAAACATAGACATATTCAACATGCAACGTGTGACTTAGGTGCGGGGTGGGCTCCACTAGTTTCAGGTTTCCCAAGAAACACAGACTGATGATATAACAGCTATGCACAAACCTCTCATCTGGGGGGTCATGGAATGAAAGAGGAGTAGAAGAGAATGCACTTGTAAATTCTCTTATACATTAAAACTTCCTTGTCTCTTTTCGTTTCATTCTGTCTGTTCCTATGTTTATGTCTTTGCCTGTGTTACTTTTTGAATGTCTGTCCGTCTCTGTCTGTCTGTCTGTCTGTCTCTCTTTATGTCTCTCTCTGTCTGTCTCTGTCTGTCTGTCTGTCTGTCTGTCTGTCTGACTGTCTGTCTGTCTGTCTGTCTGTCTGTCTGTCTGTCTGTCTGTCTGTCTGTCTGTCTGTCTGTCTGTCTGTCTGTCTGTCTGTCTGTCTGTCTGTCTCTCTCTCTCTCTCTCTCTCTCTCTCTCTCTCTCTCTCTCTCTCTCTCTCTCTCTCTCTCTCTCCTTCCTTTAAGTTACCTTATCTCTTCCATCTGAACAGAAAGGCTGGGTTGTACAGGCGAAATGCTGCCGGAAGGAGTCATAATTTGACACACTGCAGTTCCATTTGCCATCAGGCAACTGCTGTGGCTCTTCAGAATTGTTGTGAAAGGAATAAATTAAACGAAAGCCAGCTTTGGAATTACGAAGATTGCTTTTGAATACAATGGATAAAACGCTACTTCCTTTTATCACCGATGGGGGAAGATCTTGCAGTTGGCATATTCTGTTTCGTTGGTCTTCATAACCCCCACACTTTCCATTTCTGCTGACCACGAGATAATCAGCGCAGTCTATTCTATTTCGTGCAAGCTGTAGATCAATGCCGACAAGGCTGATCATGGTCACATGATTCTGTGGCACGTGCAGCATCACACAGCTGTCCATCGCCAGGTATGCGTAGAAAAAGCCCCAACTAATCGTCTCAATTAGCCCTGAAAACACACAGATAACAAAGCTTAGTAGTGTGAGAATGATAATAAAACTTTACATCTCAACATGTATTTAGAATGTATATGTGACTAGAATTTAAGACGAAAGAAAGACAAAAAAAGAAATACAAAGAATGGAATAAAGAAATTAAAGGTTGTTATTTTTTTATAGGATTTTGTTTTAGAGAATATGGCAGTCCATATAAAATAATGTTAAAAGAAAGCTACAATAACTCTGCCATTGCCATAGAATTATGTAGCTGTGAATCAAATGGGGGATTTAAGAAAAAATCTTACCAGGATCTGTATAATCCACAAATCATATTATATGCAGCAAAGACAACACAAATGTTCAGCTTGAAATGTGTAATAGTGTCACAAAACAATTGGTTCATTTAATCAGCTGTGAAAATTGGTTCTTAATAAGCCTGTTCACTGATTTTAGGCCTTCCTTTTCTACTTGGAGTTTAGCTTGGTGTATGGTCTGTCCTTTTAAAGTGAGGTGGTTGCGACTTCACCAGCACAATATCCACTTTTTTCCCTGTCCACTGAAAAGAAGCTGATTACATAAAGTAATATCAAGTTTATGCAAGTGTTTTTTTTTTTTTTAGTGAAAGGTAAACTGTGTATAGAAAATGACCCTCACATTCCAACTATCGTACTTCAGGATGATTGAATATCCATAACGTTTATTTGTCTGGTGTTTTATACTCCAGATGGCTTCTACCCAGAATGATTTTGCTGTGATTTCATTGGGAAGACTGGGACCACACAGCCAAGCATCACCCTCTTCACAAATGCGATGTTGGAGTGAAGCTTTAATTTCTGGTCAGCAATGCAGGTGTCAGTATTTCTTGGACCTGGTCTATACAAGGACATAATTATTATGATATCAAATGTAGAGTCTGCATTCTCACAGCTGGTACACATCCATAGCACTGTTACATCATTCTTATCCGAAATGACTGTCACGCGATAAAGGAAAACTGTGTCTAGTTTGGTGGCCCTTGTTGGAACAGTCTCATGGTGACCTCAAATTCTGGTTTTCTATACACTTTAGCACTTGTGATGAATTGGTGGTGAGGACTTTGGGGGGGAAACGTTGTGAGGAGAAAGTCTTTGGCTGCTGATATTGCAGGTGGTGGATCCGACTCTTTCTGGATCCATGACAAAGTTCTCGTTGTTGTCAGCAGGGAGTTTAGTTGGTGATGTCTTTGGCATGTTGACTCAGAAAATGCACAACCCAAAATGACCTAACAAACCCAGAAGCAGTGGAGAGTCCTTCTGGTAGCTGGATGATACAGCAGTATAACATTGACTCACTTTCTGTTGAGTTCGGACCTGAAGGATCCAAAATAAGCAAGGGTTAGGCTGGAGTCAGTTCTAAATACGTGGCTCTTCCTGTTCCTTTTTTATATTCAACCTTTTATATACAGTCGATGTTATGAAGAATATAGCCTTCAGTGCCTGGGCTTTATCACGGTTCTTGATTAAACCATTGATGCTGAGGGCAACAGCAAAGTGAGAGGATGCATGATCTGTGGCTTTCCCACTAATGGAATTCTACTTTACAGCTACGATTTTAGTGAGCGACTATGACTATTTGACTAGGGCTAATTGGCCTTGGAGAACCTCTGTAATGCTGACTGTTCTGATATCCACCTGGCTTAGAGAGTAGGGACGTACTGTTGGCAAGGGTTCAAATATCTGCCCAATTTCCGAAGCAGCAGCTGCATCTTCTGCAGTTTTGGAGGTCATTGTCGAGCACAACAGGCAAACATAAAAAAATGAAGAATACTCTGCTCATATGAAACACAGACTTTCACATGATATTCTTGTGTCACATAGGCACCGTGTGCAATCACTGTGAAGGCAAATAAACGCAGAAATGTATTTATGCGACTTAGTGTTGTTTCAAACACACACACATGAACACACAAACACACAAACACACATAACACACACACACACACACACACACACACACACACACACACACACACACACACACACACACACACACACACACACACACACACACACACACACACACAGCATCAGTTTTAGACTCTGATTCCTCCACACACCTTCCCCTTTTTCGGCCAACCAAAGAACACAAACTTACCACTTGTTTCAGGTGGACACATCACTTGCAGCTGCCTTGTACACTGATTTACTGCGCGAAACCCGAGAAAAAAATATGTATCAGCAAGCAAACCTCCCTTGAATTCCATCTGAACCGTAACATTGTTTTGTCTGGACATCAAGTCACTATCCCTACGCTCCTTGTCGTATTGAGTTTTCTGTAATAGATCGTGTATTTTAAGGTCAAAGTCAGAAAGACCTTTTTGGCTGGTCACAATCACAAAGAATGTCCCTGGTGGTCCTTGAATAACTATTGTACAAAGATAAGCCAGATCTGGGCAGTCAAATGACACATTCGACAGTTTATCCCCTTCAAATATTATTTCAACCACTTTGGTGGCATTAATAGTTATGTTGGAAGATTTTTGGAGACATTCTGCTATCTAGGTGGTGAAGATGATGGTGTATGATGGAGACATTGATGAAGGTCTAAAGCTACATCTTGGGTAGGACATGTTGGGATCATCTGGAGACGCCTTGCAACCAGGGTACACATTCTGGACATGTGTATGATTGTCTGTTCTGCCTTCCTGACTTGAAGCACACAGAAAACCAAGGAGAAGCAGAAAGGAGACACTCTGTGACCGCTCCATTGGTCTCTGCCTCTGCAAAACAATACAGTGTGAATCAGTGGCAATACCAGTCTGGGTTCTTTATCGTTACACTCAGCATTATCGATATTCTTATTGCTGTCACTGTCAGCATTAACTATAACAACTTTGGCATCTCATCATCATCATCATCATCATCATCATCATCATCATCATCATCATCATCATCATCATCATCATCATCACCACCACCACCACCACCACCACCACTACACCACCACCACCACCATCATCATCATCATCATCATCATCATCATCATAATTGTTTTCAGTGTCATCATTGTTGTCGTTACCACTGTTCTGTTTTGTCATTGTTGTCATTATCATCTTCTTCTCCCTCCTCATTATCATCGTCATCACCATTGCTATTTTTTTTGTTTTGTGCTGATTGTCATCTGAGTCAAAGAATTATTTCAGACATGATGTTAATTTTGCTAATTGATTTTTGTTGCTGCTATTTCCCTCCATTTTTGTACAGTAACTACTACTACTACTACTACTACTACTACTACTACTACTACTACTACTACTACTACTACTACTATCTACTACTGCTACTACTACTACTACTACTACTACTACTACTACTACTACTACTACTACTACTACTAACTACTACTACTACTACTACTACTACTGCTGCTGCTGCTACTACTACTACTACTACTACTACTACTACTATACTACTACTACTACTACTACTACTACTACTACTACTACCACTACCACTACTACTACTTCTACTACCACTACCACTACTACTACTACTACTACTGCTACTGCTACTACTACTACTACTACTACTACTACTACTACTACTACTACTACTACTACTACTACTACTACCACTGCTGCTGCTGTTTATGCTCTTGGTACTGCTGCTGCTTCGATGGGGTGTAGATAGCCTGTTGATTATTGTGCTAGAACCAAAGAGAAGTATAGTCAAGAAATGTTCTGCTGGCCATGGTGTAAAGGTGTTGAATAGTATACATCGTTTTTTGTTCTATGCTGTGATTCCTCAGAGTTACTGTACTGAACATCATCCTATCTTCTGTTGAAGGCTGTCTTGAAGTCAAAGGAGCTGTGGCAGTAGTTTAAAAAAAATGTCATTTTATGTACAGATTTCTTAGGTAATAGATCAGTTCTGTTGTGCTTTTTGGCTGCAAAAGCTAGTTGGTTCTTCTGATATGACGTCTCTTTTCTGTAGTGTTAATCTGTTCAATATGATCTTTCGGCTAATACATTCAAACCTAAAACTTAAAGATACAGACGTTTTAAGATAAAATAACAAAAAGATGGAGAGAAAAGAGACAGAAATAAGAAAAGCAAAAGAAAGAATTACATACAAAAGCGATGAAAAAAACTTACATAAAAAGGATCAGTATACAGACAGACATACCAGGCATACCAAATAGCAGGAACGAAAATAAAAGAGAGATAAAAGATGGGGAGTTAAAAAAATGAGAGAGGAAAAAAGAGACACATAAAAAGAAAGACAGGCAGAGACAAAGACAAGAAAAAAGGCCTAAATACTAAAAGACAAAAAAGGAACGGGGGGAAAAGAAGGCAACATGCCATAAAAGAACATAGAAAAGAAAACAAATAACATCAAAAAGAAAACAAAATAAGCGGTTAAAAAAAGAAACAAATTAAAAAGAAAGAAAGAAAAACAAACGTCTCTCAAGCAGATTTTCTCAGCTTACCTGTGTGGGAAACACTGCAAGGGTTGTTGTCACTGCACCAGACTGCCTGGCTACATGCTGATAACTTACTGCAGCCACTGCTCTGTCCTGGGCAAAATCCTATCTGATAACGATGATCTGCCCACTTGCTACACACTACGCTCCTGGCACACCTATTTACCTGGTTTTTAAGGCAAAGATGGCGAGCTTCATGACTACGTGGTGTTACCTGCAGCTTGTGTGGCTTTTGTGTCTTCAGTGCTGCATCACAGAAATGAGCCATGAACCAATGAACTGAAGAAGGTGTGTTGCTACGTCAACCATCCTTCTGTTTGTTTGTGTTTATGGGTCACGTGTTTCTTTCTTATTCTCTCTCTCTCTCTCTCTCTCTCCTCTCTCTCTCTCTCTCTCTCTCTCTCTCTCTCTCTCTCTCTCTCTCTCTCTCTCTCTCTCTCTCTCTCTCTCTCTCTTTCTCTCTCTCTCTGTGTCTCTCTGTCTCTCTCTCTCTCTGTCTCTCTCACGCTGTCTCTGTCTCTTTGTCTGTCTGTCTGTCTGTCTTTCTGTCCTTTTGTCTCATTCTCTTTCTTTTTCTGTCTCTGTTTCTCTGACTCTGTGTCTGTCTCTGACTCTGTGTCTGTGTGTCTGTGTCTCTGTTTCTTTGTCTGTCTGTGTCTATCTGTCTGTCTGTCTGTCTGTCTCTCCCTCTCTCTCTCTCTCTCTCTCTCTCTCTCTCTCTCTCTCTCTCTCTCTCTCTCTCTCTCTCTTTCTATCTATCTGTCTGTCTATCTATCTATCTATCTATCTATCTATCTATCTATCTATCTATCTATCTATCTATCTATCTATCTATCTATCTATCTATCTATCTATCTATCTATCTATCCATCCATCCATCCATCCATCCATCCATCCATCTATCTATCTATCTATCTATCTATCTATCTATCTATCTATCTATCTATCTACCTATCTATCTATCTATCTGTTTGTCTGTGTTGTCTCTCTTCATTTTGTCCATTTTTTTTAAAATTCTGGTCATCTGTCTGTTTGTCTGTCTGCCACTGAATTAAAGTTTTATGAATTCCTATCTTCCTTTCCCTGGATATTGTGACAGACTACGTTGCAGAAGATTTAGGGGATTTGATGATGATAACATACAAATGAGAAATAGATACAGAACCACAGCATGCATGAATGTTTTCCTCCATATCGTATATTAAGAGCCCCTAAAAATGTGTACTTATTCATTCAAACATTCTTGCTGCATGCTCCCCCCCACCACTTCCATGCACACTTTCGCAAGAAACAAGATTAAAAAAATCTTTCTGTCAATCTAGTTCAGATAAAAAGGTGTGTCAGTTTTAAGAGGAGAAAACCCGTGTTCTATGAAGAATCCTGCTTGATATAATTTGCCAACTCTGTCAACAGTAAGAAATACAGATTTTGGCAATGTTAAACACCTTAAAATTTCCAATATAAATATCATTGTAATAATAGCATGAAAGGTAAAATCTTATTTGATCTGGCACTCTAACTGTAAGTTAAATATTTTACAAGTAACATCACACTCACACACACACACACACACACACACACACACACACACACACACACACACACACACACACACACACACACACACACACGCACGCGCACGCACGCATGCACGCACGTCCACACACACACACACACACACACACACACACACACACACACACACACACACACACACACACACACAGAGGGGGGCGGGATAGCCTGGTGGTCAGAACATTGCGCTGGCAATTTGACGACCCGAGTTCGATTCCCATTAGAGGGAATTTTCTCCCTGGAGTTAACATCAGTGCTAATTCCACTCTCCCCAAAAGTCTTTCGGATGAGTCTGTAAACCGAGGCCCCGTGTGCGAACACACGCAGAACACCTTGCACACACGTTAAATCCTGTTCCACTTTTCGTAAGGGTAGGCCATTGTGTGCCGGTGGGAACAAATGACAATATTTACACAACTGCGTGTACACGGGGACTGGATGAAAAAGCACATGAGTGCTTATCCCATTATCCATGATATAAAAGAATAAATAGAGAAATAAATAAAATAAATAAATAAATACAAACATACGCACGCACACACACGCACGCACGCAAGCACACACACGCACACACGTACGCACGCACACACACACACGCACACACATACACACACGCACGCACGCACGCACGCACGCACGACCGCACACACACACACACACACACACACACACACACACACACACACACACACACACACACCACACACACACACACACACACACACACACACACACTGTTCATTGAAGCAATACTGAAAGGACAGAAAACACTGCTGATTAAAACAAACTCCAAGAGAACAGAAATGAATGCACTGTGTGTGTGTAATCATTGGGTGTAGTTAACCAGCAAATGATACGGAATTGATGGTAGGCAAACTTATTTGTTTGAATGATTTTAATCTCCATGTTATAAATGTTGATATTGGTTCATTTGAACAGTTAGCTCAAATAGTCTTGTCGATTTTCATTTCGTTTCATGTAAACATTCAGGTTTTGCCCATTATTTGGAAATCGATTGCTCCATGAACCTGTGTGCGGGAGATATTGATTCTATTCATATCTTGATCTTATACTTTTCAAATCTTTACATCTATCCTATGATGTCCCAACACTTATCATCATTACCGTAAATCCTTCGGATGAGACTATAAATCGAGGTCCCGTTTGAGAACGCATGCAGAACGTCTTGCTCACACGTTAAAAACCCGTTCTGCTTTTCGGAAGAGTAGGCCATTGTGTGCCGGTGGGAATGGATGACAGAATTACAAAATTGCATACACACGAGGACTGGATGTAAGAAATGCTCATGAGCACTTTTTCCATTACCCTCGAAATAAAACAAAAAGAAGAAGAACGGACAGAATACTGCCCAAAAATATGGGTACCTGTGTTATGATTAGTGAGAGAGTGACCAAGACATTCTAGAAGGTGGGGATGCTGTCAGCACTGAACGACCCTCCAGTATCTCAACATAGGAGAGGCGAGGGAGAGGGGGTGTGTGCCTGTGCTGAGTTGGTGTCAAAATATTTGAGGATCAGAAGAAAGAAGCTTTTATTTAGATCCTTGAAGTGGTCATTTCATCAGATGGGTAGATCTGGATCTGTGACTAAGCCATAATTATCGTCTGTAGAAGGTTTAGTGGGGGCAGGATAGGTAAGTGGTCAGAGCACTCGCTTTCCCCCAGTTAAGTTAAGCAGCGTCGGGCGTGGTTACATGTTAGATGGGTGACCGTTTGTGCGCCTTGGCTTCAGCACAGCCCCCCCCCCCCCTCCCCTCTCAGTTCACCCAGCTGTAAATGGATACCTGCCCTCTTTAGGTTCAGGGAAGGTAAAGCAGCGAGGGAGAGGAGATGGGCGCCGCCCTCAATATGTTGGCCCCTAGAGCTGAGGTTTCTGACGCCTCGCTCCCCTATGACCGCTTAGGTTATGGGACACCTTTACCTTTTACTTTTAGATGGTTTATAAGGCTGTATTTGTTTTCGTAAGCTGGATCAGAACAGGCAGCACTAAACACCAGCAAAGTGATTCAGGGGTAGTGCAGAACCTGTCTGGGCCATGGTCTCATTGAGGCCTAACATTGATAAGCTCTGAGTGAACTTTTGGCTGCAGTGATATAGCATGATGAACCTGGATACAGCAGCTACAGGTTACCTGTTGGGAGTCAGTATTACATAACGAACAGCATTGTCACGTCACAAGAAATGAGACATCTAAACACATCGATAACACTTTCCAAAACTGATGATCACGCCATCATCAGAAAGTCATGTGTACATACGCACCAACTTTTGTTGATACAAATGAACGGTAACCATCCATAGTTAGACTATGAACCTGTTGAACAGCAGGTCTCTTCGCTAAAGCCATTCCCACATGAAGTTAACACCACCAACCTAGTCAATCTTTCACATCGGTGTTTATGCTTCAAAGTTACATTGTCGATTAAACAAGTATATATTAACGAATTTGTCGCTCTGGAAAAATGAACTCTGAAACAAACTAGACGTTAATGGAACGTGACAGACTGGACAAATGTAATGTATAAGACTGGGCAGGTGTAATGTAATAGACTGGAGAAATGAAGTGCTGAATTCATATTAGCAAGTATGTAATTGTATGACCAATATTTTTTTATTATAATATTTAAATAAAAAGCATGCGTGTGAGAATTGAAGGGTCATAGCTTTTACATAGTGACAATAGGTGGATCGGTGGTCTAGAGGAAACCATCCTGTCTAGAAAGCGAAAAGTCTGGGTAGAAGTGTGCGGTGGTTCAAATTCCGTTTGAGCCCAAAACTTTTCCCCATCTATTAGAACATGAGGGGTGGTCTGGGTGCACGTGCTAGTATTTAGGATGAGACGATAAAACTAGGTTCCATGTGTTACACACTATTATTTAGCGCACGTAAAATAACCCCGGCAACAAGAAAGTTGTCCTTGGCAAAATTCTGTAGAAAAAGCGACTCTGATCGAGAAACAAATACAACTGCTGACAGGAAAAGAAAAGAAAGATCATATCTGCATCGGTCGTCAAGTTTAATTTATCAACAGTAACAGTACCTACATTTTTACAGTAATGAATCCGTTCTACTTTTATACCATCAACACAAAGATCGGGTACAGCCTCTGTGTTTCTGCGGAAGTCAGCTGGCATTTCTTTGGTCTTTTTATATTCCAGACCAGATAGTTTCTGTTGCACCAGAAGGAAAAGGTTTCGATTATTTTAGAGTACACTAGATGAGAATTGGACGGATCTGCAAGAGCAGAATCTTTAGAATACTTTATCAACGGTGTGATATCAGTACCAGAAACAGTCATTAGTTTAATATTTGAAAAGTATAGGAGACAGAACAGTGCCTTGAGGAGAGCCAGTGGACGTTGACTTTTCAGCTGAAATTCCTCTTTGAAATCAGACACACTGTTTGTTTCCCCAGAAAGTTCATAACCCCAAAAGTGAAGCGAGGACAGACATTAAGTGAAAGTAATTTGAGTGCTAAGAGATGGGGCTGGATGTTATTGAAGGCAGAGGAAAAGTCCATAAAGAGAATAAAGAGAACAAAACGCCAAGTTTTTTTTTTTCCAGATGAGAGTAGGTATTGTGCAACAAGGTAAGAGTTGCATCATTGTGTTCCT
>CM060328.1:31000502-31003002 GCA_030674155.1 Stramonita haemastoma | reverse complement strand
TCTCTTCTCTCTCTCTCTCTCTGTCACACACACACACACACACACACACACACACACACACACACACACACACACACACACACACACACACACACACACACACACACACACACAAAGTGCAATGACCATCTTGGTTTAACCCCTAGCTGACAAGCGTATTGATATTGGCCAACGACAAAAAAAAAGCTCATTTTCACCTCTTGTTTTAATCTGTATACACTTGCACAATTTTATTCTGAGGTTGAGACTTCAATGAAATGACAGCCCTGATATGGTTACGGGGCTTCAACCAGTACGGATGGATTAGATTGGATTAGATTGGGTTGGAGTGGATTGGAGAAGCTGCTTAAAGTGTTCACTAAGGTGGGATTTATCATCTGCAGGCAGTTAGACATCCAATCCAAATGCCATTTCATCAAAATTGACAACAGTGTTGTCCAAGAATGGGACTCCTGTGGAAAAAAACACAGAAACCAGAAAAACACATCTCCACTAAAAACAGAAAAATAATGACACTTCTGCGTGTATTGACGTAGTCAATCCTCATATATATATATATATATATATATATATATATATATATATATATATATATATATATATATATATATATATATATATATATATATATATATATATATATATATACACGTTGACAAGATATATCAGTAGTCAGAACACTGACTTTCCCTAAACCAATGTTAAACAGCATTGAGCGTGGTTACTTGTGGACAGGTGACTATTTTCGCGCCTTTGCTTCAGTATCCACCCCTACTACCCCCCCCCCCCCCCTCCCTCCGCCCAAGTTCACCCAGTTGTAAATGAGTACCTGCCCTCTGTAGGGTCAGGGAAGTAAAGCAGCGAAGGAGAAGAGATCGCCGCTGCCCTCAATATGCTGGCCTCTAGTGCGTTCTGTCACTCTTGTAACAGCAGGTTCTTATTGTAAGACCACAAGCACACGATGAACTAGACGGGAAAAATGACAGAAAATAGAAGAAGAAATAGAATTGTAAAGAAGAAGAAGAAGAAGAAGAAGAGGAAGAAGAAGAAGAAAAGAAGAAAAAAAAAGAAGAAAAAAAGAAGTAAAAAAGAAGAAGAATGCGATGAAAAATTGCGAAAAATTAGGAAGAAGAATTGCGAAGAATTGCGAAGATTTACGAGGAAGAGGAAGTTGGTTTCAGTGTTGTATATCTGGAATAATACCAAGGGAAAGAAATACACCTGGAATATCTTTGACCAACATCTGGCGGCGGTAGCTTCCCCCTTGACCACAGCGAACCCGTGTGTGTCTTGTGTGCGTGTATGTGTGTGTGTGTGCCTGCGTGCCTGCGTGCGTGCGTGCCTGCGTGCGTGTACGTGTGTGTACGTGTGTGTCATTGTGATTATTACTACTACTATTATTATCTTTTTTGATTATTATTATTATTATTATTATTATTATTATTATTATTATTATTATTATTATCATTAATTATTATTATTATTATTATTATTATTATTATTATTATTATTATTATTATTATTATCATTATTACCGTAAAATCCCTAGCATACGCCCACCCCCCTGCGCACTGATTTAGGGCAAAATTGGGGGGTGGGCGTTTGCTAGGGATAGACCCCTTTGCACAAAATTATTTTTGTGCTCACCGGTGTAATTGGGTGAATACAAACCCCGAAAGCATGTAAGTTAGGTCGTGTGGGTATAAGTGAAGGAAAATAGAAAAAAAAGGGATTTTGAGGCAAAGAAGGCCAACGAGTTCCATCGCTTTCCGTTGTAGGTCCTTGTTTCGCAATACCCTGCTTTCAGATCTTTCATCTTCCAGATAATGCAGCACACCTCGGTCGACATGTTCAGATCTAACTGCTGGTCCTTTTGACAGTTTCCGTTTTTGTTTGTCTTTACCGTACTGTTGTTCAAGTCTATCTCTGTTTTCACACCATTCCCTGATCATCATGCCGAAGCGACAGTCTTACACTGTATCTTTCAAATTGGAAGCCCTCCAGTATCTGGATAACCGACAACGATTTGTCTTGGTCAGATCACATAGCCACATTAGGAAAACGAATCTCAGTAAGACTACATCAACTTAGGAAATTGTTTTTTCTAAATCTACAGTCACGAATTCACGCACATAAACTATCTCTTACGCATACAGGCGTGCACATACATGCATATGTACCCATAAAATAAGTATGTCTTATTTTTGGCTTTATTGATTTTTTTTTTTGAATTGCTTGTAAATTCACATGTCTTCTACCAATTATGCGCGTGTGTGGGGGGGGGGGGGGGGGGGGGGGGGGACGGGTGGGTGTGGATGGTGTGTGTGGATAGGGGGGGGGGGTGGGTGTGTATGTGTGAGTGGTGGGGGCGGGTGTGGGGGGGGGGGTGTGGATTGTATGGGGAGGGGGGGGGAGCGTGTGTGTGTGTGTATGCATGTATATGTACGGGTGTGAACGCATGCGTATAATGTGTAAATAATGGTGATCATATGTCTTTTCT
>CM060328.1:30993146-30995402 GCA_030674155.1 Stramonita haemastoma | reverse complement strand
CAACGACAACAACACACACCAGCAACAACACAACAACACAACAACAACAACAACAACAACAACAACAACAACAAGAGGCATGTTTTGATCGTATAAGTAGGATGTTACTTACAAGCAATGTCAGGCAGAGTGCATCGCCACAAGAGCAATGCCACTCATTTCCTTCCTGTACTTCATGCATTATTTCTCCCCCATTAGCGCCTTTCTCCAATAACAATCTGCAGGAATAACTTTTTAGTTACCGTGGCTTCTTTTATGAGCGCTAATGCATGTTGGTCACGGCTTCTCAGTTTATCATCTTATTGAGAGGCTAGCACCCACATCAACACCAGAGCTGGAGTGGACGGGGAGGAAAAAGTGGAGGGTCACATGCGAATCAAACATTCGACCTTTCAATCTGTGGACGCGTGTATGACCTTTTGGATATTGAGTCGACCCGGTAAAACCCTTTTTAATAAAAGGATGATATTAGCTATATTTTAAAAAAGCTCAGATAAAACATTTTTAAGTAAGTAGAACATTAGATTGTTAACGTATGGACTCTTCTTCTTCATCGAGCACTCAAACATTTGCTATTGTTGTCTGTGATATGAGCAAAATTGCGTTGCGCTGCCGTTAAGCGCCTGGCAAGTCAGGCCCAGCACATCCGACTTCGGCGTAAGGAGACCAAACTGAGGACAATCACAGAAGAATGCTGACTAGGTCACAAACACACAGGACTGGGGAGAGACCAGTTTGGTGCTGCAGAAAGGAAGCCACAGTGTGCAGGAAAGACAGCTGATGAAGGAAAGGATATAGACCCCGCTGCCCTGTTTGTTGTAAAGCCACTCTCTAACAATGCCATGGGTAGTCATACGTACTGCTGCTAACGCTAGTAACGCTGTAACTGAAGTGCTAGACAATACGAATCAGATTGTAGCATGCTAAACTGTTTATACTGATTGACCTATACTGTTGCTTGCCGAACCATCCCTTGTAGTCGGTGCAAAACCTCGTCATAATTCACCTTTTTTTTTCTTTCTACAAGCAGTAAGAGGTAAAAGGTAAAGATGTTCCCATAACCTGTGAAGTAGTTGTAGAGCAAAGTGTCAGAGACCTCAGGTACTCTTGAGGCCAGCATATTGAAGGCGGTGAACATCTCCTCTCTCTTGCTGCTTTACCTTCCCTGTCCCTAAATAGGGCAGTTACCCATTGACAGTTGGGTGATTTGGGGGACTGTACGGAAGCCAAGGCACCCAAATGGTCACTCATCAACTAGGAAACCACACTTGATGCTGCTGAACCTTAGCTTGAATAAAGTAGCGTTCTGGCGATTGAGCTATCCCGTCTACTATGTAGAACATGTAGTAAACGAAATCCAACACAATCAGGATTCATGATTTTCCATCCTTCATACATAGTCCATAGTCAGGCGATCATTTCCTCCGTAGCATGGGAATCATCTGCTGAGGAGAACACCATCGACCCGAAAATGCTAGGAAAAGTTTTGGGCTTTTTCTTTATTTGTGTTGAGCACCCTGATTTGTTTTGGCCTGAACTTAGAATCAAACTAAAGACAGACTTCATGATCTCTGGGCTTTTCCGTTTAAGGCACAGTTGAACTTAGGGCAGAGTTTTTAGCATGTCTTTCTCCAATGTGTGATCACTGTACAATGCATTGCGTTATGAGTGTTGTTGCTGAACCGTCCATACTTTTAACTTGTTTCCCCCGGACAAAATTTGGAAAAAGAAACGAACAAGCACACGACCAAGCTTACAAAAAAGCAAGCATATCTCCTCGCAGACTCGCAAGTGCAAAAGAAGACCAGGCGCTACGCCTTCTACCCAGTAACTATGTCCATGCAGGCTAGCAAAGGCAGAGAGCACGGGAGAAGAAGAAGGAACAGGGTAGAAGCCCACCTTCTTTAAGTAGCAGGGGGACTACTGGAGATGTTGCTATCGACCATCTCACAAGTTTGCTACAGATAGTCTTCGCTTCTTCCAGAGTAGGATAGGTTTTTAACATGTGGGCAGAATCTCCTGGTGCGTTTACCTTTAGGGATCAGTTTATAGGTCTTACCTGGGTAATATTCAAGGGAAGAGGGTCAATACTTCTACCTCTTTGTCAAATGTCCCAGACAGTTGAATAGTAGAAGGGTAGAAGGCGTAGTACCTGGTCTGCTTGTCTGTCATAGTTATGAGAGAACAATGCTTTGTGCTGCTGTTATGCGCCTGACAAGTTAGGCCTAGAGCATCTACGTTTGGCAAAGGGATCAG
>CM060328.1:30978146-30983146 GCA_030674155.1 Stramonita haemastoma | reverse complement strand
CATTGCCAACAAGAGAGTTTTTCCTGGCAAAATTTTGCAGAAAAGACACTCTAACAAGGAGACAAAGGCACATGTAGAAACGATGTCTTCTTAAAATAATGGGTGGCACTACTTTTAAGGTAATACTCTCTCCTTTGGGAAAGCAGCCCGAGTTTCATGCAGAAACAATCTGCCGTGACTTAGAGACATTTCAATACGATACCTCTGCAAAGATTCAAATCCTGGACCATTGACGGAGTTATGCTGAATTTACGCACTGTATGTACAGTTCATGGCATGCAGCACGATATTGCAGCATAAAACAGAGACCCGACCAGCATCCCTGGAGTGGCACAGTCCAGTTTGAACATGGGTGTCCTCATGGGGTCAGAAGGAACAGTAAAGATACCACCTCTTCTTCTGCCCAGCAAAGCTGAAGTCTGGTCTTTTCGTGCGAGGCACTGTGGCCACCATGTCTCTTGTGAGACCTAAGGGAGGCCTAGGTGCTTTGTATGAAGTGTGTCTATTATCAAAACAACTGGAATGATGACAGCAGCTCCCAGACAATTAGACGTCATTGGTCTGTTTGTGTGCAGGTTCTGCTTTAAACCCCTATAACTCGTATATAATAAGTTACCAGAAACTTAACAGACATCATGACTAGCACAAGTGGTCATAGTCTCATTATGCTGTAAGTGTTCTTTGTGCCACATACATTGCCTCTGGCACGCACGTACGCACGCACGAAGACACACGCACACACACACACACACATACACACACACATGTCCAATGTAAATAAAAATCATATATGTGTGAGTAACTACAGTGGGTGTTGCAGGTACGTGCTGTAACAAATATCCATAACTTTCCTCAAGTCAGTGACTTGGAGGTACAGGTTCTTGATGTGGGGCGTTCTCCCATCGGACTGAAGCTAAAGCCGAGTGGTCAAGACTGTTTGACCTCAGTCCTCTGGGTCCATGAAGTTGTGGGTTCCAATTTCGGCACCAGAATCTGGCCAGATGTTTTTTTTTTTATCTTTGTCCTTAAATGCTCAGACAGCGACTACTGTTGTCTGTAATTTGTGAGCAAAAATGCGATGGACTGCCTTTAAGCGCCTGACAAGTCAGGCTCAGCTCATCCGACTTTGGGGATGGGAGAATTAAGGATGTGGATTTCTACTGTCTGCCAGGGCAGATTTAAGTGCTGACCTGCCTTAGTTTCTCCCATGTGTATACACATGCTGAGGATCAAATCTGCGCAGTCAGGATCCTGTATTTCATGTCAGTGCCTGAATAGTGACGGAAACTCGAACATATCCAGCAGGACACGGACACGGACACACACACACACACACACACACACACACACACACACACACACACACACACACACACACACACACACACACACATACACATACATACACACACACACACACGCATTAACACACACTAACACACACACGCCCACACACACATGTCCAATGTAAGAAAAAAGCATGTATAATATGTGAGTAACCGCAGTGAGTGTTGCGGATACGTGCTGTGACAAATCATTACATGATAGTCAATGTTAATGGGGATGATGTAATGACGCTGCTGTGGAAATGTTTGTGCTTTGAGACTACTAGACAGGGTGTACTTTATGTTGACTATTATATATTGCACGAGCAATGACCCACTCTGAAGTTGGGACGAGCAAGTACACAGGCCTCCTTACAGAATCACAAGCATAGGAGAAGACTGAGTACTACGCACCCCTCTCAGGAAGGATCCAGAAATACAGACTAGAAAGAAGAAGGGAAATACATTGATAAGTAGATTGATGTCAAAGATCTGTTTCAGACATGTTTTCTTTACTCTGAGTTTTGTTTGTTCTTTTATCAAGATTGTTTTTAGGTGGTTTAACACGTTTTACATTATTCTCAGGGTAGCTTTGGTTGGTATTGGGTTCTGTTGATATTCCTTGAGTTTCGGCATGGCTACAGATTTTATTTGAAAAATCCATACAAACACCATTACTACCACAACCACTGACACTGCCATTGGCACCGTTCCCACAAGTCTCAACAACATCTACACTGATTACAAGAGCAACAGAAAGAACAACACAGCAACAACACGAGCAAACTTTAACCAAAGTACAACCGTTTTATATAAAGCCATGAATGTGTGAATTTGTGCAGCTTCAATGCAAACCTGATCAAAATCATCAAAGAGTGGTACAACAAGGCCACCAGTGCAGTGTGCTACAACAGGAACATTGGAGAGTGATTTCAAACAACAGTTGGAGGGAGGCAGGGCTGTCTACTCTCACTCACTCTTTTCCACATGTTGTTTGAGAGAATCATGGCTGACGCACTGGAACACCATAAAGGATCAGTCAGCATTAGTGGCAGAACGACCACAAACCTCCGCTTCGCAGATGACATTGACGGACTAACAGGATCAGAACAAATGTTTACCAGCCCAACAGAAGACCTGAACAAGGCCCCTAAAACACATGGCATGGAAATCAGTGCACAGAAGACCAAAATGATGACCAATAATGCCAAGGGCATCAGCACTGATTTCAGGGTAAATGATCAGAAGCTAGGAACGGCTCAAATCTTCCATTACTTGGAAGCCTTTGAATCAGATAAGGCGTTCAAAAACAATACTGCAATGCACTGTCCAAGGAGGAAGAAAAAGAGGCAGACCAAGGAAGAGATGGGAGGACAACGTAAGCGAATGGACAGGCCTAGAACTAAACAAAACGCTGAGAAACGTAGAGCAAAGAGAGGAATGGAGGGAAGTGGTTGTCAAATCTTCAGATAAATTGATTGATTGATTGATGATTGATTGATTGATGATGATTGATGATAATATTGATTGATGATGATTGATAGATTTTGATAGATTGATAGAGAATTTAAGACAACCCTTTTCTTTTTTGTTGCTCCTCTTCAACTTTAACTTTAAAGTTTAGCTTGAAAATATCTTGCACATTGAATTAAATGAGGAGGAAGGCTGTGGTAGTGACAGGGGTGGGGGAAAGGGGGTGGGAGGGGATGTCATGGCAGTCTAGTGTTCGGAGCACTTACTCCCATAATCTAAGGTTAAGCAGCATTGACCATAGTTGCCACGTGCATGCTCCTTGCTTCATTACAGTACCTTGTTCACCACCTATCAAAGGCGATCGGCCATCTTTAAGGGCAGGGAAGGTATTAGGCTCCTTAGCAATATTATATGACAGGTGTGACAGGATGTGTACTTACTTTTTGAATGATACAGCATAGAACTGTTCATGTTCCCTGAATGTAGCTGATTTAACTTGTGTTAGCACATGACCACTTTCAATCACAATCACAATATGACTCCACCTAACATTCAGCTAGTTCTCTTTACTCTCTGCTTCATCTTTTTGCCAAACATCCCCAGAAGGTGTCCCTGTAACGAGAACCCATGAGTAGTAGATGAAGAAGTTGAAGGTGTAGTTGATGTAACAGAACCCCTCTAGAACCCACAGCGTGATCAGGAACATGTTGTGATTTTCTCCCCCAGCCCCTAGTTCCGGCAGAAAGAACCAGACCACGCGGAAGACACTGCAGGAGAGGCGCAGATGATGAAGAAGACAGAATTTCCGATCAGCATTTTGGTCAGCGCCACGTCACGTGACGACAGGGAAGAAGACGTTTCAGTCCGCCACGTCATCAGCTGACGAAGTTTGACTGTGGTGATGATGGTGGCGGTGATCACCACAAGCATCATGCCTCCGCAGATAACAAGGCCGAACACAAACCCTTCCAAGCGGTCTATAAATTCTTTATGGGCTATGTAAAACTCTCCCGCAGCAAGAGCTGTGGTAATTTCATCAGTGACGGGATCATAGACACACCCGACCCGGTATTTAAATGCTAACAAAAAAATGCAGGCCAAATACTACGAAATAGACAGAAAAGATGATCAACGCCATGGTTCTGGTTCGTAGCCAGGTCTGGTACCTCAAAGGGTTGATGACACAGTAGCATCTCTCACAGGCAATGATGGCGGACAGCACAAGGGAGATAAACCCTGTACCAAAAAAGCAGATGAGGTTGTAATTGACCATGTAGGCGTTCCAGTGAGACTTGAGCCTCCTTTCTCCGCTGACCAGCAGGTAGATGTTCTCGCTGTTGAGACAGAAGCTGGCCACCAGGAAGGAGGCATCAGTCAGGGACAGGGAAAACAGACAGAGGTTGACACGATCCTTCAGGCCTTGGCTGCGGAACACCGCCATGTTGATGACGTTGGCGGGAACACCGATCACAAACAGCACCAGCAGCATGCACAGCTGAAATTTCTGAGCCAGGATCTGGGCATCATTTCCTGCTTTGCTCACAGGGTCAATACTTTGTGGGGAACCAGTTCTGTTAAACACCACACCCAGGCAGACTTCTGTCAGCGGCATGTTTTGGATACCATTTTGCGGTGTTTTGTCTGAACTGAGGCCGGTGGCAGAAAGTAGAGAGTCATTTGAAACAATTCCTGCAGGTATAAGCGCCATAACTTTTTCCTGACAAAAAAAACTATTTTTAGGCCCACGGTGTATTTTCTGGCGGTTTAATGCTTGGCTAAACACGCAATGAATGACTTAAGCCCCAAAGAAGAAATGGTTGATTGAAGTCTATGTTTTGTATAGTTGTTTTTAGGCTGTATTCTTACCGAAGGAATTGATTAATAAAGAGAAGATTCAGTGAAACTATAAACACAAAATTAAGCAGAAAACTCCCGAAATAGATTGAGTTGTATTGTAAGAATCACAACTCTTGTTGCATTTTTAAGGGAAACGTATGAAGCAGTGCCTGATCTAGTTAATTATCATGAAATATTCTACTGCTCTATTCAATTTCTTCAAGCAAGAAAAAGTTGCCGTATAAAAGTTTAACAGCAATTAATTAAGTAGTTAATCGCAAAGGGTAACAAAATTAAATGTATATCGTTTATTTGTTTCTTTTTCTTTGATGAATTTGAACACAACAACTCATTTTATCAATTCAT
>CM060328.1:30955646-30973146 GCA_030674155.1 Stramonita haemastoma | reverse complement strand
TGGTCAATAACATCAAAGGCCTTCGCAAAATCTATAAATAAAACTCCTGTAAGTTCTTTTTTGTTTACATTAACTAACCATCTGTCTATAAGTTTAACAAGGGCAGTGTGGCATGAATGATTTGCTCTGAACCCAGACTGATTGGGTGTATAAGGCTATTTTCATTAAATGACTAAGTAGGCATTTATTAATGTGTTTCTCTAATGGTTTTGAGAGGACAGATAAAATTGAGATGGGTCTATAATTAGAGGGATCAGTTCGATCTCCTGATTTATACAAAGGAATAATTTTACTGTGTTTAAACATAGTTGGAAAGGTATTTTTGCTTATACAAAGATTATAGATGTAAGTCAGTGTCTCTGCTATGACTGGTGCAGCTAATTTAAGAATTTTGCTATTCAAACCATCTAAGCCACAAGTTGCCGTCTGCTTCATACTTTTCAAAGCGGTAAATACTTCGTGTACGCTCATGCATGGAATTCTTAGTTCGGAGTTAATATTTTTGTTGCTGCAAACGGCTTCTAAAACTTTTAAGTTATTAGTTTTTGATTTATCATTAGTTATTAGTCTATCTGAAATAGTTGCAAAATGAAGGTTTAAAGCATAAGCAGAGATATCGTCTAAAACGTTAGGTGTTTTATTACAGTTCTTTCTAGTAAGTAGATTGACTGCTTTCCATACAGACTTGCTGTCTTTCTTTTTACTGATTAAGTCTTCAAAGTATTTCTTTTTTTCAGCACGTAGGAGGAAGGTTACAAAATTTCTTTGCTTTTTATATTCTTGATGGCTTCCTTTTTTTCAAAAGATAATCTCTTTGGTATATTTGTTTTTGTACTTCTTTGTCAGCCATGGAGGTTTAGATTGGTAGCTGACTCTTTTGGTTTGAAATGGTGCATGCTTATTATAAATACTATAAAAAATGTTGTACCATAATTCTAAGGACTGATTAGGGTCAGTGCACTGATATACATCGTTTAAAGGCGAGTTTAACAGATCTGAAAGAAATTGAGCATCATCAAAGTTAGAAAAATTCCTGTATGTGATAATTTTGTGATTAATTTTCGGAAATTTTAACCCTTTTTTACACCACGTAACACAGATGGGGAAGTGATCACTACAACCAAATATCGGAACATTTATTTCAGTGATGGAATTCTGGTTATTAACATATATATGGTCAATTAGAGTCTTGGAGTTTTCAGTAACACGTGTTCGTGATTCTATTAATTGTTTTAAATTAAAAGACTCATATGTCTGTGTCCACCTGTTATTAGTTTTTAATAAATCAATGTTAAAGTCACCTAGCAATATAATATCTTTAGAATCTTCATTAAGTGCCATCCATCATGGAACAATGACATTTTCGAACACTCTGAAGTCTCTGCAGGATTTCTAATAAAAAAAAAAAATCGAAATTGTTTGGATGTTTTATTTAATTAAAAGAATTCTATCCCTATTGTTTCCACACTATGATTTTCTAAGTTGTAAATGCGTTTAAACTGTATCGACTGATAAATATAAATGACTAAACCGGTTTCACGGAAATGGGTTGGGTCTCTGCGGATTACTTTATAACCTGGTATTGAAATATCATTATCAGAAATGTGAGAAGTTAAATGTGTTTCTGAAAAGCCAAATAAGTGAAAGTTTTTTTCCTGTATTCGATAAAATTGATGCAAATTCTGTTACTTTGTTTACTGCATGATTAATGTTCAAATGTCCAATGCGTAGACCATCTTTTGATAGCCAGGGGCTGACTGTACTTGACATAATAGACAAGTTAACGATGAAAGTTATGTAAGGATACAAAACAATAAGGCAAAACCCAAAACGGTGGATAAAGACCCTGTTATCAAGTACAAGATACTTAAATAATGTTAAAGTCTAGAGTATGGAGAATACAGTTATATAAAATGTGAATCTAACCAATAAGTTAACCCCAAACGACAACTAGACAATGAACAAGCAATAAACAACAGAGCAAGTAAAAAAGAATCTACAAAAATTGCCAATGAGATTCAGAGGCTGTAAAAAGTAGATAACACACTAAGCAATCTGATTTTAGATTCAGCAAATATAACACGACAAAAAACTATACACAAATGTCTTCAAATAAATCAAAGAAAATTTCCACTATCATTATCGGCAGCCAAGAAAGGGTCTGGAACCAAGACATCAATAACAGTTCCCACCGTACATGCTGAAACATTATCATGTATTAGTAGGAATACAGTGTGTACATCATGTCAAACTCATGGGATGGGCATGGGGGGACCTGCCTTGCTGTATCAGTTCAGAAGCCATAGAAAGGAGGTTCCAGGCATAGGGGTGAAAATAATCTTTAAATGGAGAGGGGTAATGAGGGGTGTAATGAGGGGGTGGCCTAAATGGCATAGGATTGTTCAAATCCAGACATGGAAGTGAGGGATGAGTCTCACTAGGGAGCATGGGAGGAGATGCTGTTAGAGAGACCGATGGATCTCTTGAGCGTGAATGTAAGCTAGCTCTGTTAAAGTGAGGATCTTCAGGAGGAACTTAGGACACATTATTTTGTGTTCTTGGAATAAGGGGAGGATAGTGCTGGATAGAGGACATGGGAGGACATGGTGCAGAGTTGCCATGCGGGGCTTGATTTCCAATTTGGAATTGCGGCACAGTTCCAGAGAGGTCACTCACATGAGAAGTTGGATGAGGTAGCAGGTATCTATTGTCAAGGTTGGATCTTGTCCTGTTTTCATGGTGTTCATAATCAACAAACTGACGTTGGTATTGTCCATTTCCAGAGGAATAACGGTCTTGCGTTTGGAAAAGAGGACGTTGGGGTTTGCTGTAACCCTTGTTTGGAAAAGGTGGTTGCCTCATGGAGGGGTAGTTGCCCTGGGAGTAAACACGGCGATGGAAGAACCCATCTTGAGGAGGATGGATGGTTGGCTGTTGATTGGTCTGGTTACTCTGCAGAAGTTCATTTTTGAACCAGACTGACTTAAGGCTGTTAGCCAGCCTGGCAGTTCCCCTGCCACTAGGGTGTTCAGGTTCAGGTAAAGGGCCAGACGAGGGGCACCAGAGCTGGTGATGAAAGTGCTGGTGTTGTCTATAAAAGAAGTGTTATGGTGCTGACAGGCTGCTTTGAGGTTTCTATTGGTAGGGAAAATGGAATTGTTTAGATTATGGCGTCCTTTAGCAGGGAGAACGGAACTCATGTAAACTGTAGACTGAGGGAAGGTAGAAATGCATTGTCTGATGATATTGTTCCATTCTGTTTCTGTGACTGGGCCAGATTGACAACTGTTGACTCCAACATGTACAATAACATATTTTATTTTGGATGTTACTGGAAGTGAAAGAAGCCATGTGAGAAGGTCCTGAACGTTCATGCCAGGAACACATACTTTGAACAGGTTCTCTTCCCGTGGTGCCAGTCTGTGAGGATCAACATTTCTAATGACAGAGTCACCAACTAGTATTGCTGTGGCAGAGTCTGGAATGGCAATTTGAGAGAGTGTGTCCTTAGGTGAGGGCTCAGCTACAGAAGTGTTACTGCTTTTGCTGTACGTGTCTATGAGTTTTTGCTCTTTCGAAGAAATAGACTGGGCTTGTGGAGAAGGGTCTGTAATGGACCCAGCATCACATTCTGAGAGAAGCCAAAGGTGCTTGCTACAGGTACACTGTATTCCAAGGTAGTTTCATTCTCCTGACTTTCTACTGAAGTAGATGGGTCAGCAGGGTGGTCCTGGACTTTATTCAACTTCTCTGTTGGATCGACTGGTGCTCTACAAGAGGATTCTGACTCTTTGCCAGGAGAGCCTTTGTTCTGGCCTGCCTCAGTCTGAGTGTTTGTATGATGTGAATGCGAAGGAGAACTTTTTTTGTGGGAGTCAGGGGAGGTTTCAGTAAGAACTGAAACACATTTACTTGAGTTTAGTTTTTTCAGCTGTGAATGAATTGTTCCTAGCTGTGTCTTTATTGAATGGTTTTCTTTTTCTAATCTTGCGTTTTTTTCTTCTAAATGTTCGATTTTTGTTTGCAAGTTTCCTAGCTCCAAAAGGAGTGAGTCATATTTTTCTGAAATCGTCAAACGGAGCTCATTTTTTACCGCTGTCTTTGCATGTTCAAGTAATGAAACAGATTTGGTTTCTGACTCTGTCTGTGCTGAGGCTAAGGAATCAACAGAATGTCTGATTTCTTCCAAAGACTGATGGCATGCCAGACATGCTGATGATGGAGTCTTTTTGGTGTGCGCAGTCCGCTGAGAGGAAAAAAGTGTTCTTTTTCTCTGATTGCGAGTCCTTTTCCCCACAGGAGTGGTTGATTTTCCATCTTTATTTTTCCCAAGGGAAACTTCATCCTCGGTCTCCTTATTTACTGCTGGCGATGGAGGAAAAAGGGTCAGTCCCTGGCTGGAGCAAGTTGCAGCTTCAGTGACCTCACTGGACAGCAGACAGGAGACAGGGACTGGAGTGGAGGCCTGTGTGTCTGTAGGGCCATGGGCAGCATTCATGCAGGGCTGCTCCAAATTGTTGACGTCAATGGAAGGAGCCTCTAGAGGTACTCCAATTGATAAATTATTTATGAAGGTCAGTGGAGTCTCCAGAAGTGATTTTGCCCAATTTACTTTGTCTTTGTTTTCTAAAAAACACTGACACTGAATGTTTGAGTTTCTCACATTCGTCAGTGCCCCATAGGACACAATCTCTTCCTTGGCAAAGAAGAGTCCCACCGTCTTGTTTAGAAAAATATAGAGTTAGCGTCACACATTTAGCGGCGTTATGACTGAAGCGAATCACTGTTTTGGATAGTTCAGGTGGGGGAGTTGCAACAAACAGTGGAATTGAGGAGAGCTCTGTGTCAAACTGATCAAAATCTGATACCTGAATGTATATAGATTGGTCACTGATGGCAAGATATCGATAAATTAGGGAGTTACGCCAGACAGTCAGTTCTTCTGTTCCACAAAAAAATCGCTTTTGAATTTCATCCAGTGTGGATTTCAACTTTTTGCCTCTGTCACTTGCGTCATCATCATCCATGTTTATGTTGTGTTTTTAATTAAAAAAAATGAAAACAAGAAAAAACAGGAACACACACTTACATGACGTCACAATTCCATCCCCCACCTGGCTGTCACATCAACACTTCACTGGCATGCTGAAGAGTCACGTGAAAACAGCATCGTGGTGTTAATGTGAGGGAAGGTAGTGAGGGAAGGCAGTGAGGGAAGGCAGTGAGGGTCCACCAGCTGATTTCGCTCCTTTAGCACCGAATTTCACGTGCAGGTTTGCTTCAGTGGATAATCACAACAAACTAGTTTCTTCTTTGTGATGTATTACAAAAGAATTTATTATTTGCACAATATTGACTACATAAAGTTCATAGCCAAGGTAGCATACGTAATCACCATACCTTTACACACAAACTTGCAAAAAATCACTTCAATACACCACCTGTAACTCTATCAAACAGTCATTTGAGATGGAGAGCAAGGTAACACGTCTTGATGGAGATGGAGAGCAGGAGAGATAGCCCAATAGCCAATAGCCATCCAGCCATCCAACCAACCAAACAACCAGCCAAGCCAACCAACAAACTAGTTAACCAACCAACCAACCAACCAACCAACCAACCAACCAACCAGCCAGCCAGCCAACCTACAGCCAACCAACAAACAAACAAACAAGCTAATCAACCAATCAACAGACCGACCAACCTGCCAACAAACCAACCAGTCAACCAACCAACCAACCAGCCAGCCATCAAACCAACAAACCATTATAGCATGCAATGGCCTATTCTTCTAAAAGGCATAATAACATGTTTTAACGAGTTTGTGGTCTGTTCTGCGTTCATTCACACATGAAACCTCTGTCTCTAGTATAATCTGAACTTTGGTGGGAAATTTGTCGGTACAGATGTTGGGGACGGGATAGCTCAGTGGTCAGAGCGCTCACTTTTCCCCAGCCAATGTTAAACAGCGTCGAGCGTGGTTGCCAATTGGATGGGTGACCGTTTGTGCGCCTTGGCTACAGTACAGTTCACTCAATTTACCCAGCTGTAAATGGGTACCTGCCATCTTTAGGGTCAGGGAAAGTAAAGCAGCGAGAGAGGAGATGGGAGCCGCCCTGATCATGCTGGCCCCTAGAGAAGCTGAGGTCTCTGACGCCTCGTCCCCCTATGACCACACAGGTTATAGGACACCTTTACCTTACCTTTTACAGGTGTTGACTCTAGGGGTAAAATCCCCTTGAGCGTGTGCATTAGTAGTGGCTCCAGTGTCGGCATCCCAAACTACATTTTTTAAAATTCCGATCCCGAAATTAATTTTGTTTACGGTCAATATTATAACACCTGCTTGTAATCGTTTTGGAAGAAAAGAACACTGCATAACGGTACTTTTTTGCTGGACATCTGAAGAAAGAGCGCTGATGTCCCTTGGGAAAGTGCCGTTCACAGCAGTCATAACATCGCTGAGTATTGATGTTGTTATTGTTGTGTGTTGTTGTTGTTGCTGTTGTTATTGCTGTTGATTTACCTTGTCGGGTTTGGGGGGTAAAAGGATAACAAATACCTGCTAACAGCAATGGTGACAGACTCCATAACACAAAACTAAGAACGATCGTTACTTTTAATCCCTATCTTTTTCTTTTCAGATTTGATGACAAAATCTACCACACGATATTTCGAAACCTATTTTGCTTTCAATCTTGACAATAAAGTACAATTTAACCAGATGGCAGCTTTAATCCATATTTACTTTCAGATTCTAAGATGAAACTTGTCTAGTTTGAGAAGAGCCGGTGGCCTGTATCTAGTATGCATTACTCAGGCAGCAGTTTTGACGAATAAAACGCATTTTCCAGTTTGACAAAAAAATAAGTCCGAAAAATACATTCAGTAGTTTAAAAAATATAAAACAACCTTCATCCCCTTCACTGTTCTTAGTTTAAGGAAGATAGTTCATATTTCATTAAAAAAAACACCTTGAATTGTGTTCCACGGTTAGGATATTGTTTCTTCCGTGTAGGATGCCTAGAGTCTGTCAGTTTTATAACATCCCCACTTCCTGAAAAATCTATGGCTGAACTTTCCTCTTTTCTATCCCTCTCTTTGTTTCTGCTTTGTTCCTTTTCTTCCTGACCCTCCTTCTGGTATATTTTCTGCCTTTCTGGTCCAATCTCCAGGTTTTTTTCCCCCAGAAAGACCTTAAAAATAGCATTTCTTCCCATGCCAAAGTCGAATGCGCTGAGCCTGACTTGCCACGCGCTTAGTGGCAGTGCAACGCATTTTCTTTCGTATGACAGAAAACAATAGCTGCTGTCTGAGCATTCGACGAAGAGAAAGATGTTGCTTGCCTAACAAAGGTGAGCCGCAATCATAAACATCTGCCTGATAGACTGTCCTTGCTGGTACAGAAATTAAAACAGGAGAAATGAAGATCTTCTCGTGAACACCCACCCCCCACCCCCCTTGTTCAAACAACCAATCAGTCAAAGAACCCAGCAACCATCCAGCTAACTAACCAAGCAATAACAAGCAAACTAGGAAAGGAAACGAGTAAACAAGCAGGCAAACAAACAAGCCAAGAATAAGGAGTAGAAGAGATTAGTCTGCCTGGTGTCTTTTTGGTTGTTGTTAATCTTTCTGTCAGACTGCATGTACTGAGATAAATGGTTTACCTAGCTGTCTGTTTCTAATGATGTAGAATTTGACGGTTAGAATATTCTTACAATTCTGGACTGATGGACATGGTATTGTACTATATTACTATTATTGTCGTGTATTGTTGTAGTGTAATGCACTATGCTTACTGTAATGTAATGCATTGCATTGCGTTGTATTATAAATGTATTGCATTCTACTTACTTTGTTGTATTGTATTTGTTGTATTGTCTTGTAATGTATCGAATATCTTTTTCAATTACAACAGATTTCTTAGTGCGAAATTAAGACTGCTCTCTCCCAAGGGATTGAGGATGGAGGGGGGGGGGGGGGGGGGGTAGTACACCGCCACAAGAGCAAGACCTTCCATTTCTTTTATTCATGTCTGCAACGTTTCTGTTTCTCTCCGACAGTGGCTTTTTTCTACAAAATCTAGCCAGGGACGACTCTCTTGTTGTCGTGGGTTCTTTTACGTGCGCTAGATGTGTACTGCACGCGAGACTTAGCATGAGAGTGACAGTAGACGTACTGACAACTAGGTGCTGAGAGAAAGCGTGGTGACAGTGACACTTCAGGGGTTCTACTTGTAGTCTTGGTGCTGGCTTGTGTGTTCCACAAAATAATGAAACAGCCTGGGTCACCCAGAGTATGCTGCATGCTTGCACCACCCATCACACCTAGCAATCAGCGGGAGACAGCGATGAACACTGTGTGGGTAGTTTGCGGGTATGGCTGTTTGTGTGTTCCCTCGCCATATAGACAGCCACACTCCAACTTCAGACAGGTTTGTCTTTGTCTGTTAATGGGAAGAACAGGTTTGTTGGTTATGCTGGGAGTATCCTGCATGAAGTGGACACAGTTCAAAGCATTGCACTGTTTTGTTGGTGTTGGTCTTCTGCTGGGGACGGAATAGTTCAGTGGTCAGAGCACTTGCTTTCCCTCAAGCTAAGGCCGAGCAGCATTAAGCGTGGTTACCAAGTGGATGAGTGACCGTTTGCGCACCTTGGCTTCAGTACAGTTCCCCAGTTCAGCCAGCTGTAAACGGGTACGTGCTCTCTTTATGATCAGGGAAGGTAAATCAGCGAGGGAGAGGAGATGGGCACCGTTCTCAATATGCTGGCCCCTAGAGAAGCTGAGTTCTCTGACATACTGTTTCCCATCAACCACGTAGATTGTGAGGACACATCGATGCCTCAGAGCAAGAACGGTTTATCTGAAAAAAATACCAATTTTCAATTTTTTGATATTTGGTAGAATTTACTGTAAACTTTCAGATGACAAAACGATAAAATAATTTTTTTAATTAGTTTTAAAGATATTTGAAGAAAACCGTTCTTGCACAAAATTACCTGAGTGAATTTATCATGGTAAAAGGGACGACTGCACGGCACTCTGCTTTTGCTCTAAAGGCTGTAGTGCCAATTAACCTGGTAATTTGTGTAAGGGAGGACTTCCAGCTGTGCAAAACCTTCTTGCATGGGAAGGGATACACTAGGACCACTGGGCGGAGTTTACGCAACACTGGCGGGCCTGGATGCCGTGTGGTTCTTGCCTGGGAACACTGGTGGCTTGAGAGTGATCTTATCTGGGAAAAAGGGTCAAGCTAATCGCCATGCCATGCTTGCATGGGAGGAAGTGCCAGTTCTGCTGTAATTTCTCTGCAGACACGGGTGGTCTGGCTTCACTGCCAGTGTTTTTGCTATCATGGTGTTTCTTCTACATGTATTACAACACAAACATACTACGGTAAAGATAGCATCAATGCCCTTCCTCTCACCGAAAACCAAACGCTTCCATTCAATCCTCAATTTGTTCTGACCTTTCAAACTTTTCAAGTGAGCATATTTCGAAACTTTTGAAAATGGTATCTCTGCCGGTAGACCTTTCTTGCTCTGAGGCATCGACATGTACCTTTATGTGTTGATAATGATGATAAAGACATTTTGATTTGGGCCCGGTGACGTACATTAGAAATCTAAGGCAATGCGTGGTGTTCTTCGATGGTTTTCTTGTCTTCAACTACATTAAGAGTTTATCTGCACCAAGCTGGTTCAAACTGGAAATTATTGCTTTTAAACTGCTTAGCACACATGAAAACCTAACCCCAAAGTAATTCCAAAAAAAAAAAAAAATATGTGGAGATAAAGACCTAGTTGAGAGTACGAACATAAAACGAATACTCCCTATGTTTCTCCGAGGAAAAATATATTTTACCCGATTTGTTCGCTCACAAAGACTATAATAATTATCAGATTTGGAATCGTTTGTCTTTTTGCAATTTGCAGTCTGTGCATTGACATCCCACCGGGTAGAGGAAAGGTGAAGGTCAGTTTCCACAGGAAGTTTGCAGACCTGGGTAGGAGTTATCTCAACGCGTTTTTTCTTTTTCTTCTTCTTCTTTATTTTTCAAATCAAAATCATCATTTGATTCTTACTTCTTATTTTCGTTCCTGAATGAGTGCCTTTTTATTATTACCTTATTATTGTAGTTCTGTCTTATTTCTTGTCTGTTGTTTGCTACTTGGTATGGTTCCTGCTCTTAATATTTGGATCATTATTATTTCTGTTGTTTAATTAGAGTTTTTTTATATCTTGATCTCATCCCTGATAAGGGCGGGTAGTGGATGTAAAATAGGACACGAGTGCTCATTCATTATCCTAAAATAAAAGAATTTGCCTTGCCTTGGCTTGCCTTGCCTTGCCTTGCCTTGCGTTTACCGGACAACAGCAATGTCACTTGGAGTGTGTTCTACCCATAACTATTTAGGGCATATTTAAAAACCCACGGCAACAAGAGAGTTGTCCCTGGCAAACCTCTGTAGAATAAAGCCACTCTGATAGGGAAACACAGTTGCAGAGAGGAAAAAAAAAAAAAATCATGGATGGTGTTGCTTTTGTGGCGACGCGCTCTCCCTTGGGAGAGCTGCCCGAATTTAACACAGAGAAATCTGTCGTGACTCAAAGTAGAGTAAAATGTAGTCTTCAGAACGACAGTCAGCAGAACCCCCTTCTGACAGATTTCATTGCGAGCCGAAAGTGAAAGTCCTTAGAAAAAACCTGTATCTAATCTATTCTTTTATTCCGAGGATGATGAATAAAGCACTCGTGTGCGAGTGCTTCTTTCACATCCAGTCCCTGTGTGCATGCAAGCTTGTAAGCGCTGTCATCCATTCCCACTGGAATGAAACGGACAAGTGATCTGAAAGGCGAACCATGTTTTAACGTGTGAGCAAGATATGCTGCATGTGCTGGCACTAGGGACCTCGGTTTAATGTCTCATCCGAAAAAACTGTCTGGGGTGTGAAATCGGCACTGCTGTTCACTCCCTGGGAAAAGTCTCCTTGAATGGGTGTCTTGGTGGTGGTCCGAAGTTTGGTTCGAACCCAGGCCTTTAGATCGCGAGTGCAACGAGCAGGGGTTTAACCACTAGGCAATCCTGCCCGCCTGGCCCTACGTACATCAACGTTGGTTATTTTCTTAATCTGGAATAATTATTAAGTATTTGCTGGCTGACAGAAAAATGTTCTAGTGGTCACATCTCGGGACTCGGAAATGTTTTGTTTTTAACTTACAAAGTAAACATGTTTTCAATTATGGTAAAATTAAAGGATTTTACGGTAAAATGTGTTTATGTGTGTGTATGTGTTTATGTGTGTGTGTGTGCGTGCACGCGCATTGTCTTTCTGTAAAGACATTTTAAGCAAAAGTGTTCACACATTTCTCATTTCTACAACTTGAGCATGCCAAACATTTATTTAAAAAATATTGTTTTTTTTTTATTATGTGTGCCAGTTACATACAGAGAAACACCACACACACACGCGCGCGGTGGGAAGAGATGACAAGATTTACAAGACGGCATACACACGGAGACTGGATGTAAAAAAAGCACTCGAGTGCTTATTTCACTATCCTCGGTATAAAAGAATAAATAGATAAATAAGTATTGTCACATCTAGAATATCCCAGGAAACTTATGATTAGGCTAGCTGCCATGAGACCACCATCCAGAGGAGCCTTGCACTGTTGATGGGTCACTCTTATTGTGTTCAATGGGACCTGCCTGACTGGATTCCATAAACACAGGACAAAACCTACAAAGCCGGCTTCTGACAAGAGTAGCAGCTTGGTTGTTTAAGGTAAAAAGTTAAAGGTGTCCTATAACGTAGACGGTCGTAGGGGAGCGAGGCATTAGAGACCTCAGCTTCTCAAGGGGCCAACATATTAAGGGCGGTGCCCATCTCCTCTCCCAGGCTCCTTTACGTTCCCTGACCCTAAAGAGGGCAGGTACCCATTTACACCTGGGTGAACTGAGGGGACTGTACTGAAGCCAAGGCGCGCAAACGGTCCCCCATCCAACTGGTAACCACGCTCGACGCTGCTTAACTTCACCTGGGGAAAGCCGGTGCTCTGAAGCTACTTAGCCTCACTAAATGAGACGCGCACATGGGGTGGTGGCCATCACATTGTCCCTCAAACACCTCTTTCTGCCTCTGACCACTCTCCACACCCGGGGACGGGATAGCCTACTGGTCAGAATATAGCGCACTAGCTCACAAAAACTTTTGCCCTGGATTCAGATCAGTACCAACTCCATTTGCATAAAAGTCCAAGAGATGAGGTTATAAACAGAGACTCTATGTGCCATCACATGCAGAACATCTTGCGCAGACGTTGAAACCCGTTCCGCCGTTTGGAACATAGGCTTTGGCTTATGTGCAGAATATTTTTATAGCACAACCCATCACAGGGTAGCCCAGTGGTCAGAGCACTTGCATTCCTCAAGCTTAGGTTAAGCAGCATTGAGCATGGTTACTAAGTGGTTGGCAGATTGTTTTTCGCGCCTTGGCTTCAACACAGTCTCCTAGTTCACCCAGCTGTAAATGTGTACCTTCCCTCCTTAGGCTCATGGAAGGTAATGCAGCGAGGGAGAGGAGGTGGACGCCGCCCTAAATATGCTGTCCCCTAGAGAAGCTGAGGTCTGTGATTCCTCGCTCCTTTACGACTACATAGGCTATTAGACACAAAGACAACATTGAAGAAAGTGCCATTAGTGCAGCCTATCAACAACCTCCCCACTAAAGTGCCTACTGGATGAACACAGAGGAGCAGGTTGGTGATTGCAGCAACGGGCATTAAACTGTGTCACAATAACCTTGTCACAATCTCGCAACCAAAGCTGTATCCCCTTTCGGAACCAGTGCTAAAAATACGGTATTTCAGCAGACATACTCATGAACTACTTCATGAAAGGAGACACCACTGAACGCTAACAATTATTATTAAGATAATCATGGCAACATCTGCATAACGAACACAGTGACAAAGGAGTGGAGAGAAACCTTTGATCATTCAGGAAACAGAATGACGAAGTGAGTGCCACAGTATGATGAAGTTCAACTGAGCTGGAGAAAAGGTCAGATCAGCAAACTAATGATTCCTTCTCCTTTTAACTTAAGTCAGGTCAGACCTTTCTCCCTTTAACTTAAGTAAGGTCAGACCGTTCTCCCTTTAACTTAAGTCAGGTCAGACCTTTCTCCCTCTAACTTAACTAAGGTCAGACCTTTCTCCCTTTAAGTAAGGTCAGACCTCTCTCCCTTTAAGTAAGGTCAGACCTCTCTCCCTTTAACTAAGGTCAGACCGTTCTCCCTTTAACTTAACTAAGGTCAGACCTTTCTCCTTTAAGTAAGGTCAGACCTCTCTCCCTTTAACTAAGGTCAGACCGTTCTCCCTTTAACTTAACTAAGGTCAGACCTCTCTCCCTTTAACTAAGGTCAGACCGTTCTCCCTTTAACTTAACTAAGGTCAGACCTTTCTCCCTTTAAGTAAGGTCAGACCTTTCTCCCTTTAAGTAAGATCAGACCTTTCTCCCTTTAACTAAGGTCAGACCGTTCTCCCTTTAACTTAAGTAAGGTCAGACCGTTCTCCCTTTAACTTAACTAAGGTCAGACCTTTCTCCCTTTAAGTAAGGTCAGACCTCTCTCCCTTTAACTAAGGTCAGACCGTTCTCCCTTTAACTTAAGTAAGGTCAGACCTCTCTCCCTTTAACTTAAGTAAGGTCAGACCTTTCTCCCTTTAAGTAAGGTCAGACCTCTCTCCCTTTAAGTAAGGTCAGACCTTTCTCCCTTTAAGTAAGGTCAAACCGTTCTCCCTTTAACTTAAGTAAGGTCAGACCTTTCTCCCTTTAACTTAACTAAGGTCAGACCTCTCTCCCTTTAACTAAGGTCAGACCGTTCTCCCTTTAACTTAAGTAAGGTCAGACCGTTCTCCCTTTAACTTAAGTAAGGTCAGACCGTTCTCCCTTTAACTTAAGTAAGGTCAGACCTTTCTCCCTTTAACTAAGGTCAGACCGTACTCCCTTTAAGTAAGGTCAGACCTCTCTCCCTTTAACTAAGGTCAGACCGTTCTCCCTTTAACTTAAGTAAGGTCAGACCGTTCTCCCTTTAACTTAACTAAGGTCAGACCGTTCTCCCTTTAACTTAAGTAAGGTCAGACCTTTCTCCCTTTAACTTAACTAAGGTCAGACCTTTCTCCCTTTAGCCTAACAATGATCGGACATTTATCTCTTTAACTAAGGTCAGACCTCTCTCCCTTTAACAAAGGTCAGACCAGAAGACTGTCGATTCTTTCTCCTTTAACAAAGGTCATACCAGAAGACTGATGACTCTTTATCCCTTTAACTTAACTAAGTTCAGAACAGAAGACTGATATTTCTTTCTCCCTTTAACAAAGGTCAGACCAGAAGACTGGTGATTCTATCTGCTATTAACTCTCCCAGCAGCAGTTAGAGAATTGGACAATTAATTTTCAGGCAGGGTGACGTGGGCAAGTTGAACCTGGAGGATTCATTTCCTTCCCCTGCAGGACACAGCGAGCATGCTGAGTTTGTTTGTTTGGGTTTTTTGTGGAAGGAAGGGGGGGGGGGTCCAAACGGTACTTGCTCTCTATTCTGATTATGGATTGGGGAAATGACAAATAAAAACAACGTGAACACTGAAAAAGAACGATAGAAAAAAAGCATTGAAGAAAAAAGGAATAAAATGAGAACAAAAAGGGAAAGAAACAACGATCAAAGGACAAAAGACAGAAAAGAGAATGAAAAAAGAGAGAACCAAGAATGGTCATTTCTGAGACTCTTTATAAATTATGAAGCATCACTGCTTATACTGGAAACCCTCAAAGAAATATATGTTCCTCAGTCTGGCGACCGTGGGGTACACCTGAAGACTTAACAGCCAGTTCCCTCTATTCCTCTCTCTGTTCTGCCTTTCTCAATATTTTGTTGAGTTCTAGACCTGTTCATTCGCTGATGTTGTCCTCCCATCTCTTCTTTGGCCTGCCTCTTTTTCTTCCTCCTTGGACAGTGCCTTGCAGTATTGTTTTTGCAAGTCCTTTTGATCTTGTGAAATGCCCGTACCATTTAAGTTTACGCTTCTTTACAATTGATAGGTTTTCGTAGGGACCAATGGTTTGCTGGATTCTGTTATGCACTCCTTCGTTGCTTATATGGTCTTCGTAGAAGATGCCAAGGAGTATCCGGAAACATCTCATCTCCACCGCCTGTACTCTTCTCTACAAATCAGCAGTCAAGGTCCACGATTCACAGGTATACAGGAATATGGATATGACAAGGGAGCGCATTAGTCTGGTCTTGGATTTGAGTCAACTATTTTCATCTTTCCAGATGGTGTTCAGTTTTGACAGTGCTTTTATTGTTTGTGCAATCCTGCATACTACCTCTGACTTGGACACACACACACACACACACACACACACACACACACACACACACACACACACACACACACACACACCTCATATATATATATATATATATATATATATATATACATATATATATATATATGTGAGTGTGTGTGTGTGTGTGTGTGTGTGTGTGTGTGTGTGTGTGTGTGTGTGTGTGTTAGTAACGCACCGGTCCTACCAGTTTCAGAATGTTCATGCTGTCACATCGCACACACCGATGGTTTTGCTTTCTTCCAGCCTTGGAGCTAAGAACTAGCAATGGGCCATCGATATGCAGACGCCCTAAAGCCACCGTGTGAAGAGTCCCTGCAATGGAATGCTGTCACGTTACTTCAAGCCAGGTCAAGTCAAGTCAAAAACACTTTAATCATCCCTGAAGGGCAATTACAATACTGACAGGCAGTGGTCATCCATAATTCCCGCTACGATCTCATCAACATAAAACAGTCCAACAAACATTGTTCTAAAGTCATACTAAAAAATGAATTAAAGAACACAAAGGAAAGAACATCGCCATCAGCTTCAATATAAGACTGATACGTTCTCTGGTCATGTTCACATAATGTTTTTGAACGCATTTAAAACTTGGGCCATAACAACAGGCGTTGAAAGAAGAACATAGGAAATAGAGATGAGATGCTTTTCAAACTCCATGGAATCTCATACAGAAATCACACCGCTAATAAAGTGAAAACGAAATTTAAAACGTCAGAGAGCCCTATGACGACCCCATGACGTAAGTAAAAGAAAAAACAACAAAAAACAACTGACGTGATACTGGCTCGTCACTCGAACATCTGGACTGGCAAAGACTGTTCTTCAGGGAAAGGAGGAAGATGACGAGACAGAGGAAACGATGGGCAGACAACTTCAGAGAGTGGACTGGCCTTGAGTGAAGCGACATACTACAGAAAGCTAAGAACCGTACGGAGTGGAGGAAGCTGGTTGCAAAATCTTCAGTCGTGCCTCAACGGTCTACTAGACTACGGGAAAAGTGAAGGTGAAAGGGAAATTAGATATTCAGATTTTTGTTATGCAAGGAGTAAAAAAAGTCTTGCATAGGATGATCTTTTTGGTGTTGAAGCCATTCTGTTCAGCTGGGGGCAGGCCTAAGCACGGGTAGACAGTACCAGCAGGAGCTGAATAGACAGCAAATTTGGGGACGGTATAGCCTAGTGGTTAGAACATTGCGCTCGCTATTTGATGACCTGGGTTCGATTCCCGTTCGAAAGATTTTTCTCCTGGAGTTAACATCAGTTCCGACTCGTCTCCCCCCAAAGTCCTTCGGATGAGACTATAAACCGAGGCCCCGTGTGTGAAAGCAAGCAGAACATCTTGCACACACGTTAAATCCTGTTCCGCTTTTCGTAAGAGTAGGCCATTGTGTGCCGATGGGAACAGCTGACAAGCCTTACAAAACTTCATGCACACGGGGACTGGATGTAAAAAGCACACGAGTGCTTATTCCATTACCTTGATATACAAGAATACATAAATAAATAAATAACATAAATGAATAAGTAAAGACCCAGTTCTAAGTGCGTGGTGATTCGATCCCCGTTTGGGCCCAACACTTTCCCCGCATGACTGGTGGTCTGGGTGCTTGCTAGTCTTTTGGACGAGACAATAAACCGAGGTCCTGTGTGTTACACATATTCAGCGCTCGTAAAAGAACTTACTGCAAAAACAGAGTTGTCCCTGGCAAAGGTCTAAAGTAAAAAAAGAAATAGCCTCTCTGCTAGGGAAACACAATTTGATGCAGTGGCTGACAGGAAAAGGAAAAAAAATGGGTGGCGCTGCTCTTGTGATAGCGCGCTCTCCCCGGGACAGTAGCCCGAATTTTACGAAGAGAATGTTACCGTGACTTCAAGTGGTATACAATACAATACAATACAATACAATACATTACAATACAATACAATACAATACAATACATTGCAATACAATGCATTTCAATGCAGTGCGATACAATACAATATAATGTAATAAATACAATGTAATGCAATACAATACACTAAAATGTAATTCACTGTTTAAAAAAAAAATTCTTACCGCCAGGTGCTGCCCCCAAAACCCCCAA
>CM060328.1:30943146-30953146 GCA_030674155.1 Stramonita haemastoma | reverse complement strand
GTTTTTAGAAAAATATTACAATACATGCAACTTTCTCATCCAGATTGAACTCAAAGTCTTACAGAAAATCCTTCAGATGAGATTACAAACAGAGACCCCGTGTACAAACTCAAATAGTACATCCTGCTCACACGTTAAAACCTGTTCCGCCTATTTATTTATTTATTTATTCTTTTATATCGAGGATAACAGAATACGCAATCATGTGCTTTTTTTCATCCGGTCCCCGAGTGTATGCAGTTTTGTAAATATTGTCATCTGTTCCCACCGGCACACGATGGCCTACTCTTACGAAAAGCGGAACAGGATTTAACGTGTGCGCAAAATGTTCTGCCTATCGGAAAAGTAGGCACTTTTCGCCGATGAGAACGAATTAATAAATTTACAAAACCACGTGCACACGGTGACTGGATGTAAAAAAAAACACACGAGGGCTTATTTCACCTTCCTCGGAATAAAGAATGAGTAAATGAGTAAATAAATGAATCGTGATTTCCAGCACGATGAGTGAGACACAGTGTAGATTCTATGTAACTGTAGAATGTACAACTGGGGAACACTCAACAAATACAGGATTAGAGCTCAATCACAATATATTGATTCAAACTTTCGTTACTGCAAGTATAGGTTTCTTTTGGGAGAGCAGCCGTGTACATCTATATCTTTATATATATATATACAATTAAGCTGTAAAAACATCACGCCAAAGCCAGAAACTGAAGTTTCTTTGCTTTGTTTTGCTTTTGCTATTTAGATTTTACGACTGCTTTTTCTGTTTCAATCTAATCTATGGATGATGCTGGAATTCATTACGACAAATCATACGCACAGAACACGACATTCTCTTTGCTCCGTTGAAGCTTTCTTCAGAAAAAAAAGAATTCGAATAATGAGGTACACACAAAAAAATATGACGATTGATTTATAAACACACACATACACTCACACACACTCACGCGTACGCGCGCACACAAACACACACATACACAGGAACGCACGCACACACACACACACACACACACACATATACATATACATAGGGGCATGCACGTGTAAGCAAGTACACCTACACACACATACACACACAAACAAACAAAAAAAATCACACTGAGACAAACACACGCACACACATACACACACACACACATACTCACACAGGCACGCACGTGTAAGCAAGCACACCTAAACACACATAAACAAACATACATACACAAACAAAAAATCACACTGAGACACACACACACACACACACACACACACACACACACACACACACACACACACACACACACACACACACACATGCGCGCAAAGACTCACACAGTGAGTGAACAGACGTAAAACCGAAGCAACAGCAGCAGCAGCAACAACAACAACAACAACAACACACACACACACACACACGCAGAAATACACACACACACAAACACACACACACAAACACACACACACACACACACACACACACACACACACACACACACACACACACACACACACACACAACGCAGAAATACACACACAAACACACACACATACACACATACATACATAAACACACGTACGCACACACACACACACACACACACACACACACACACACACACACACACACACACACACACACACTCACACGCACACACATACACACACACGTACGCGCGCACACACACACACACACACACACACACACACACACACACACACACACACACACACACACACACACACACACACACACACACGTACACACAAGCTTAATGATTCCTCCACCGGAGGAGAAACCAATTAAGTGACAAAAAAACTGTTATGCCGAGAGATAAAAGGAATTGATCTTTAAATACCATTATAAGCATGGAGAAAAACGGGTAAAACATCACAAAACAAAAAGTCAGCTAACATATCCGAATTTTAAAAAAATGTTCATAATTATGCTGAAGAAAACCTGGAGTCGTTACTGATTCTCTAAAGGTTTTTACACACACAAAGACGCAAGCACAAACACCCCCCTCCCTATTCCACACATACAGACACAGGCACACACAGACACAGACACACAGGCACGCACACACACATATGTATATATATATATATATATATATATATATATATATATATATATATATATATACACACATAAATACACACATATATACATATGTATATGTATATGTATATATATATATATATATATATATATATACATACATAATAGATATAAGCACACTCAGACGTAAGCACACATGTACGTGCGCGCGCGCACACACACACACACACACACACACACACACACACACACACACACACACACACACACACACACACACACACACACACACACACACACACACAAACATACATCAACGAAAAGGAAGATCAACTATGGACCACCTAGTAAAGCTAACTACTCAAATTAAACATCAATTTGCTCGCAGAAAAAATATATTTGCCACTTTCTTTGATATTAACAAAGCGTATGACAAGGTTTGGCATGCTAGACTATTATATAAACTAAAATGTATTGGATTGTCAGGTTTTATTTATTACTATCTGAAACATTTTCTTACTGGAAGAAGCATTCAGGCAAAAGTTGGAAATTCTTATTCCTCAAGTAGAATTTTACAAATGGATATACCACAAGGTTCAGTGATTGCACCCTATTTATTTAATATTTTACTTTATGACCTCTCGAAGTCTGTATCGGACAATGTTGTTCTTGTTCAGTATGCTGATGACGTTTGTATGTGGAAAAGAGTAACAATGAAAAAGATAACACCAAAAAGACAGTTAAACTATGTTAGAAAATTATATCAGCTTGAATTGGATAGGATTAATAGGTATATGGTAGATAACGGCTTAAGTCTTTCTACAGAAAAGACACAAATGATGCTTTTTAACAGTGGTGCTGATCCTCCTAACCTTCCTGTCTTTAAGATCGGTGATAAAGTTCTAGATTACAAGCCTATGATAAAGTTTCTAGGTATCACACTTACTTCAAAGTTAACATGGCATTGTCATATTGAATATACCTTGAACAAAGCCAGAAGAAGTCTGAATATTTTAAAGGCAATCAGTAGACAAGTATGGGCACAAAATTCATTAGTTTTAAAACATTTAGCATTATCTCTGGTTCGTTCCAAACAAACATATGGTCAAGAATTATTTTTCAGTGCCCCTAAATATCTATTGAACAAAATTCAAAGTTTGGATTGTAAAGCCTTCCGTATTGCTTTGGGAGTTCCATTTCATACGTCGTCTTTAGGAACATACAGAGAACTAAAAGTACTGCCTTTAGATGAATATCGTAATCTAGCCGTTTCAAAGTATATTTTGAGAAGTTCAACTATTGAAAACAATATTGCATTGGAAACTACAATCAGATCTGACTCAGATTTCCCCAAAAGAGCTAAAAATATTTCTTCTCTTGCTACAATTGGTACTTACACTGCCGGTCTTCTCAAAGAGTCAAAAATCAATATTAAAGAATGGCAAAATTCTATACCTCCTTTATCACCGTGTCCAAATTGGGAACTTCAGAGGGCAAATTTTGATATCAATTATTCATCTTTAAAAAAAGAGGACAATGAGCTTATCCTTGGTTCATATGTAAAGGTGCATCTAGAAAACACATACCCTTCTCATGTTAAAGTTTACACTGATGGATCTCTTCTTGAAAATAAGGAAGCAGGGGCTGCTTTCTTTATTCCTACTTTAAAGGTTGAAAAATCCTTTTATATCAGCAAACATCATTCCATTTTTACAGCTGAACTTACAGCTATTTTAATGGCTTTGTACTTCCTGCTTGATTTCCCTAAAACTATTTTGCAGGTTTTGTTCTGTGTTGACTCGAAATCTGTTTTACAGTCACTTTGTAACTCAGAATCTAATGCTAGACAGGATCTTATAACTGAAATCAATCATTTAGTACACTCTTTAATTCTGAGAGGATCTAATGTTACTTTCTGCTGGGTTCCATCTCACTGTGGTATTTATGGTAATGAAAAGGTTGACAAAGTAGCCAAATCAGCAGCAAATCATTCTTGCTGTTCTACTGTCGTACATGTTCCGCTTTCTCTTCATGAGGGTTATGCACTGCTTCAAAATGTTTGCTGGAAACATGTTAAAAAGAAACAGGAAGAGGCTGGATATCCCCTGTATAATTGTTCATATCTAGATTTTGAGAACATTCTTTGTACTCAGTACGGTTATCAAAAATCCTGTACCAGAAAAACTGTTACTCTAATCTACAGATTGAAACTAAATGCTTTTCGAGCAAAATTTGCAAAAAATATACAATGTATATGCGGTGAAAAACTTTCAAATATTCATGTTTTGTATCACTGTTCAGGTTTAAAAAAGTTTCTACCATCATTTCAAAATAAGTCCCTACACGAGGTTCTTACGAATCCAAGGCTATTGTGTGAGATAGCATTATCCCTGATGCGATCCCCAGTAGCTTCATTTTTGTAAAATTTGACAATGTGTCTGCTACAGATTTGAAATCAGAATGATTCCAAATGTTCAGGTTCAGCTGTTAGCATAGTTTTGTTGCTATTGTTGTTGTTCTGAGGGTTGTTCTTTTTGTGTTTCTTTGCCTTGTTTTATTTTTTATTTTTTGTATTGTTTGGAATTAGTATCTTGCTACATCTTCCATCTCATCCCCCTCCCCCCCCCCCCATTCTTCCCGTCTAATATCACATTAAGTGAACAGACGTAAAATTGAAGACACACACAAACACACACACACACACACACACACACACACACACACACACACACACACACACACACACACACACACACACACACGCGCGCGCGCGCGCGCGCGCGTGCGAACAAATTTTTCTCATCCTCACCCAAATGAGAATCCACGGAAAAATCTAAGAGAAAGCTAGTGTAAATGATGTGCTACAACTGGTTTGAAACGCATGCTAAACCTGACGTAGACTAGATGGTAAAAACATGCACATTTTTTGGTGCAGCAGAATTAAAATACTGTTTGCCCGGCCTCTGCCTTACATGTGAGAAATCGAACTTAAAACGCTCTCTTATAGCAAAAATACAAGACAGTCAAGGGGAGTGTAAATGGACACAATAAAAAAAAATAATATAACTAGTAGAACTGATCCATCCCAACAGTAATATTTCTTTAATGGTAGAACTGATTCCTCCTTACAGCAATCATTCAGAAGCCATCTGGTTAACTTAGTCTGTTTGATTTGCTGTCACAAGAAATATCCAGATTTGTTTTACAGAGAAAAAAGTTGAATACATTTTTCGGTTCCTCTCTAAAGCCTGCATATATGAACTCAACTTTTCTTGATGAGCATGGGCCAGCAGTTTTCGTGGACAGGGTAGCAACATTAATGGTGATGCTCTCTCTGACGTAAGGCCTGACCCAGCTTCAGGAGAATTGAACACTGGGCATGGAAGAGAACAACACAGGGTTTGGAATGTAGAGTTTTAGAATGCCGCATTTTCTTAGGCTGACTCACAGTTAAATTCTAACTTGATTTTGTTTCTATAAACTAGAGTCTCTGATATTGTTAACATACTACTTTCCTACCACTTTGACTGCACGTTTTATGTTGTGTTTTTCTTTCTTGCTCAGAAATTAGCTATTGTCTGAAAAACATCGTTAATCAAACATCTTTTGGTCAAGGATTCCTGGATTGCATCAGAGTTTTCTATCGTATACAACAGTCACACAAATATAACACATCTTGGTGTGTAACGGTGCACTTATTTGGGGAGAAAGTCAGGAAACAACGCTTGAAAGCATGGCTGTGAATATCTCTCCTAGCTCGTTCAGTCAGAACTTCACCAAAAGTATAACACAGAATGGCGTCCAAACTGTGCCATTGACAGAAGTATGCCTCGGTGTGCTGTTTAACAAGACTGTCGTGTCACAGAACAGGACTTCTGTCAGCAGCGTGAGTCAAGACATTGAGACCTATGCCCAGCAATTCAAACTGTGCACGCTGCTGGTGCTGTTTGTGATTGGTGTTCCTGCCAACGTCATCAACATGGCGGTGTTCCGCAGCCAAGGCCTGAAGGATCGTGTCAACCTCTGTCTGTTTGCCCTGTCCCTGACTGATGCCTCCTTCCTGGTGGCCAGCTTCTGTCACAACAGCGAGAACATCTACCTTCTGTTGACTGGGCAGGGTATCAAAGCTCACTGGAATGCGAATATGGTGAATCATCAGTTTTTCGTGTTTTTCTGCACAGGGTACATCTCTCTTGTTCTGTCCGCCATCATTGCCTGTGAGAGATGCTACTGTGTCATCAATCCTCTGAAGTACCACAACTGGCTACAAACTCAAACCATGGCTGTCATCATCGTTTCTGTGTATGTCATCATATTTTCTCTGTTCTTCGTTGTAGCTTTTAAGTACAGAGTCGGATGTATCTATGACCCCATCACTGGTGCATTGATGACAGCGTTAGTTAATGGGGAGTTTTACACTGCTCACAAACAGTTGATAGACTCTCTGGAAGGGTTTGTGTTCGGCCTTGTTATCTGCGGAGGCATGATGCTTGTGGTGATCACCGCCACCATCATCACCACAGTCAAACTTCGTCAGCTGATGACGTGGCGGACTGAAACGTCTTCTTCCCTGTCGTCACGTGACGTGGCGCTGACCAAAATGCTGATCGGAAATTCTGTCTTCTTCATCATCTGCGCCTCTCCTGCCAGTGTGTTCCGCGTGGTCTGGTTCTTTCTGCCAGAAATAAGTGCTGGAGGAGAATATGGCCACGTGTACCTGACCATGCTGTGGGTTGTGGAAGCATTCTGCTACATCAACTACACCTTCAACTTCTTCATTTACTATGTGATGGGCTCTCGTTACAGAGAAACCTTCTGGGCAATGTGTGGGAAATCCATGAAACAAACAGCATCCAAGAATGTCAGTAAAGTAAGGTAAGGAGCAGAACTTTGTTATCACTGAAGTAAGAAAAAAAGGAAATGCCAATATTCTTCCTTAAACAGCCAAGGCAAACTTCACAAACAAACTGGATATCAGTGTCTTCAGAAAGATACACAGCATGCCTCTGCCTCTAATTAATCTTACTCCTGAAAATAACAAAGGACAAGAATGACATTGGAGATTATGGAGAAAACTCCATCATTGAAAAGAGACACGGGAGGGAGCACAGCACTTAGTTTACCCACTTTCAGCTGCACTCAGCTTCTGTCTTTTCTAAACCATCCCTGCAGAGTTAGTGTTAATTACAACAGGAACTGACAGCACTTGGACTTAGCAAAGGAAGGGGTGGACCAATGTTAGCATGGCCATGGATCTTTGACTGAGGTATGTGGATTTAGCACCCTGTGGTAAGCTGCCAATCATCCCCCTTACAAAATTTGGGTCACACAAGAAGTACACATCTGTTGTTGAATTCACTGGACACAGTTCACGTTTACTATACCACATGGTAAAGGGCATTTATTGTTCTGAATGTTTCCCAGCTTTGGGAGAAAACCAGCAACAACAACATGCAAAGTGCATATGAATATCTTCATTAACATTTTGTAGTGATAGTTTCAGGAAAAATCCTTTCTTGCATCACTTGGTAATTTGCATCATAGTTGTTGACAGTTTGATTATCAGACCATCAGAAAAGCAACTGTATGCACTGATAAGACTGCAGAACGATTACAGATTGTACTGTGATAACTTTTATGAACACACCTACTTCACAACACACCAACTACAAGTCTTAATACCATACAGCAGCGTAAAAAATTAAATGCAATCGAAGCCTGTCCATATTCTTCTATGTTTTTATAGGAACGAGATGTTGGCAGGGTTTGCTCCTCAAAGAGATGTCTTGCCTTGTTATCTTCTGTGCACTTGTTCAGGGATGTAGCTCATACTATCAAAACAAAACTGATTTTCTGATGGTGCTTTTGTTTACCCCATTTAATACAATGGCTGCAATGCAAAATAATTATATAACCCTCTATAGGGCTTTCCTTCTCCCTGCAAACCAAAGTCTGACAAAATACTTCAGTGTAGTTTATACTCTAGTTTGCAGTTAATTCTGACAAGGGTTTTCTTTCTACCGTGGCTGCATTGTGAATAAAAGTTACAGAAACATGTACAGTAGTGTTCAGGTTCCTTGGTAAAAGTACTGCTCTTGGTAGCTTGTATTCTGTGGAGAGTTTGAAAGCGTGGTTTATGTACCACATGGCAGACATGGTAGAGCTACCAATGTCGTACAGGTTGTAGTAATCCACCCTACAAACTACACCTGCTGACGTGTTTCGTGCAATGTAAGGTTTTAGTTTTTTGAACGGGCGGGACACATAGACTGGAATGCATGTTTTTTCTCTTTGAAAATAGATCCTAAATATAATAATGAAATTAAAATAAAGCTTAGAAAACTACCACAGAGGACAGAATCTTGCCTTGCTCAATCTTTGCTAATTGGAAATACTAGCTGTCCTTTCTCTGCTGCTGTAGAGCCTCAGTGTCACATTCTTGAGTCCATTACATCAAATTCCTTACGTAAAGCGCATTCCGATATAATCAGCAACACACCAAACGGACCACACCTCTCTTTTATGTTGTCAAGGACTGACATAAGGAAACAGACGTTTCATATCTGGTTTTCTTCATAAGGAAATAAGGGCCTTCAGCTTGTGTAGTTCTAGATAGGTCAACACTCCAGTCTTATCAAACCCTTTGTGTTCCGATGCAGTGACACTGGCTCCCTGTTTGTAAATGCATTAAACACAGCAGACTGTATTCAGCATTCTGAGGCACTAGGGTAATCCTTCCACCTTACATCTCTCACTTCGTCACAGTGGCATTGTCAAACTCGTGCCCTCTGATCAGCTGACAGTTCTCTGTGTTGTTGTGCTGCTACTCAGACCATGACATGTAAAGCTTAGGCAGTATGGCTATCAAGTACTCTGCTATGTTTATACCAATTTGTGGAATACACTGCCCTAGGGTATCATGCAACTGACTCCAAATACACCTTTTCTCAACCCACTGAACACTGACATAAATCACGGGATCTTTAGCGTGCACAGGAAGGTATTAAAGGTATTGTTAGTGCAGGGCTGCACTTGAAGTAAGCCTTGGAGGTTGTATAAATTCCCTACCCTTAAAATCACCAGACAACACCGAGATTCGATTCCATGATTCCATGGGACTGAAGTCGACTCACGGGGTTGTTAGCGTGATGGTCAGAAAGTCTCTGATGTTTGTGTTTGTTTGGTTGGTTTTTGGTTTTTGTTCTTCTCTTTTGTTGTTTGGTGCTGTTTTGTTTTATTGGTCCAAATGACTTTGGGACAAAAAGCTGTGTAAAGTATAAGATTGTCATGTTGTCGCAACGCAAATGTGTTATCTACAGTGTCATTCCTCCCTCCATAATGTGTTCTCCACAACATCATCCTCCCTCCGTAACCTGCTCTCTACAGCACAGTTATCACCCCCCTCTATAACATGTTCTTTAGAGCACAGTTATCATCCCTCCCTCCATAACGTGTTCTTTACAGCACAGTTATCATCCCTTCCTCCCTCTCTCCATAACTGTTCTTTACAGCACAGTTATCATCCCCCCTCCATAACGTGTTCTTTACAGCACAGTTATCACCCTCCCTCCCTCCCTCCATAACGTGTTCTCTACAGCACAGTTATCATCCCTCCCTCCATAACGTGTTCTTTACAGCACAGTTATCATCCCCCTCCATAACGTGTTCTTACAGCACAGTTATCATCCCCCCTCCATAACGTGTTCTTTACAGCACAGTTATCATCCCTCCTCCCTCCATAACGTGTTCTTTACAGCACAGTCATCATCCCCCTCCCTCCATAACGTGTTCTTTACAGCACAATTATCATCCCTCTCTCCCTCTATAACGTGTTCTTTACAGCACATTCATCTCTCCCTCCTCCCTCCCTCCATAACGTGTTCTCTACAGCATCATGCCTCCCTCCATAACGTGTTCTCTAACAGCATCATGCCTCCCTCCATAACGTGTTCT
>CM060328.1:30928066-30933046 GCA_030674155.1 Stramonita haemastoma | reverse complement strand
GTGAAAGTGTTGATCGAATTTTCAAAGCAAGTAGTCTAAATTCTTGCACGCTCTTTTTAAAAAATCGGTTCGTTGTTCTAAAGATGGTAACTAAAAATTTTAAAGAAAAAAAAGAGTCTTTATTGACGAACTGCTTTCGGTAGCAATGTCAGTTATAAAGGAAAATGTTTGTTGTTGAACTTGGTTTATAAACAAATTTGTTGAAGATCGGAGTTGTTGTGATCGTGTTTTGTGGAAATGGGGTCTTAAAGAAAAACGCTGTTTTTACTGTTTTGACAGACAACAGAAGTTATCATTGTCTGAGCGTTCGACGACGACGACGACAAAAAAGAAGAAAACTGTCAGCAAAATATCAGCTGAATTTGTCTGCTAGTTTGAATAATGTAGATCCAGGAAAATGAAAAGAAACAGACATTACGTACACATTGTCAGTTGATAGTGAGCGTTGAAATAACATCATGGACGGTTAGTTCCTTTATTGATATAAGCTGGAATATGAGACATTAGGAAAAAGTACATTCAGGTTAACAGTTCTTGTCTTGATCTGGAATGAAAATGTTGGAGCAGACCAGGGGTACTTAACAACCGCTTGTCTTCTCTTACTTCCTTTTTTTTCTTAGACCGGAGTTTTTGAAGAAGGAATCTCCTGTAACTGTACACTGTTGGGCGTTCCCAGGTGAGCACATGGAGCTCATCCAGACTATGCGCTCTGTCTCACTGGGACACTGGGGAATCAGGGTGACGTCTCTGGTAGATGAGCTGATAGTTTTCATGTTGGAACAAGAGCTATAAGGTAAGAAGTTTGCCAATGTTAATCATCACCATTATATGATAGGATCGCTCCGTTGAGGGACGGGGTAGACATAGTGGTTAGAGCGTTGCGCTTGTGATCTCACGGTCTGGGTTCCAGCCTCGAGGCGCTTGTTTGATTGGATTTTTTTTCTTCTGGTGGAGTTCACACCTGGAGTGTCGAGTCCACTCCACCGAAAGACTTTCGGATGAGTTTATAAACCGAGTTCTTGTGTGTGATGTAAACGCACGCAGAACATCTTGCATGCATACATACCAAAACTTGTTCCGTCTTTCGAAAGAGTTAGCCATAATTATGTGCCTGTGGGAACAGATGACACAATTTACACGTACAAATACGCACACACACACACACACACACACACACACACACACACACACACACACACACACACACACACACACACACACACACACACACACACACACACAAACATACACAAAACCAAACCCAGCATCCACACTGGTGTTGTGTTGAAACATCACCACCAGAAATTGTAACGCAAACTACCTTAACGGAGGCATACGCAAAAAAACCCACAACAAAACCAAAACATCAACAAAACAACAGCTCACCGCTAGCGAACCTGGGAACTCTAGCCGAGGAAGGAAAAACCCACATTCTACCGTGTGCTGATAGGGGCAGTGAACATTGGGTCCTGTCTGCTGCTGTAGCCCTTCACTTCATTCTGGTCCTCTCTGTCTCTGTCTCTGTCTCTGTGACCTGCAGGTGTTCATTTATTCCAGAGCTGGATTCGCCAGTCCTGAGGAACCTCCTTGTAATCCGTGCTGTATACTAGGCCTAGCCAGTAGAGGGAGGCGTGGTTTGAAGAGGGGGGTGGACTCTTAGAGGGTAGTGGGGTTTGTTCCTGATGTCTTCATTAATTTGGAGATACAGTCATTTTCTTTTCATGTCCAGGATCTTAGGTAGACTTTGGTGTCCAAGCTGTTTCCTTTTATTTTTTTTTCTGTGAACTTAACCTAAGGCTCTTTTGCTTTAAACTTTTAAGATATAGAGTTGTATAATCTCAGTTTTAGGTTACAGAAACCTTTTTCTAGTTTATTTTTCGCTTCGCTGGCTTTTTTTTTTTTTTTTGTGTGGTCAAGATTATTAATGTCACTGGCAGAATGACGAGGTCGATCGAAGAAGATTTTCTGTTAAAAAAGACATCATTGATCAATTATCTAATCATTTTTTCAGCATCTGAAGAAACATTAAGAAATCAGTCTCTCGTAAGAGAAAAACTGCACGACGCAAATGTTGAACAGTATGGGCAGATAGCTTTATATCAGTATCAATCTTCACACCTTAATCTATCCCGTAATCTGGTCGACCGTTGGGAAACCCTGAAGATTTTGCTACCAGCTTCCTCCACCTCGCGGTTTTAGGCTTCTTGCAGTGTGTGGTTTCACTCAAAGCCAGTTTAATTTCGAATAATTATAATCATCCCATCGTTTTCTTCTGTCGCCTCAATAGCTGTTATTAAAAGCAAAAACAAATTAGCAAAGAAATCCTGTTTGAAACGTATGATGCTTGGCTTTTATTTCTTTGTGTAATTTAATAGCTGTGATAAGACAAACGTGTTCAGTGTTTTATTACAAGAAACGGTTTATGCAAAGTTGATCCAGTCATAAACTTTTCCACACGGACTCTAAGCAAATGTCAACTCTTTTGTTTTCTTTCTGTGCAGTTTTCAAAGTGAACAGTACTGGAAGAAAAAAAAAGATGCCAATAAACGTCTAATTGAACCTGAATATTTAATCTGTATGCAAAAGAAATGATTACACAATGGTACATTATTAAAGAAATAAAAAAAAACAAATAAAATAATACATCATTGCTGAAACAGTTTGTGAAAACATCTCTGTACCCTGATTCATTGCTTCATTTTTTTGTTTGAGTGGTGTTTCTGATCTGCACAAAGACAAATGCCAAACCTTCAATCCATGGTGAGATTTACTTTTGTACTTCAATGAAAAAAACAATCTTCACTCCTGTGTAAAAAACAACAACAAAATATTCAACCACAACAACAACACCATAATCAACCTGTAAAAGAAACATAACTCCCAAAGAGAACATGGCAACAGAGAACACCACCATGACCTCCAACAACAACTTCCTGGAAACCACGAACATGACAACAGCACCCAACAACACCAACAACACATACACCACACTCCTGCAAGAACTCACCACCCTCCCACCACTCCTCCTCACCCACCTCAACGCCTCAACACTCCCAGACTCCCAGACTGACCAGCCCCTCACCCCAACAACCCCCACCACCATCACCACCACCCAAGCTCTCCTTCCCGAGAACGCTACCCACGCCTCAGACACGCACTCTGTAGCGACCACCGTGCTCCTCTCCCTGCTGTTCTTCGTCATCGTCCTGGTGGGCATCGTGGGTAACGCTTTGGTGGTCTTCGTGGTGCTGCGGGACCGCAAGATGCGGCAGAGCGTGACCAACCTGCTCATCCTCAACCTGGCCGTGGCCGACCTGGTCATCATGGTGTTGGGCGTTCCCGAGATCGTGCAGTTCATGCTGGACCAAGGGTGGTTGTTGGGGCCCGTGGCTTGCAGGGTCAACCGGTTTCTTCTGGTGGTCTGCCTCTACGTGTCTGTGCTGTCTCTGGTCAGCGTGTGTGTGGAGAGGTGAGTGGAGAGAGGGTGGTGGGGTTGGGGTGTGGTGGGGTGGTGGTTGGGGTTTGGGGGTGGTTGGGGGTGGTGGTGGTGGTTGGGGTTCGTGGGTTGGGTGGTGGTGTTGTGGTGGTGTGGTGGTGTTGGTGGTGGTGGGTGGTGGGTGGTGGTGGTGTGTGTGTGGTGCTGTTATCTGTGCGGGTTCTATCTGGTGTGTATGTCTATATGTGCATGTATCTTCTGTCTGTGTATTCTGATCTGTCTGTCTACTATCTATGTATCTATGTATTATCTATGTGTCTGTCTGTCTGTCTGTCGTCTGTCTGTCTGTCTCTCTATCTATCTCTCTTCTTTCTTTCTTCCTTCCTTCCTTCCTTTTCTTTTCTTTTTTTCTTCCTTTATTTATTCCCTTCTTTCTTCTTTCTTTCTTTCTTTCTTTCTTTCTTTCTTTTCTTTCTTTCTTTCTTTCTTTCTTCTTTCTTCTTCTGTCTTTCTTTCTCTTCTTTCTTTCTGTTTCTGTCTTCTCTCTTCTCTTTCTTTTCTTTCTTTCTTTCTTTCTTTTTCTTTCTTTCTTTCTTTCTGTTCTGTCTGTCTGTCTTTCTGTCTGTCTTTCTGTCTTTCTGTTTGTCTGTCTGTCTGTCTTCTTTCTTTCTTTTCTTTCTTTCTTTCTTTCTTTCTTTCTTTGAGTTTATTCCTCTGCCAGTGTCAAGGGTAGGTTGATGAGTGTATGGGGTTGATAGCAGGTCTGTCTTTATCGCAATAATACCCCCAGTCGCCAAGCGTCTCTCCCTGGTAACGCAAATTGTGTGTGTGTGTGTGTGTGTGTGTGTGTGTGTGTGTGTGTGTGTGTGTGTGTGTGTGTGTGTGTGAGTGTGTGTGTGTGTGTGTGTGAGTGTGTGTGTATGCGCGCGTGCGTGCTTGTGTGTGTGTGTGTGTGTGAGGATGGGGGGTATACGTGCGTGCGCGCGCACGCGAGCGTGTGCGTGTGTGGGTGTGCGTGTGTGGGGTGTGTGTGTACGTGCGCACGCGCACGCGGGCGTGTGTGTGTATGTGTGCGTGCGCGTGTGCGCGTGCACAAACGCTCGCACGCGTGTGTTTGTGCCTGTGTGCGTGTGCATCTATGTGTCTGTGTTTCTGTGTTTCAGTCTGTCTGCTATGTCTATTTTTCTTAACTCTATGTATGTGTGTGTGTGTGTGTGTGTGTGTGTGTGTGTGTGTGTGTGTGTGTGTGTGTGTGTGTGTGTGTGTGTGCGCGTGTGTGTGTATGTATGTGTGTGCGTGTGCGTGTTTATGTATGTGTATGCATTTTGTGTGTGTGTGTGTGTGTGTTTATATATGTGTGTGCGCCGTTTGTGTGTGTATGTGTGTGTGCGTGTGTACGTGCACAGGCATGTGGGTGTGTGAGCGCACGCGCGCGCGCGCGTGTGTGCATGAGTGCGTTCGTGTGCGCGTGTGTGTATATGTGTGTGCGGGCGCACGCGCGCGCGTGTGTGTGTGTGTATGTCTGTGTGTGTGTGTGTGTGTGT